>JAHSPW020000004.1:15263290-15863290 GCA_019985065.2 Arctostaphylos glauca | reverse complement strand
GCAGATTTTGCAAAGTGCAAGTTTCTTTGGCGGAAACCTTTAACCTACCCATATTGATAAACCTAAGGTGTAACGCAAGCCAAAGGAACGTGCAAATTGCAAGTTTTATTTTCTTTTTGCACTCACACTTGATTGTTAGGAGAGTGTCTTCGGTGTATGAGTGTCTATACTCGTGACGCTACACATAGGCTCATCAGCCAAGACAACCCTCCTCTCAACCCAATGGCCGAACAACATGAGGCCAATGACGCACCCATGGGTCGCACCATGCGGGATTACTTGCACCCTACTCATACCACCACCACCTCGTGCATTCGCTTTCCTACCGATACTCCCGAAGGGCAACAATTCCATGTAAAGCCTAACATGCTTGCCATGTTACCTACCTTCTATGGGATGGAATCGGAGAATTGCTATCTGCACATTAAAGAGTTCGAGGAGGTGGTGAACACTTTCACCAACGTGACCGCTCACCTTGAGATGGCGCGTTTGAAACTCTTTCCATTTTCCCTCAAGGAGAAGGCCAAGCGATGGTTTCTCTCCTTGAGAGCACATTCGGTGACAAGTTGGGTGGAAATGCAGGTTGAATTCCACAAAAAATGGTTCCCACTTCACCGCACTACCACTTTCTGTTCATGTTGGGAAAGATATAAAGAGCGTCTCCTCGCTGTCCCTCATCACGGGTATGAGGATTGGCAGATTGTGACATTTTTCTATGAAGCCATATCAGTCCGCAATCGCCAATTCATCAACCTCATGACTAGTGGCGAGTTTTTGAACCAAGGAGCCTCCGAGGTTCTAGCTTACCTAGATGAGTTGGCGGAGAACAATCAATCATGGGATTATTCGGATCCCAATGACCACTCTTATAAGCCCCCCACTCAACACGGAAGTTTGGGCAAATACGTGCCAAGGGAAGAGGATGACATTAGTAAACGCCTCGACCACCTCTCTAGGAAACTAGAGAAATTGGAAATTAATCGAGTGAATGAGGTCTCTTCATTCCTAAGCCCGGGGAGACTTGTGCCATATGTGATACAATGGACCATACCACCAATATCTGTCCAACCATACCTGCTTTCAAAGAGGTACTCCAAGGTTCGGACCAAGCTGAGGTCCATGCCCTCCACCAAGGGCAAAAGCCCACCAACGTGCCTTACAACAACACTTACCATCCGGGATTGAGAAATCATCCCAATTTCAGTTGGAGGAACAACGAGTCGGGTGGCCAAACCCAAGGACCCCCGGGATTTCAAGGACAATACCTGGCCCATCAAAATGCATAAGGGCTGGCACCACCGCGGTATCCACCAAATGCCTACAATCCTCCGGGTCCCTCCACGGGTCCCAACTCTTACCAACCGCCTAACCGGCGAAGTTTGGAGGATACCTTGCAAATGTTCAGGCAAGGGCAAGCAAATGTCAATGAACAGAACACGCAAGCCATTGGGGACATCCGCTCCCAACTCACCAAGTTGACCACCACATTGGGGACCATGCAACATGAAAAAGGGAAATTTCCAGCCCAACCACAAGCAAACCCCCAAGGTCAACATTTTGTGCAAGGAAATTCTCCTTCCGGGTCCAATGTGGAACAAGTAAAGGCCATCACCACATTGAGGAGTGGGAAAGAGGTCGACAAGACTATTCTCCCAAAAGCAATCCCCACTCCTCCTCCAGTGCCTATTCCACAATCCCAAGATGATGAACCGGTAAGTGTTTTGCCTCCATCTCCCCCCATTTCCACATCCACATCTATTCCTATGGGAGAACCAATGGTCCCCTCTTGCCCAATGCCGGCCCCATTCCCACAAAGATTGAGGCCTCTACCCAAGTTGACGAACTCCAACGAGATATTTGAGCTTTTCAAGCAAGTTAAAATCAATATCCTGTTACTTGATGCGATCAAGCAAATACCCTCTTATGCCAAATTTTTGAAAGACTTGTGCACAATCAAGCGTAAGCACAACGTGCAAAAGAAGGTGTTCTTGACTCAACAAGTGAGTTCGATCATCCAAACCCCCATTGCACCCAAGTATAAGGACCCCGGTTGTCCTACAATTTCTGTGAGAGTTGGGGGGAAGATAGTGGAGAAAGCCCTACTTGACTTGGGGGCTAGTGTAAATTTGTTGTCATACTCGGTGTATGAGCAACTTGGGTTGGGGGACATGAAACCAACCTCGGTGACCCTTCAATTAGCCGACCGTAGTGTCCGGGTACCGAGGGGATTGGTGGAGGATGTGCTTGTCCAAGTGGACAACTTTGTGTACCCGGTGGACTTCATAGTCCTTGACACTTGTCCCACGTCGAATCTTCAAACGCAAACGCCCATCATCCTTGGAAGGCCCTTCTTGGCCACGTCCAACGCGGTGATCCATTGTCGAAATGGGCTACTAAAAATGACGTTTGGGAACATGACCCTTGAGCTCAACATATTTAACATTGGGAGCCAAATGGGGGATGATGATGACATCCGTGATGTAAGCATTATTGACACACTTGTCTAAGAACACGTCGATTGTCATCTCTTTTCCGACCCCCTAGAGGCTATGCTTATTGCAGAAGAGACCGAATTCTTAGATTCACCCGAGGTTGAGTACATTTACTTCCTCCTAAATGAAGAAGAGGTGATGGGTACCGAAAGGTGGGTACCCACTTTTGAATCATTACCACCCGCAAAACCCAAGACCCTACCTTCTACCATCCAACCACCCAAGCTTGAGCTCAAAATTCTTCCCTCTACTCTCAAGTATGCTTTTCTTGGTGATTCTGAAACCTTTCCGATAGTGATTTCATCTGGCCTTGATGATCACCAAGAACAAGCCCTCTTGACAATTTTGAGGGACCACAAGAGAGCTATAGGGTGGACCATAGCTGACATCCAAGGTATAAGCCCCCTACTTTGCAAACACCATATATACCTTGAGGATGATATCAAACCATCTCGCCAACCCCAACGCCGTTTGAATCCCATCATGAGGGATGTTGTGCGAGATGAGGTGTTAAAATTGTTGGATGTGAGAATCATCTACCCTATTGCCGATAGCAAGTGGGTAAGCCCTATCCAAGTGGTTCCCAAGAAGTCCGGGGTGACTGTAGTGGCCAATGAGGAAGGGGATTTAATCCCCACACGTGTTGTCACAGGTTGGAGAGTATGCATTGACTCTCGGAAGCTGAATTCCTCTACAAGGAAAGACCACTTTCCTCTTCCCTTCATTGACCAAATGTTGGAGAGGGTAGCCGGTCACCCATTTTATTGCTTCCTAGATGGTTATTCTGGATATAACCAAATAGAGGTGGCCCTAGAGGACCAAGAGAAGACCACTTTCACTTGCCCATTTGGCACTTTCGCCTACCGTCGCATGCCCTTCGGGCTTTGCAATGCTCCCGGCACCTTTTCTAGGTGTATGACGGGTATCTTCAGCGACATGATTGAAAAAGTGGTGGAAGTGTTCATGGACGACTTTTCTGTCTTTGGTGACTCCTTTGAGTCATGTCTTAATAATCTGGAATCTGTACTTGTGAGGTGTGAAGAGACTAACCTTGTGCTTAATTGGAAAAAATGCCATTTCATGGTTACCCAAGGTATCGTTCTTGGGCATATAGTCTCTTCTAGGGGGATTGAGGTAGACAAGTCCAAAGTGGAACTTATCTCTAAGCTACCCACTCCTAAGTGTGTCAAGGATATCCGTTCCTTCCTTGGGCATGCCGGGTTCTATAGGCGCTTCATTCAAAATTTCAGCGCCATTTCTCGTCCCTTGTGTCACTTGCTATCAAAAGACACAACCTTCATGGGGACGCATGATTGTGAGGAGGCTTTTTCAAAACTCAAAGTCGCTCTCACGACTCCTCCAATCATGCAATCCCCTAACTGGAGCTTACCATTTGAGCTCATGTGCGACGCTAGTGACTATGCCATTGGGGCGGTCTTAGGTCAAAGGGATGGGAAGGTGCCTCATGTCATTGCTTACGCAAGCAAGACTCTGAATGATGCCCAATTGAACTATACGACCACTGAGAAGGAGTTGTTGGCAGTGGTATTTGCTCTTGACAAATTCCGGTCCTATCTCATAGGATCACCCATTGTGATTTACACCGACCATGCCGCCCTCAAATACCTCATGACCAAGCCTGATGCTAAAGCTCGGCTAATTAGGTGGGTATTACTTCTCCAAGAGTTTGACCTCACTATCAAAGACAAGAAAGGAGTGGAGAATGTGGTGGCGGACCATTTGTCTTGCCTCGAGTTTGAGGATCATACCTCTAACATACCCATTCCCGAATCCTTTCCCGATGAACAACTCTTGGCCATTTCAAGTTTCCCGTGGTATGCTGACATTGTCAATTACCTAGCCACGGGGCAACTCCCATCACATTGGACTCCTCAAGATAGGAGAAAATTTCTAGCTGAAGTGAGGAGATTCGTCTTCGATGATCCCTATCTCTTTAAATTTTGCCCGGACCAGATTGTCCGGCGGTGTGTGCCCGATGATGAACAGAAGTCAATCTTGACCTTCTGCCACAACGAGGCATGTGGCGAGCATTTTTCCTCGAAAAAGACGGCTGCTAAAATTCTACAGTGTGGCTTCTATTGGCCTCACATCTTCAAGGATGCCTTTGAATTCTGCAAGGCTTGCCCGCGCTGTCAAGAGTTGGGTGCTTTATCACGGCGTAACATGATGCCCCTCCAACCTATCTTAATCATTGAAGTTTTCGATTGTTGGGGCATCGATTTCATGGGTCCTTTTCCCAATTCTTTTGGGAATCTCTACATTCTGTTAGCTGTGGATTACGTGTCCAAGTGGGTGGAAGCCATTCGAACCCGAACCAATGACCACTCTGTTGTGGTCCGATTCCTTAAAGAGAATATCTTCTCCAGGTTTGGTATGCCTAAAGCCCTTATCAGTGATCAAGACACACACTTCTGCAATCTCCCTATGGAAGCCTTAGTCAAGAAATATGGGGTCAACCACAAAGCGTCCACTGCCTACCACCCACAGACCAATGGCCAAGCTGAATTGGCCAACCGTGAGATCAAGCACATCCTTGAGAAAACGGTAAACCCGAATTGCAAAGATTGGTCTCTTAGACTAATTGATGCTTTGTGAGCTTACCGTACTTCCTACAAAACCGTGTTGGGCATGTCTCCCTACCGCTTGGTATATGGCAAAGCTTGCCACTTACCGGTGGAAATGGAGCACAAAACTTTTTGGGCTATCAAACAGTTGAATTATCGGATGCCCGAAGCCGGTGCCCACCGCAAGCTCCAATTGGATGAGCTTGAAGAAATCCGCCGGGATGCTTATGACAATGCCCACATATACAAGTGTAAGGTTAAGGCCTTTCACGACAAGAACATTGTCCGGAAAACATTCACCCCCGGTCAAAAGGTGCTTTTGTACAACTCGAGGTTGCATATGTTTCCGGACAAATTGCGATCCCGGTGGGGAGGTCCCTACATTGTGAAAACCGTCTCCACTCATGGAGCGGTTGAACTTGAGAACCCTCAGAATGACACCTCATTTAAGGTGAATGGCCACCGGTTAAAGCCTTACATTGAACAATTTGATCCTGAGGAATCCGTTAAGGAATTGAGAGACCCGGTCTATGACGGGTCCGATGTCAACAATGTGGACCCCAATCATTTGGGTCCGTGAGCTTTATTTGAAGTCTAGGAGACTATAAATCCATGGAGTATGTGATACCTCCAGTGTTTGCCGTGCTCGAACGGCATCCGACGGTCTGGTATAGCCACCTTGTCAAGCTACGTATGTAGTACCTTGAGGTTGGGTCTGACGGCAGGCGCGTGGACAATGAGAAATCTGTCCGAACCCTTTCGGCTTTAGTGTCAAGTTCCGTGGAGATTGCTTCAAAGCGGAATGAAGGGGTAAGGAATTTGGGGGGTCCCCCTCCAAAGGGAGTGGTAGCCTATTAGATGATGGCGCTGCTTCTCAAGATATTGTTGAACCCCACGCATACTGTCCTTCCAATAATAGGAAAACACAGCCTTCGACAAGGAAGAAAAGTAGTACTCGTGTCCTTCGCGTGAAGAAGTTGGTGGATTTATTGCTTTTTTTTTTTTCATTATTGTCATTTTTGGACTAACCCGCTAATGAATTTGTGTCCCATGAAGTCATGTTTGCTCTTAGTAGGTAGTTGGTGGTTCAGTCTTCGCAAGGTGTACACGCTACCACATCAGCCTTGGTAGTTTGGGTCTAAGTACGGGGTGATTGCGGCATTCAAGAGCCCAAAGTCATGGGTGTAGCTATGTGCTACGGTTGTTAGTAAAAAAAAACTCCGGCGATGATCCTATGTGACTAGCTATGGTCCACAAGTTGGAGCCGAAAGAGTACACCTTGGAAGCCCTCCCAATGGCAAACAGTGCACGTGACGAGAAATCCTCAAACTTGGTCGAGGTATATGGTGGTTGACATTCCACCTCGCAGGTATGTTCATCCCTCTTTTATGCTTAATGGTGCGTTGTCTTCTTGCATTGAGGACAATGCAATTTTCAAGTTGGGGGGAGGGGTTAGTCCAATTTTAGTGTTAATTGAGTCATTTTAGTCCCATTTTTTTTCAATTGTGTTCCATTTCCCATGAAAGTAGAGTTGAAACCTATGCTTGATAATTTGGATATGTACAAGAGGCATGCATGCGATGTATTTGTCATTGAGCAACAAAGTCAATTCACACACATAAACATGAACTATTTGGAACACTTTGAGCTAAGTGTGTAATTGGGTGATTTGATCATATAGAGTGGAGATTTAATTTGAAAAGCATCCCGCACTCAATCTTCATATGAAATCCATGCCATGCTCATTTCATGCTTAACATCTTGCATGCATCAATTTGGAATCCATTATGTACGGAGAAAAGGAAATTAGGCTATCTTTGCATGATTGAACCACACAAGTGTCCCATAATTCAAATTTTGAACCTAGTCCGAGTCATCCAATTTTCATGAAACAATTAGGAAACCGGATGTTAGGAGGTGTTATGAGAGTGTTTGAATGGGTGATGGAAAGAAGAGGAGTCAAAAAGATGAAGAATTTGGGCATAAGGAAAAAGTTCAGACAGAACCAACCTCTATCGATAGAGGAAGGTTCCTATCGATAGAGGATCAGTGCAAATTTCAGATAGATTCAACCTCTATCGATAGAGGAATATTCCTATCGATAGAGCAAATTTTTCAGCATTCTCTATCGATAGAGAATGCTTCCTATCGATAGAGACCAAGCCAGAATTCGGACAGAATGTTTTCCTATCGATAGAGGAAGGCTCCTATCGATAGGAGCAAGGAAAAATTTCAAACAGAAGACTTCTCTATCGATAGAGATCACTTATGTTTTTGTAACACAATGTTACCATTAAGCTCCCTCCGACCATGTACGAAATTCATATTTTTGTACATTTTGGCAAGTAATACCCTTATGTTTCAGTAGAAATGAAAAAAAAATTAAAAAAACTGAATTGTTTCGTACTTTTAGCTTTGTCAAGTACTTTAATCAAAGAAATAACAAAAAATAAAAAGAGAAAAAAAACACTTATTCCCCATTAATTGAGTATGTTTTAATTCTACATTAAGGAAAGAATAAATTGACTTATAGGAAACAACAAAAATATAATTAGTCAAACCAAGATATTTAATTTTTTTGGGGAGTGCCATTAATTGATGCTGAGATAAGGCAAAGGCTCATTGACACTAATATACACCAGGGACAGTGGAGAGTCCAAAATGCCAAGCAAATGCCTCAGATCAAACCTTCGGTTAAGCCATAGAGAGAGTCTTTGGGAGTTATTTCCTCGTCCACTGGACCGCTGCCTATTCCAACCCGCTTTGAATCCACAACTTCACCACACCCATCAGGAATTGAGTAGATCATTGGTGAGTTTCAACAATGTACTCAATATTCAAGCAATTCAAAAAGCTTTTCCTGGTTTAGATGAGAGAGCATTGATTTGCAATTTTGTTTGACATAGTAAACTTGACAAATAGAGGGGCTTGAAATTAGAGGTAGAGATGAAGAAACAGAAGTAGAGATAAGAATTCAAATAACATTCAATTCACTAGAGTTCTACAAATTTGAATTGTCGAGAAACATTCATAATTATCTATTTAGAATGAATAAGTCTACTAACACATCAAGTTGCACATCATGCCTACGTGACATATTATTATAGGACAAAATATAAAAATAGGTCCGCATAGACATGATGTGCAATGTGATGTGCTAGTAGCATTGCTCATTTAGAATTATTAAGCTGGTTGAGTTATTTGAATTCTATCAATTTCAAATCCCTTATTAATATTTATAACTATATTTTTGTAAGAGCCTAAAAGTTTTTAATTCAAAAGAAAAAAATTATTTTAATTGTAATTTTCCGAAATTGATTATGTAATTATGTTATTTGCACATTTTATTTTATTATATGCATGATATTATGTGGGCTTATGTATATTCATGTGTTCTTCTGTATGTGGACTTGACTCAAATCTTAGCCCAACATTAATCTTGATACTAGACGTTGGACTCAAAATTTTTTACTTGAGCCCATTAGCCATTTAGTGACCTAATTCAGTGATTATACTATGGGCACAACTATACTAGATTGCTTTCCATGTCATCATCACTCTCACATGTTTGTTTATCACATATGCTGACTTTTTATACATAGTCTGCAGAAACAATTTCTTAAAAGATCTCTCTTCTCCAATGGGTTTTCTTCACTTGCTCCTCGCTCATTTTTCAAACCACCAAAACTCATGATTTTACCTCTAAACCCCCTTCTTCCCCACATGGATGCTGCAAAAATCTCCTTGAACCTCCAATGGCATCCCATGCCAAGTTAGTTCAACACCAACTCCCATGTGCACACTTGTGCAATCTTTAGATGTTCTCACTTTCTTTTCCTATAAATAGGGTCTCATTCTCAGTATCTTCACACACTAAACATTGAATTCGAAGTTAAAGTGAGTGTGAGTTGAGAGCTTGAGAAAATCTACAGAAATTTTAGAGAGAGAGAGAAGAGTTCTATCTTTAGGTTTTTGTCAATTGGTGGTGAAATCGTTCAATCCAAGGTGTGATCGAGTTTATTTAGGGTAAATAATTTTTTCTTAACCTCTAATTTGTGTTTTAGATCAAGTAAAAAGCTTCACGAAACTTTAATAGAAAGTTAGATAGGCATTTTGCTACTGGGAAAAAATTTCCAGAATGTTAAGCCATTCAGTTAGGTTTTTCGTGACCTATAGCCATCCAGTCAGGTTTTTCGTGACCTGTAGCCATCCAGTTAGATTTTCTGTGACCTGTAGTCATCCAGTTAGATTTTCCATGACCTGTAGCCATTCAGTTAGGTTTTTCATGACCTATAGTCATCCAGTTAGGTTTCCCATGACCTGTTGTCATCCAGTCATTTTTTCGTGACTTGTTGCCATCTGCTCACCCATATCCTGACCTATACCCATCCGGTCACCCATATCCTGACCTATATCTATCAGGCCATCTATCAGGCTACCCATCAAGTTACCCAATTGGTCACAACTGTCCTAACCTGTTCCTACCCAGTCAACCATATCTTAACCCGTTATTGTTCGATCACCCATGTTGCCATCGGGTCACCTATACCTAAAACGTGAACTGAATTTTTTTAACTAAACATCACGGATATAGTTTAAATTATAAATTTTGTTATGTTTATTCAATACTGATTACTTCCAATGATATGTATTGTTTAACGTCTTAATTTTCGCTATCTGTACATGCATGGTTAAGTACACTCGGGGATAGATTCTGAACATGACTTAGATCATTATGAGTATTCAAAGTCTAGGAACCATAAGTTGATACTGTATCTCACGTCTGACGGGATTTTGATCGAAATTATGTTTTGAAGTACACCAATATATGTGTCATGAGTTTGAAATTACTCCTTGAAAGATGTGTTAGGATGTCTTGAGCCGAGATATGGCTTGAGCCGAACTAAGTTTGGTACTACCGAGCTGTGCCTTGGAGCCAACTCGGTCACGTCTCTTGTATTTAGTCAAGTTATGTCTTGAGCCAGTTATGTTCGTAAGCTGTATCGTGTCCTTTCAAAAAATAAAATTTAGTATGTCAAGTGGAGGTAAAAATTTTGAAATCAACGCATGACATATGAGAGGCATAACGTTTGGGAGCATGAGATACGGGAGCCAAGATTTGGGTACACTAGCATCGGTTGAGAGGTTCAGCTTAGGGATTGAGACCATATTGGTCGGAAACATCATGACATTATTTTTAAAAAATAAATTTTGGTTTACGAACAATGCTTGTGTCGACCCGAAACTTGCAAAAATATTGAAATAGATTTTTGGAGCGCCAATGTCAGAAACTTAGGCTTTAGTCATAGAAGTTGATTTAAAGAATATGACTTACATTCCACTCTAATTCAAATACTGGAATTCTTATTTCCTGCTTCCGCTTATCATTATTAAACATTATTTGTGTTGTACTCTGCTTTTCATAATGCAATCTATTTATTTTTCTGACTACTTGTTTATGTCGTTATCTTGATCATGCATCATATGATCTATTGTACAAATTGGGTCTACAGGTAGAAATTATTTATTGAGCTTCATCGCTCATTGGTGCAACTTTTTCCTGCCCTTAACCTTTCATGCCGGGTACCGATAATGACGCGGTTGAGCCCACTTACCCTGGCCGAGACAACAACAGTTTCGAGGAGGATCAAATGGCACCTTGATTTATTTAGTTTATTCGAGCTCGTAGTTTTAAAATATATATTGTAATTTCTTTATTCCATGTATTTTCTTTTATGTAATCAAACTCTAATTTAGTTATAAAATGACAAGTCGTATTTGATTTTGTTCAAAATTATTTAAAATTTAACGTCTCTGAAATTCGGGGCGTTACAGAGTGGTATCAGAGTTTTAGGTTCCCTTTACTTGAGACCTATGGTAGAATGGGGTAGAACACATTATGAGTGTCGTATTCTCTGGGTAGATCGTATTATGTGTTCTTATTCTTATTCAATATCATATATCATAAGTCTAATGCTTATAGTTATATTTCTTGTAGATGTCATCTGATTTAGACTTTGACTCAGTGGGGCATTATCTTGTTGACTTTTCTAAGGAGGAGCTACCTGATGATCTTGCAACTATTCCATCACCAGGGATCGTGACACCTTTACCCCCACCAGAAGATGACTTACCAGATTTGGCTTGGCACGATGAGGATGATGCAAATGATGAGGCAGAAGATGAAGATCCCGAGGATAATGACCTTGACGATGATGATGACTTCGAGGATTTGGTTCTAGGACATGTAGAGAAGCCAGTAGTGGCTGATGAGATGGACGCCGATGGAGAGGAGTTGCTTGAGGAGGAGCCAGAGAGCGAGATCGAAAACCCCCGGACACTTGAGCCTACTGGAGTGTACATGGATGTTGCTAACTAGTTGGAGCACCTAGGAGGGATCCGAGTGGCATGCACTAGACACGATGGTTTATGTGAAGATTTCCCCTATGGAGTGCTGCCATTGGAAGGCTCGTGGAGGGCCATACTTTTTGGACCGGTCGCAATCATCGAGCAACTCAACGACCAGCAATACCTGCTAGTTTTCAAAAGAATGTGGAAAATTATGTGCCAGGGAACCTATTGCTGAGGCAACGCCCGAGAGACGGGCATAGAATTGTGAATCTGCATGGGGATCTAGACTTTTTCAACCCTACCACCTATACCGACACTTTTTAAGCTGGAGGATTACCGTCAAGTTGACCCGTGGGACCCAGACTCGTGGTGTTACAAGGTCTACTGGAGATGCTTTGGGAGAGTTGAGACGACTTTGGAGTGCGAGTACCTGCTCTGGCGTGATTACCGACTCTGTTACTTCTTTGAGCAGATTCTAGGTAAGGTAGTGATAGGGTGATTTTCCAAGTGTCAAATGACTTATGTACACCCTAGCGGATAGGCTTTTATTTTGCATTTTGCATGTAGGCCACGTGCTATTTTGATGTACACCCTAGCGGATAGGCTTTTATTTTGCATTTTGCATGTAGGCCACGTGCTATTTTGATGTACACTTGCATATATCGGATATATTAGTATGTTTGGATGATGTATCTTTGCACTAGTATTCTATTATGAATGAAAAAGAACTTTTTCACCTATTTTGTCCCTAAACTTTAGCATATTCGTCCAACTATAGATGGTTGAAACAAGAAACGGGACTAACACAGGGAACCAAGCCGGATCCAACACCAGGCTCAGCCCAATCGAAATGTGCTACTCAACGAACTCTGTAAACGCCGACCCCCAATTTTCTCTGGCGAGACCAACTCGACTATTGCAAGGACCTAGTTGAAGAAAATCGAGAAGTTTTTGGAGATCATGGAAGTTTGGGACAATGGTGATCGAGTGGCTTTGGTGGCCTATTAGATGTAAGGAGAGGCCGACCATTGGTGGGATGTGGCCAAGACGACACAAGATGTTCAGACAATGACGTGGGATGCCTTCAAGACACTGTTCCTTGCCAAGTCCTTTCCAACACCTATCAAGCAAGCACTTATTCAATAATTCAAGAATCTTAAGCATGGAGGATTGACAGTGACATAGTATGCAGCACGATTTGATGAGTTGTTTCGCCATGCACCAGAGTTTGTTCCGACCGATGCTTCGAGAGCTCAGAAGTTTGAATAGGGATTGAGACCTCACATTAGAAGGAATGTCATGTCATTGAAAGAGGAGACGTATACTAGAGTAGTTAGTGGAGCACTGATGATGCACTATGGTTAAAAACAACAATCGAAACCATGGTTAAAAATCATATCACAACAATAACCGTCCATGACAAATGCAGCAACAACAACAATAACAGAGGGGTAATTAGTACCCTAACCAAAATCAGAACAAGCAGCAACAGACCAAGACAATCGTCTGTTATGAATGTGATAAGGAAGGACACACATGCAGTCAATGTCCTTAGAAAGCAACTAGAGCCAACTTTTAGCCTTTGGGGAAAGCTCCAACTGGAGTATCTACACCAAGGAACAACAGAAATCAGCCCTGGTCTGGGCAGAATTAGCAAGGAGGGAAGTTCAAGGGATCATCCGAATCAAATCAGGATGGTGGAGGTAGATTGTTTGCACTCCAAGAAGAAGTTGAAGAAGAAGTTTATGATCCTTCTATGATCCAAAGTAACCTAATTTTATCCAGCTCAAGCATCAAGGCATTGTTTGATTCCGACGCATCACCTTCTTTTATATCTGCTTCATGTGTTGATGCTTTGGGATTGAGACCTATATCACTTGAGACTGTCATGAATGTTACGTCACCCTTGGGTAGTATTGTGTCTGTGAAATTAGTCTGTAGAGGGTGCGAGATAGAGATTTTGAGATTTTGTTTAATGTGCGACTTACTAGTTATTGATATGGTGGACTTTGATGTTATCTTGAGCATGGATTAGCTATCCGCCTATCAAGTAGTGATCAAATGCCATCAGAAGACGGTAACTGCCTACACCTCAAATGGAACTTGTTTTAAATTTAAGGGATGGCAGGAATCTTCATTATTGTTGAAGGCATGATCAAGAGGCACGATCAAGATGGCATAGTAGTCTGATAGGATGGCTAGCAAGCTTGACGTTGAATTAGAAAGATTGTGCAAATTTAGGTTTACCTCATGTTGTGTGCGAGTACACTGATATTTTCCCAGAGGTATTACCAGGATTACTACCTTCGAGAGAACTTGACTTCACCATCGTACTTGTAGCAAGCATTGTACCGATTTCTATAGCCCCTTACAGAATGGCACTAGTTGAACTCTGAAAGTTGAAGATGCAGTTACAGGAACTTTTGGACAAGAGATTCATCCGACCAAGTACTTCGCCTTGGGAAGCACCGGCTTTGTTCGTCATGAAGAAGGAGGGGACTCTCAGATTATGTATCGACTATCATCAGTTCAACCGAGTGATAGTCAAGAATCGTTATCCGTTTCCAAAGATTGATGATCTGTTTGACCAACTTAAAGGAGCCACCTAGTTCTTCAAGATTGATTTGAGATCTGGGTATCATCAGTTGCGAGTTAGAGAATCGAATATACCTAAGATGGCATTCCGAACTCGCTATGGCCACTACGAGTTTGTAGTGATGCCTTTTGGTTTGACCAACGTGCCTGCAGTCTTCAAGTGTTCGATAAACAAGATTTTCACCCCATACTTAGATCAGTTCGTTGTGGTGTTCATCGATGACATTTTGATCTATTCAGCATCAGAGGAGGCTCATGACCAACATTTGAGGATCGCACTTCAGACCTTTCGAGACAACTAGTTATATGCCAAGGCCAACAAGTGTGAGTTTTGGATGAGAGAAGTGAAGTTTTTGGGGCACGTAATGTCAAACAAAGGAATCTCTGTGGATAATAGCAAGATTGAGGCTATAAGAGACTGAAAGAGACCGACTACAGTGTTCGAGATTTGGAGTTTCTTGGGACTCGCATGATATTACAGATGATTCATTCTGAATTTTTCGATGTTGGCTAGACCGATGACATAATTGACTCAAAAGGGAATTAAGTTTGAATGGGATGAAGCCTGTGAGAAATCTTTTCAAGAGTTGAAGGACAAGTTAACCAACGCACCGATACTCACCATTCCTAAACGAGATGTGGGATATGTCGTTTATTGTGATGCATCCAAGGAAGGATTGGGATGCATACTGATGCAAAATGACAAGGTCATAGCTTATGGTTCATGACAACTGAAGCCACATGAGAAGAACTATCCGACACACAATTTGGAACTTGCCATTGTAGTTTATGTGATGAAATCATGGCGTCATTACTTATATACAGAGAAGTTCGAGATATTCACGGATCACAAGAGTCTCAAATATATATTCACACAGAATGCCTTGAATATGAGGCAGAGACGTTGGATGGAGTATCTTGAGGACTACGACTTTACACTTGCCTATCATCTAGGTAGAGCCAACGTTGTGGCAGATGCTCTCAGTCGCAAGTCTCGATGACACGTTGCTAGTTTAGCAGTTTGAGAATGGAAGGTGCTAAGACAGATCTAGGAATTCAATTTTCAACACGACGAGGTCACACGAGGAGCATGCCTGTATGTGTTGACAACAACCCCAACACTTCACGCAGATATTTTGAAGGTTCAGACACTTGATCAAGAGTCAGAGCTTATTAGACGTTGTTTGTCATCAAGAGAAGCAGCAATAGATGGACTATCGGTATAGACAAGGGTTTGAGATATATGGGACGAATCTTTGTACCAGACTTTGGGACACTGTGGGAATTAGTTTTGAGGGAATTTCATCTATCAAATTTTGCTGTTCACCTCAGAGGGAACAAAATGTACCAGGATCTGAGACGATCTTATTGGTGGAGCAGAATGAAGAAGGACGTGGCTATGTAGCTACTTGCCTCACTTGCTAGCAAGTCAAGAACGAGCACCAAAAACAAGGAGGAGCTCTTCAACTACGACCTGTAACGGGATGGAAATGGAAACACATCGCTATGGACTTCGAGATGGGATTGCTGAGATCACACCAGGGACACGACACCATCTGGATCATCATGGATTGCTTGACCAAGTCATCACACTTTCTGCCCATTCGAGTATCAGACACGATGGATTCTTATAGCCGTCTCTAGATCAAGGAGATTGTCAGATTATATGGTGTATCTGTGACCATCATATCCGACCGAGACACATGTTTCACATCAACTTTTTGGAAGAGCCTTCAGAGAGCATTAGGAACCAAGTTATGCCTTAGCACTGCCTTTCATCCCCAAACTGATGGACAATTTGAGAGGACGATTTAGATACTTGAGGATATGCTTCGGGCATGTGTGTAAAATTTTCAAGGAGGATGTGAGAGACATCTACCACTTGTTGACTTCATTTACAACAGTAGTTACTAGGCCAGTATTGAGATGGCGCCCTATGAATCATTGTATGGACGACCATGCAGATCACTTATATGTTAGACCAAATTAGGGGAGACAAGCTTATTGGGACCCGAGATCGTACGAGAGATAACTGAGAAGGTCAAGATCATTCGACAACGACTTCTAACAGCACAGAGTTTACAAAAGAGTTATACTGACAAGAGAACTATACCTCTGATTTTTAACACCGGGGATCACGTATTCCTAAAGATCTCACTAAGAAGAGAAATTATTTGCTTTGGCAAGAAGGGAAAATTATCACCAAGATTCGTCGGACCATTCGAGATTTTAAACGCGTTGGAAAAACTGCCTACAACTTAGCTCTGCCATCGCAGCTTGATCGAGTTCACAATGTTTTTCCTATATCTATGCTTCAGAAATATCTAGCCCATCCGATCCACGTCATAGATTGGAAGGAAGTCACCATCGACACAAGCACAATTTATGAAGAGAGACCAGTGCGGATCCTTGATCATGGTGAAAAGATTCTACGGGGGAAGACCATTCGTCTTGTTCAAGTTCTTTGGCAACACTGAAACATCAAAGAATCCACTTGGGAGCGAGCAGATGTTATGCGTTTCAACCACCCTTATCTTTTTTAAACCTCTATTATGTAATTTCGACGATGAAATCTTATTAAAAGGGATAGGTTGCAAGAACCTAAAAGTTTTTAATTCAAAAGAAAAAAAATTATTTTAACCGTAATTTTCTGAAATTGATTATACAATTATGTTATTTGCATATTTTATTTTATTTTATGTATGATATTATGTGGGCTTATGTATATTCATGTTTTCTTCTATATATGGACTTGACCCAAACCTTAACCCAACATTAATCTTGATCTTAGACCTTAACCCAAATTTTTTTACTTGAGCCCATTAGCCATTGAGTGGCCCAATTCAGTGATTATACCATGGGCACAACCACACTAGATTCCTTTCCACTGTCATCATCACTCTCACATGTTTGTTTCTCACACGTCTTGAGTTTTTATACATAATTTATAGAAATAATTTCTTAAAACATTTCTCTTCCCCAGTGGGTTTTCTTCACTTGCTCCTCGCTCATTTTCAGACCACCCAAACTCATGGTTTTACATCTAAACCCCCTTCTTCCCCACATGGATGCTGCAGAAATCTCCTTGAACCTCCAATGACAACCATTGTCAAGATTAGTTCAACACTCAACTCCCATGTGCAAACTTGTGCAAGCCTTAGATGTTCTCACTTTCTTCTCCTATAAATATGGCTCGATTCTCATTATTTTCACACATTAAACATTGAATTCGAAGTTGGAGTGAGTGTGAGTTGAGAACTTGAGAAAATCTACAGAGATTTTAGAGAGAGAGAGAGAGAGAAAAGAGTTCTATCTTTGAGTTCTTGTCAATTGGTGGTCAAATCCTTCAATCTAATGTATAATCGAGCTTATTTAGGGTAAATAATCCTTCTATAACATCTAATTTATATTTTAGATCAAGTGAAAAACTTCACAAAACTTTAATGGAAACTTAGATAGGCATTTGACTACTGGGAAAAAAATTTCCAGAATATTAAGCCATCCAGTCAGGTTTTACATAACTTGTAGCCATCCAGTCAGGTTTTTTGTGACCTATAGCCATTCGGTCAGGCCATCCAGTCGGGTTTTCTGTGACCCGTGCCATCCAGTCAGATTTTTCGTGACCTATAGCCATCTCATCAGGCCATCCAGTCAGGTTTTTCGTGACCTGTAGCCATCTAGCCAGGTCATCCAGTTAAACCATCCAGTAAGGTTTTTTGTGACCTGTAGCCATTCGGTCAGGCCATCCAGTCAAATTTTTCGTGAACTGTTGCCATCCAGTCACCTTTTTCGTGACCTGTTGCCATCCGGTCATCCATATCGTGGCCTATACCTATCAGGTCATCCATCAAATTACCCATCCGATCGCCCCTATCCTGACCTATACCTATCAGGTTACCCAACTGGTCACACCTATCCTAACCTGTTGCTACCCAATCAACCATATCTTGACTCATTGCTGTTCGGTCACCCATGTTGCCATAGGGTGACCTATACCTAAAACGTGAACTGAAATTTTTTAACTAAACATCATGGATATAATTTAAATTATGAATTTTGTTATGTTTATTCAATATTAATTACTTTCAATAATATGTATTACTTAACATCTTAATTTCTCTATTTGTACATGCATGGTTAAGTACACTTGGGTATAGATTTTGAATATGACTTAGATTTTATGAGTATTCAAAGTTTGGGAACCATAAGTTGACACCATATCTCACGTCTCACAACATTTTGATCGAAATTATGTTTTGAAGTACACTGATATATGTGTCATGAGTTTAGAATTACTCCTTGGGAGATGTGTTAGGATGTCTTGAGCCGATATATGACTTGAGCTGAACTAAGTTTGGTACCACCGAGTTGTGTCTTAGAGCCGAATCGGTCACGTTTCTTGTATTTAGCTAAGTTATGTCTTGAGCCAATTATATTCGTAAGTTGTGTCGTGTCTTTCAAAAAAAATCAAATTTAGTATGTCTAGAGGAGATAGAACTTTCGGAGTCAAGACAAGACATTTGAGAGGGAACATGATATACGAGAGCCGATGTTTGGGTAGACTAGAGTCGGTTTAGAGTTTCAGCTTAGGGAATGAGACCATATTGGTCAGGAACATCATGATATTATTTTAAAAAAATAAATTTTAGCTTACGTGCAATGCTTGTGTCGACCCGAAAGTTGAAAAATATTGAAATAGATTTTTGGATTTATATAGAAGTTGTCAGACACCGATGCCAGAAACTTAGGTTTTAATCATAGAAGTTAATTTAAGGAATATGACCTGCATCCCACTCTAATTCAAATACAGGAATTCATTATTTACTTCTTTCGCTTATCATTATTAGACATCATCTGTTTTGTACTCTTATTTTCATTATGCAATTTATCTGTTTTTTTTTTTACTACTTGTTTATGTTGTTATCTTGATCATGCATCATATGATCTATTGCATAAATTGGGTTTATCGGTAGGAATTATTTATTGAGTTTCATCGCTTATTGATGTAACTTTCCCCTACCCTCGACCTTTCATGCCAGGTATCGATAATGACGCAGATGAACCCACTTACCCTGACCCCTAGAGTAGTAGTTTCGAGTATGACCAAATGGCACCTTGGTTTACTTAGTTTATTCGAGCTCGTAGTTTTAAAATATTTATTGTAATTTCTTTATTCTATGTATTTCTTTTTATATAATCAAACTCTAATTTCGCTATGAAATAACAAGTCGTATTTGATTTTGCTCAAAATTATTTAAAATTTAACGTCTCCGAAATTCGGGGCGTTATACTTTTGAATTTATTCAAATTTACTCTTACACTATTTTATAGTCATTTAGTTAGTTGAATCCTTCAAATTTAAAATACCGTTCAAACTAATAACTATATATTCGGATTTATTTAGTTAATATCTACATTGATATAATTAGATTAGAAATTAATTTAGTGATTTATCCAATCAAATCTTGTCACTTGGCGTGCTCAGAGTGATTCTCATAAAAAATCGCTTGCAATACTATCTAGTATAGAAATTACTTATGACTAATAATATTTTATTAACTTAAGTTTTTTTTTAACTGAATGACTTAGGTTATGTTTGGACTGGCTCGATTATTGGATTATTTTTTCGTTTTTATGTGAAATTTTTTGTAATTTTTTATCTTTCGTTAATTGTTTGCGGATTATTGGTTCATCTCGACAAGAGTTTTCAGAAAAGTTATCAATAATTGACCAAATTTGAAAAAAATTCAGAAAAGACAAAAATAATCCAGAAACATGAATTTTTTGAGCTTTTTCATCGTTTTTAGTAACATTTTTTTTTAACTTTTGGATATAATTTTATAATTTTTAGATTCTTTTTATCAAGACGAATCAATAATCTACAAAATATTGAGACTAAAATAACAAATGCAAAAAAAAATTTGACTAGAGACAAAAGTAATCTAAAAAAGTAAAATTAGGCCAATGAGACCTTATTTATTTAACGATGAGGGAGGTGGGACCAAATGAGATAAATTGATGCAATTGCACTACCCAATTCCAGTATTTTAACTGCAAATAATCAGATCCAACTTTTTCTACAAGCTTCTATATTTGAGATTGCACTTCAAACACAGTTGGTGATTTTATTTCTTATTTATTTATCTCCATTCAATTTTGTTTTGCATTTATTATTTTAGTCTTAAATTTTTGTGGAGTATTAGTCCGTCTCGATAAAAAGAATTTAAAAAGTATAAAATTATATTCAAAAGTTAAAAATAAACCACTAAAATGACGAATAAGTACAAAAATCTATGTTTTTTTGATTATTTTTGTATTTTCTAAATTTTTCTAAATTTGGTTAATTATTTATATTTTTTCTGAAACCTCTTATCGAGAGGAACAAATAATCCATAAAAAAATTGAAGAAAGACAAAAAATTATTAAAAAATTTATATAAAAAAATAATTAAATAATAAAATCAGGCCAAACTCAATATCACTATTTTAAAATATCTTAACAATATATCCTGTCTCTTCGATTTCGAATTATACAATTGAATGATTGAATCTTTCTCCCTCACGTCAACTCAACCTCATCTGGCATTTAAAGTATCAAAATGATACGTTAAATGAACTTGAAAGGAAAAAACAAAAAGTTTACATCAAAATATCTATAACATCTATACGACGTTAATTTTGATTTTTATAATGATAATATATACCTCGACATTTATAAGATAAATAAGCACGTCTCATTTTATGTAGAGTAATACTAAGAACAAAGACACATTTAGATATAGATATGTCCAAAATCATTTGATACACATAGACCCTTTAATAATTTGAAGACTTCACTTACATCCAACGATTCTAGACATATCTATTCGACCTCCCTAGATCATTTGGATTATTCTTTTGTCTCTATTCATTTTTCTTTTTTTTTTGCATTTACTGTTTTGACCTCAATATTTTGTAAATTATTGGTCTGTCTTGATAAAAGTAATTTAAAAAGTATAAAATTATATCTAAAAATTAAAAAATATAACAAAAGACAACAAATAAGTTCAAAAAAATTCTGTTTCTAATTATTTTTATTTTTTAAAATTTTATCAATTATTTTTAATTTTAGCTTAGGGAATGAGACCATATCGGTCAGGAACATCATGACATTATTTACAAAAACTAAATTTTAGCTTACAGGCAATGCTTGTGTCGATCCGAAACTTGAAAAATATTGAAATAGATTTTTGGACATATATAGAAGTTGTCAAACACCGATGTCAGAAACTTAGGTTTTAGTCATAGAAGTTAATTTAAGGAATATGACCTGCATTCCACTCTAATTCAAATACTGGAATTCATTATTTACTTCTTTCACTTATCATTATTAAACATCATCTGTTTTGTACTCTTATTTTCATTATGCAATCTATCTGTTTTCTTACTACTTGTTTATGTTGTTATCTTGATCATGCATCATATGATCTATTGTATGAATTGGGTTTACCGGTAGGAATTATTTATTGAGTTTCATCGCTTATTAGTGTAATTTTTCCCTGCCCTTGACCTTTCATGCCAGGTATCGATAATGACGCAGCTGAGCCCACTTACCCTGACCCCGACAGTAGCAGTTTCAAGTAGGACCAAATGGGACCTTGGTTTATTTAGTTTATTCAAGCTCGTAGTTTTAAAATATTTATTGTAATTTCTTTATTCTACATATTTCCTTTTATATAATCAAACTCTAATTTCGCTATAAAATAACAATTCGTATTTGATTTCGCTCAAATTATTTAAAATTTAACGTCTCCGAAATTCGGTGCGTTATTCTTTTGAATTTGTTCAAATTTACTCTTACACTATTTTATAGTCATTTAGTTAGTTGAATCCTTCGAATTTAAAATACTGATTCAAACTAATAAGTATCTATTTGGATTTATTTAGTTAATATCTACACTGATATATTTAGATTAGAAATTAATTTAGTGATTTATCCAATCAAATCTTGTCACTTGGCGCGCTCAGAACGATTCTCATAAAAAATCGCTTGCAATACTATCTAGTATAGATATTATTTATGACTAATAATATTTTATTAACTTAAGTTTTTTTTTTTAGCTGAATGACTTAGGTTATGTTTGGATTGGCTTGATTATTGGATTATTTTTTTGTTCTTATGTGAGATTTTTTTGTAATTTTTTATCTTTCGCTAATTTTTTACGGATTATTGGTCCATCTTGACGAGAGCTTTCAGAAAAATTATAAATAATAGACCAAATTTGAAAAGACAAAAATAATCCAGAAACATGAATTTTTTGAGCTTTTTCGTCGTCTTTAGTAACATTTTTTGAACTTTTGGATATAATTTTATAGTTGCTAGATTCTTTCCATTAAGACGGATCAATAATCTACAAATATTGAGACTAAAACAACAAATGCAAAAAAAATTTGAATAGAGACAAAAATAATCTAGAAAGTATAATTAGGCCAAACGAGACCTTATTTATTTAACGATGAGGGAGATGGGACCAAAATGAGATAAATTGATGCAATTGCATTACCCAATCCAATAATTTAACTGCAAATAATCATATCCAACTTTTTCCACGAGCTTCTGCATTTGAGATTGCACTTCAAACACAGTTGGTCATTTGATTTCTTATTTATTTATCTCCATTCAATTTTGTTTTGCATTTATTATTTTAATTTTAAATTTTTGTGGAGTATTAATCCGTCTCGATAAGAAAAATTTAAAAAATATAGAATTATGTCTAAAAGTTAAAAATAAGTCACTAAAATAACGAATAAGTAAAAAAATCTCTGTTTTTTTATTATTTTATATTTTTTGAATTTTTCAAAATTTGGTTAATTATTTATATTTTTTCTGAAACCTCTTATTGAGAGAAACTAATAATCCATAAAAAATTGACGAAAGATAAAAAATTACAAAAAAATTATATAAAAATTAAAAATAATCAAATAATAAAGTCAGGCCAAACCCAATATCACTATTTTAAAAAATATTAGCAATATATCTTGTCTCTTCGATTTCGAATTATACAAATGAATGATTGAACCTTTCTCCCTCACGTCAACTCATCCTCATCTGTCATTTAAAGTATCAAAATGATATGTTAAATGAACTTGAAAGGAAAAAACAAAAAGTTGCTCTATTTGCCTTAACTAGATTATTTGGATTGTCTGGATTATTCGGGAAATAATCTAGTCCCATTTGGCCTAAATTATTTACCCAAATAATCTGGAATAATCTAGCTCCAAACACAACATAACTTCTATATCCACAAATAATTTAGTCCAAACACTTTGAGCTAGATTATTCCGTCCGGCACCCAACATAATCCAACAATCCAATAATCCCATAATCTGGTTACGCCAAATGGACCATATATACCTCGACATTTATAAGATAAATAAGCACGTCTCATTTTATGTAGAGTAATGCTAAGAATAGAGACACATTTAAATACAGATATGTCCAGAATCATTTGATACACGTAAATCCCTTAATAATTTGAAGACTTCACGTATATCCAACGATTCTAGACAAATCTATTTGACCTCCCTAAGATTATTCGGATTATTCTTTTGTCTCTATTCTTTTTTTTTTTTGCATTTGCTGTTTTGACCTCAATATTTTGTGAATTATTGGTCCGTTTTGATAAAATTAATTTAAAGTATAAAATTATATTCAAAAATTAAAAAATACCACAAAAGATGACAAATAAGTTCAAAAAAAATTTATTTTTGATTAATTTTATTTTTTTAAATTTAATCAATTATTTATAATTTTCCTAAAAGATTTGAGATTAACTAATAATTCACAAAAAATTAACAAAAAATAATTATAAATTTTTTTACATAATAAATAAAAAAATTTAATAATTTAATCAAACTAAATAAAATAACTTTTGTGTTCGATGTATTCGAATGCAGTTTTGCTACCAATAATGAAATCTATCATGAATTTCATCCTGAAAATGAAGGGCCCACCCACTCACCCACTTCACTCTAGTTTTTACAAAAAAATGGGCGGGAAAAATTGGGGAAATCAAGTCTCTAAAATCAATACTCTCTCTCAACTTTGACACCCTACCCCTGCGCCCCTTCTCTCTGCAAGTTGAGGGGAAATCAAGTCTCTAAAAAAAATCTAAAACATATAAAATTATATCCAAAAATGAAAAAAATCACTAAAGACCACGAACAAATTTTAAAAAACTCTACGTTTTTTATTATTTTTGTCTTTTTTTAACTTTTTTCAAATTTGGTCTATTATTTATAACTTTTCTAAAAGATTTTGTCAAGATTAACCAATAAACTAAAGAAAAATAGAAAAATAAAAAATTATAAAAAAATTTCATATAAAGACAAAAAAATAATTCAATAAATACGAGAATCCAAATGAACACGTTGTCTTTGGTGTAAAGAGAAATGTTTTATGCATGAAATCTTCGCACTATTGGCAACAGACATGGATAACCTAGTTAGATAACTTACCTTTCTTCTCTTTACACCAAAGAGAACATGTCTATTTGAATTGTAGTATTTATTGAATTATTTTTTCGTTTTTATGTGTAATTTTTTATTTTTCGTCAATTTTTTGTGATTTATTGGTTCATCTCGACAAGAGCTTTCAGAAAAGTTATAAATAATGGACTAAATTTGAAAAAAAAATCAGAAAAGATAACAATAATAAAAAATAGAGTTTTTTTTTTAGTTTATTCGTTGTTCTTAGTGATTTATTTTTTATTTTTGAACATAATTTTATACTTTTTATATTTTTTTATCACGACGGACCAATAATCTACAAAATATTGAAGTCAGAGCAACAAGTACAAAAAAAATAGAGACAAAAAAAAATTTTAATAAATAATTTAGGCTAAATAGGGTCATTGTAAACCTTCACTTCTCGTCAACTTGCAAAGAGAAAGGGCGGGGGGTGGGGTGTCGGTTTGGAGGTTGAGAGAGAGAGTATTGATTTTGAGAGACTTGATTAGAGCATCCGCATCAGTCTCTTCATTTTTTTCTCAAAATTTGAGAAAAAATCTCAATTTTCTATTTTAGGGAGCCATATTTTGTAATGTATCCTGCATCAGACTCTCTATTCTATTAAAAAAATTCCTTTTATATTTAATTCAAATGTTATAGGGGAGGAAAAATAAATGAAAAAAATAAAAATAAAATTGTAAGAGTGAATAGTGGCACTCTAAAGCTAGGGAGTCACTATTCATTCTGAAAAATAGGGAGAAGGAATAGGGAGCCTAATGTGAGGGTTGTTAAGAAAATTTGCTCCTCAGATTAGGGAATGAGCATCTTTGAAAAGTCTGATGCGGATGCTCTTGGGGGGTTTTACCAAAATATCTGTTAATCCCCTCTCTCTCAACAATATTAAATTTTTTATTTATTTATAAAATTAAATTAAAAATCTTTTAAATTATCAAAAAATATTCAAATATATCATATGTTTTAATGCGCCCAATTTTGGACGAAAAATAATTGACACTGCTCATTTGAGCCCCTTTCGATCGTGTTTCTCAAATTTTATTGTCAAAAAAATACTAAAAATTTACCATTTACTTAAAAAATTATTTTGAGATTAACCGTTAGCTCGGAACAAAAAATAATTTTTAAGTGTGTGTGTGGGGGGGAGGGGGGGGAGGCAACAACACGATTTGTGAAGTTATTTTCTCTTTTTTGGGTCAAAATTGAAAATTTCCCGTTAAGATTATAAAAAAAAGTAATGATTAATTTATGAAAATACTAATTAAAAAAAGTATGTAACATTTGTTTGACTTGTCTATTTTGTTGAATATAATTTTGAAGTATTAATTATTGGAGTAGAACATAAAAAGAATAACACATCACGTAATATATTTATGATAATTATAAATGATATTTTAAATTTTTTTCCTCTATTTTCTTATCACGCAACAATTATATTTTTTGTTCTTATGTTCAAACGAAAAAAGGAGTGGAAAAAAATAAAAAAATTTAAGTATCACATAACACTTAAATATTTAAAATATATATATATAATTATTCTCACTTAAATTTTTAAATATCACGAAACACTTAAAAATAAAAATAATACTTTTTCCAGCCCATTTTTTGTGAAAACTGGAGTGAAGTGGGTGGGTGGGGCCCAGGATGGATTTCATTGTTTGTAGCAAAACTGAGGGGGCGAATAGCAATTTATTTTTTCCAGCCCATTTTTTGTGAAAGCTGGAGTGAGGTGGGTGGTTGGGTGGGTGGGGCCCTTGATTTTCAGGATGAAATTCATGATAGATTTCATTGTTTGTAGCAAAACTGATTCGAATGCCTATCTTCCTATACTTTTTGTTTTACGTCACATCCTAGTTAATCAATATACAATTTTTCTTCCCAAAAACAAAACCTCCACTCAACTTGATAGTTGATGTAAATTCCCCCACACACGCACATTCTCTCTCTCTCTCTCTCTCTCTCTCTCTCTCTAGCTAGATTATCCATGGAAACTCAGTCCCTCTTCGCTCTTCCACTTCTCCCCACTTTTTTCTTGCTCTTCACCAGCATATACCTCTTGGGCTACTTCGTAGTTTTCCGTAACTGGAGCAGCAATTCCAGAGCCCAAGCCTCAAGCTGCTTCCTCTCTCTCTCCCACGGCACACCTGCAGTCCTCCTTGCCACTTTCTCCCTCCTCCTCCAAAACCCAACAACACCAAAAACCCATCCCAATTTCGCCTCTCCAAACACGCCCTTACAAAACGCAACCCTCGAATACAGCATCGCCTACTTCTTCACCGACCTCCTCCACTACACCATCGTCATCCCAACCGACTATCTCTTCATAGCCCATCACGTGGCGACCATCTACGTGTTCCTCACTTGCCGCTACATGGTAAATCATGGGGCTTACCCCATCCTAATACTTCTAATCCTTGCTGAGGTCACCAGCCCTTGTCAGAACGTCTGGAGTATCGCCGGATACCGCCGTGCAGAGTCTCCGGTGGCGGCCAGGGTTTATGGGTTTTTGTCTCCCCTGTTTTACTCTGTTTACTCTGTTGTGAGGGGGGTTTTGGGGCCTGTGTTTGTGGGTAAAATGGGGTTGTTTTATTTAGGGGGAGGAGGTGAGGGGGTGATTCCGAATTGGGTTTGGGTTTCTTGGATGGTTGTGATTGTGAGTGCGATTCTGGTGAGTATTTTGTGGATTTTCAATCTTTGGGTGGATTTGTTAAGTGAGAGAAGGAAAACACAGATGAAGAAATCGGGTTAGTAAGGCTTTTCTTTTTCTTTTCTTTTTTTTGGCACAAAAGAATCTATCTTTGGAATATTTAAAAAGTTGGGTTTTTTCTTTGGAATTTTTTGTCAATTCTTTTTTTTTTCTTGAGATTTTCATTCGCCTACTAATATTTTAGCTTTTTAGTTATTTTTCCAAATTTTTTTGTGGATTTATATTCATATTGGTATGTATTATTTACTTTTTTTTTTTTATTTGTCAAACAGACCGGACAAATAAAAAAATTGACTGGAAAATAAATAGTAAGCTAAACTGAATTCTTTAAAAAAAAAAAAATTGGGTTTTTAAGCGATCCAAATAGAGGGGAAAAGTGAAATTCATGGACGAATATTTCCTTATGATTTGTCGTCCAATTTATAGAGTTAGAACTTGCTGTAGACATGTAAATGAAGTGATTCCAAAGGAAGTTGTTGCGGCGCGGGAGGACTGTTGTGAAGAACCAATAGATTTGCTTCTTGTTCAAATTCTTAACTCAATGAATTTATAAGTCTCGATCTGTGAGAACTTCTTGGCAATTGTGAGATCTATTTGGACGGTGTAAATTATTGATGTATAGTATTATGTTGACTGAAGTAGAACATAATCTAGTTATAGTCGTTTGGACTCAATTATTTGTGCATTATTTTGACCACATTTATTGTTGTGTTTTGTTTGACTTTGATATTGCAATGACTAAAATACCATTAAAAGATTTGGATTGAAGTTGTAATGGTAATGATCTTAGGCCTACAATTACAAAGTACAAACCATGGAAGTAACAAAAGTCTTTCCAAACAGAAATTGAAATGCACACACGTAACTGTAATGATTCATTCTCGCTTTGTATAATATTGTTCATTTTCATCGCCCAAACCTTATGGACTTTTTAGTAGGTCACTTATTCCTGGATTGCTCTAGGAAGAGCACGCTTAACTGCGAAGTTTTATTTGGTGTTGGTATCATCACGACTTTAAAAGACCTTGTAAAAAAAAGACATGATTTATTATAAATAGTACTAAATTTACATCCACCAAGCGATGTGTGACCATTGACTATTCATTCGGACGCCAATCGAGACTCAACTCCTGGACGTCAGCCTTACAGTTGGCACCACAGCCTCGCTGGGGTATCAAAGTAATAGTAAAGTCCATGGAAATGAGATGAACTGCAAGTAAAATTTGAAGGAAAAAAGGCGCCGAGATTGCTTGGTCTGCCACCGACCCAGGCTGAGTGGTGGAAGCAGCCTACGCGACCTCTTCGTCTACAACCGAAGATCAAGAAACAACTATAGCCTCAGTACTTCACGTTTCGATTTACGACGGTGGAGGATGGATGGTGGTTTGGAAGGTAGGATGAGAAGAGGGACGACAGGGGAGGGGAACAAGCTTGTTGCAAAAAGTGGAGGACTTTTGCAGTGCAAACTTGTAGATCGAAACCCTAGCATGGAAACTAAATATACTAGGAGCAATTTTGTCATTTGCCAATCCGCAAGTGGAATGCCACGTCATCAATAAGGGCTCTAAAATGGAGCCTTTTTCTCCAATAATTTAGCCCAAATGCCCTTTACTTTTTGCTGAAAAACTTCTACTTTTTGTGGAAGTTTGTATCATTGGAATCAATTATTGGTTTGTCAGTCTTGATTGCACTTTAGTACAACGCTCCAAATTGAGAAAGGAAGTTCGCTTTTTTTTTTTTTTTTAAAAATCCAATTTGTTTCATTAATTTATACGTATTTCGATCTATTTTAAAAGGAATGCGATTTTGTACACCCTCACTTATAAAGAGTTAACATTACCTCATTTTGATTGGTTGACAACTGTTAGGACATAAAACAAAATTTCATTAAAAATATGTGTTTTAATAAATAGAGTGGGGCTCGAGTAAGATTAGTTACTAGAGTTGTCGTAACACGTGACGATATAGAGAAGATGTGCCTTTTATTCTCTCAAGCAGTCAAGAGATAGTGGGACACATGGAAACCAATGAGTATTTGCTGCACAAGTGGATCAAGATGAAGGGCTAAAAAAGAGGAGGTTGTTACTAATAGCTAGTTGGCTTAATGGAAGTCTATAAATAAGATATTAGGCGGTATTTGGAAGAGGTCCAATACCAACCAATATTTACACTCATATCAATTAGCTATTTAGCTTTTATCAATTTCCAAGTTATTCAGCTTTTATCATTTCATTTGCTTTCAATTAGTTAAGGTTTAATTTGTTTTGAGTGTCTCAGCTACTTATCTAAGTAGAAGAAGCCCTGTGGTTGAATTTGTTCATTTTTCATTCATCCAGTATAATTTAGCTAGTTCACTTTTATACTTAGCCTAGTTATTTTCACTTGAAATTAGAAGTCCTCTTAATTGAGGCAAAACCTGAACCAATTTGCTCTCAACTTCCCTTAGGCCGTGTACAATGCCTGAGAAGGTCGAATTTGTGGCGCAACCTCATCATCACTTGGAGCAATCTTACCTCATGGTATGCCCTCACTCTCACGTCAAGTGTGTGCTTCTTTTATCGCACGTGTGTGATTTTAAGAAGCAACAAGAACGTATAAGTTTTACCCATACAACACATTTGTAAATCTCCTTGTGAATCTTTCATCTCCTTTTATTGCAAATGTGTGATTTTAAGGAGCAACATATTTTTGGCACCTCAGCGGGACCAAGTGAAGATTTGCTAGGCGAATATGGTTTGAAAACATCAAGGGAAGAATTCAACTATTGGAGGTGACGTATCTCCTAAAAGAGCAAGTGTGCAATCTCCACTAGTTTCGATAATTCAAGCATCCCGGGAGATTTACTAGAGGTGGTGGGGTGTATGAGAGAGTACATTGCTCCTGCAAACTTGGAGATGTCATAGCATTTGTCCCAATCCTTGTCACAGACCCTTTCAGGCACTCTACAGGAGATGAAAGATTCACAAGACAATCTAGCCAAGGTTAGCCAGGAGATGACGGCTGTGCTTGGCGACAAGCTGGCTCTCCTTGGAACTCCAGGAGGTATTGGAGCACCGAAAGGGCCAAAAGCTCCCACCGCTCATGTTCCCCCGAATTTTATGGGATCCTCTTCCAATTCTCCTTTTTAGCTAGGGGGTGTGGAGGTGAGCCGACAGGAGGAATTCCCATCAGAGGTAGGACGAATGAAGGAAGGGATCCCTTTGGCCTTCAAACCAAAGAGTACCCCCACCTTTTAATGGCCAACCTCAAGGGTTGTGGAAAGAAAATAACCCTTTATATAACGGAGGAGAACAAGGGGGGCAAGGAGGCAATTTCCCGCCTCAAGGTCCCGAAAGGCTGCTCAATAGGGATCAAATTATTGATCTCATCCAAGATCAATTCGAGCCTGCACTTAGGAGAGTGGGAAGGCCTGCTTATCGCAAGCCTTATCCAGAGGCTATTAACAGAATGTACGAGTTTCCTAGAGAATATAAAGTCCCTGACTTTACTCTGTTTTCAGGAGAAGCCAAGTTGACTCAAGTGAGTTCCACAAGTTAAGGTTGTTTGCAAACTCCTTGACAGGAACGGCCTTCACTTGGTATATCAGTTGTACTCCTAATCAAGGTGTGAACTTTGAGGGAACAAGTTCCTTATTTGCTATTATACCCTTACTCAGCCAATGAAAAATTATTGCAGCCAGCCAAGTTCATTTTGGTACTAGTAGTTGGCCCATTGGCTCGAAAGTGAAAATTAGGCTCGACTTGGCCATATTCAATTGATCTTGCTCGGGGATGGACACTATTGGTTAGAAGATGTTCGAAGTCAGGAGTTTTGGGTATCATATTCATCGAACTGTCAAAGTTTACTCTTTGGTAAAAATCCTAACATTGAGTCTCTGCTCTTTCCCTATCAGATGCTGCATTTTCCCTTATTTGCTACTATACTCTTACTCAACCAAACCTCGGGCCAATGAAAAACTTTTGCAGCCAGCAACGTCCATTTTGGTAGTGGCATTGGGCCTCTTAATTGAAATTAGAAGTCCTCTTAATTGAGACAAAACCTGAACCAACTCGTCCTCAACTTCCCTTAGGCCGTGCACAATGCCTGAGTAGGTCGAGTTTGTGGTGCAACCTCATCATCACTTGGAGCAATCTTAGCTCCTGGCATGCCCTCGCTTTCACGTCAAGTTCGTGTTCCTTTTATTGCATGTGTGTAATTTTAAGGAGCAACAAGAACGCATATATACCCATGCAACACATTTTTGATAATGATGAAATTATTTTTTTAGCAATCAGATTATTTTTTAGCGGGACCTAATCTCTCTTAACTAATGAGAGTGAGGATAGTATTTATTATCTTTAATTGAGGGCGAGGCAAATTCATCTTTGTCAGAATCAATTTCAGCATTCGCAAGCAAGGAGTTCAATTAAAATCAGGACAAATCCTGTATAATTGGCCCCAAATAAGTTCATAGCACTTGGAGATTTCGAGCTTGAAAATCTTAGGAGAGGGCAAACTCTTAAGTCCTATAGTGAGCCAAATTGGCAAGACTAAATGGGATGCGCCGTCAACAAAGGCTGGGGCTAGAAATTAGGCAAAGCCCAACTATTCTGCAGCATAGTGGGCCGGATTGACACCCGACTAGGACCACGATACATCGCTCGACCTGCCTAGTTCATAGGCGCGCATCATTTGGACTGGGTTGAGTTCGAGTTTGAAAGACCGACTCACACCACGAGGTACAAACTTGAGTCCACCTGGCTTGGTGCTCAAGCCAGGCCAAGTATAAAAAGGTAACATCAAAGGAAGTACGGTACAGACATTCTAAAACCTTAGCAATACTTTTCTTTCCTCGTCTTTTTCAAATATTGACTTAGGTATTGCAGTGCTTTTTGGCTGAACTCTGGCTGGTGAGCACTGACTATTGTTGGTTGTTGCAGAATCTAGGTGAGAGGGCTCAGAGTAAATAATTTTAGAAGGACGAAGCAAGCGAATTAAAAGACAACACAATGGGCGACCAAAATGGGAGCCCTTTTGTCTCGATTTTCTTGCCTTCATCACAAACCCAGAAATCCAAACTTCTCTTTGACAACTCTCATGCCTGCTCATGAAGATAGCAATTTTTGAAGCAACGTTGCTTGAGACAAGGACGTGGTGGATCCACACCACATCGCCAGTGTGTCTCGCAACTTGCTGCTGTCGCTGGACACCACCACCATGGATCCAAATTCTAGAGCCTACATTGTGAAGTTGAAGGCCAAGATGAAAGAGAAAGACAAGTTCATCCTGATCATTCAAAAGGAGGTAACTAGACTTAGGATGGAGGTCCATTCTCAACAATCTAGTGACAGATCTCATTCTGGCGCTCATCACCATCGCCGCCATTGCTATCCGACTCTATACCGCCGACACAACACTGTGGCACCGTGATGGTGGAAGGGGCAGACACTGTGAATAGCAAAGCCCCGCGCTAGATTGGAATTCTCGCGATGAGCATCGTGAATTCCCTCACATTCCAGCACTTCTATGGCTAGGAGATGAACTGGAATTCAGATGGAGCGTTATAGGTGTCTAGATGAACTCAGGCATGAAGAAGAATGGATAGAAGTCTGAGACTGATGCAGAGAAAAGTCCCCCAAACCGGAAAGGCACGAGGAATGTTCCCTCTCAGAAGAACAAAGGAACAATCAGGTGGACCTGCGAGAGCATTTGGAGAACAAGAGAAGACCCGCTTCGACTTGGTCTCACTTAGATTTCATACACGAGCAACTCATCTCCTCCAAGTTCTCTAAGGATATTGAGTTAGTGAAGCCACCCCATGGGTTCAATTCTCCAAATTTTCAAAAGTATGACTAAAAAGCCAATGCCTAGAGGCATCTGGTGCACTTTCGGCCAATGATATCATTCCATAGCTCAACCGATGGATTGATGTGTATGTTTTTCCCCTCACGTTTGGGAAAGCTTGGCTCTTATGGTTTGACAAACTATCGACTGCTTCAATTTCATCCTTCAAGGACTTATCCTTTGCGTTTTTGGCTCAGTTTGTGATGAGCACTCGGCAGAAAAAAGAGTCGACGCCTTGCTCGGCTTAACGAAATTAGCGAATGAGTCCCTTCAGCAATAAGCGAAATTATATTAGGAGCTATTTAATGAGATCCAAGGGTGGAATCTAGCCATAGCAATCATGTCCTTCAAGTTTTGTGTAGACCGTACGAGTCATCGCTTTTGAGGATCTTATATTGTCCAACCTTTGAACGTGAACGATTTGATGTGCTGGATCGACAAACACTACCGACTCAAGTAGGCAAAGTAAGAAAGAAGGATGTCAGAACAGTCCATGCTGAAGCCAAACCAAGACAATGGTAATTTCAAAAATCAAGAAAAGGGAGTTAACGTCGTCCAGACTTGGAAGAGAATGGGGCCCTAGCCTCATGATTTTGTTGCAATCACTATTGTTTCACCCTGCCAATCTACATCCTCCTACACAAGATTGAGAACAAGACATATTTCTGGTGGCATCTGAAGGTATTAAGAGGAGACAAAAGTCTAGTAATCCGTATATGAGATGCTCCTATCACCGAGATAAGGGCCACCTGACCACCAGTTGCAAGCAATTCAAGGAGTTTCTAAAAAAATTGGTGGTCGAAGGGCACTTTAAGAAGTACGTCGTTGTTTAAAAGACCAACTACAGGACCATAGAGAAGGGAAAATTGGGCCGATTTGGAGGAGGTCCAAAACATCAACGTGATTCACGGCATGATGGATGTCACAGTAGAGGAACACCTCTGAGTCAAGTTACACATGACAATAGCAAGGAATGAGGTGATGAGTATTGAGGGATCGTCAAAGAAGTTGAGGACTGGTATGACTTCATTTGGGGTAATTACTCTCTAATAGGGATCTTGAGAGGATGCACCTCCTTCATAGTAATGCATTGGTTGTTACTCTTCATGCCGAACCTTGCAATGTCCGGTATATCCTAATAGACCAAGGGAGCTAAGCAAAAATGATGTATTGTTCTCTATTCAAATGGCTCGCTCTATTTGATCTGGACCTTTTGCAGACTAAATATCCTCTGGTCGGCCTCAATGGGGCATCGATCTGGCCTATTGGGAAGGTTCCTCTAAAGGTTCATTCAGGATAGATTACGACTGAGTGTAAGTTTGTAGTTGTTGACATGCCGAGCCCCATAACGCTATACTGGGCTGTGTATGGCTCCATTAGATGAAAGCGGTAACATCAATTTACCATCAGGTGATTTGGTATGCTGGTGTTCATGGCTAGGAAGAGATTCTAGGAGATCAACTCGCAGCAAAGAAATGTTACATTGCCGTTGTTAAAAGTAAGGTGAATCCGTAGTAGGTGCAATGGGTAGAAGTTCTTGATGCTCCAGTCTGTGAGGACGTAAGTACGATCATTGCCGAAAAAGTGGTGGAAGATTTAGTCACTGTGTCATTTGATGAACCCTATAAGGATAGGTTTGTTCTGCTCGGCTACATAATGACTGAATGGGAGAGGGCCAAGATGGTAGATTATTTGAATGAAAACATTGTCTTTGCATCAACATCGTACGAGATCTTGGGTGTCAATCCAAGCTTCATTTCCCATCATCTCAAGGTGGATCTTGCCTTGCGCCCCGGCGTTCAAAAAGAAAGACATTATGCAGTCACACACATCGAAGCACTAACCTTAGTGATACTTTCTGCAAAGATTACTTCTCTATACCCCATATAGATCGGCTGGTAGAAGCCACGAAAGTAACACTCAGTCGAGTCTTATGAATGCTTACACATGATACCATCAAATTGCATGCACGAGCCGGACCGAGTAAAAACCGCATTTATCAGTTCGAGGGTGTTCTGGTATTGAATCATACCCTCCGACCTGAAGAATGCCAGAGCAATATACCAGCGTATGGTAACGAAGATGTTTGGGGCCCAGCTCGACGACATCATGGAGGCTGTATTGATAATGTGGTGGTTAAGAGCAAGAAAGTGAGATCCCATATGGTTGATCCGTAAATAGTTTTCGATATCTGCAAGATCCACCAGCTCCAATTCAACATAGAGAAATGTGCTTTTGGAGTCAGCTCACGTAAGTTTCTTGGATATCTTGTAACTTATTATGGAATTAAAGTCGATCCGAGCCAGATTATGGCCGTCGCGTTCAATTATTTCATCACCCGATCATTCGATAAATGCCAACCAATCATTGAATTCCTAAAGAAAAGCAATAGGAGAAGTTTCCAATGGAACACATATTGTAGTCGAGCTTTGGAAGGGCTCAACATATATCTTAGTTCAATACTTCTATTGACCATGTCGAAGGAACGAGAAGACCTTTACCTTTATCTTTATCTTGTTGTATCACAACATGCACTTATTTCGGTCCTCATGTGCCGGAAGGGTGAAGGCCATTTACCGATCTACTACTCAAGTAATGTATTGATCATCATTGAAACGCGCTACTTACCATTGGAGAAGTTGGCTCTAGCCCTCATTTTGGCCTCCTACAAGTTAGCCCCTTATTTTCAAGCCCACCCGATCATTGTCCTAACTGAATACCCCCTCAAATCACTCATCCGCAAGGCCGACCCATTCAACAAGATCTCAAAGTGGGTGGTCCCACACACAATCGAGGCTCAGGTACTCGCAAACTTTATTGTTGAATTCTCTCACATAGTTGAAGAACCCATAACAGACATCAACCTTAGCACAACAATTGTCGAGCAGGAGGAACCTATTCTTGCCTATAAAATATTTCATGGGGACATTTAGAAGTTGTATATGGGCGGTGCCTCTAAAAATCATGGTGCCAGACCAGGAGCGATACTCCTTTCCTCAAGCAACGTCTTGCACGTGCATGCCTTCAAACTCAACTTTTAGGCCTCCAAAAATGAGGCCGAGTATGGGGCTCTGCTTGCTGGGCTTCGTATTTTTTAGGGAACGGAGGCCAAGGAGTTTATTTTGTATAGTGACTCTCAACACGTTGTCAACCAGCTATCTAAGGAGTATGAAGCCAAGGATCCTAGGATGACCCAATACGTCATCACAACTAAGAAGATTACACCAAAATTCAAGGGATTCTATTTACAACAGTTCGGAAGGGAACATAATCCTCATGAAGATGCCCTCGCTAGTCTCGCCTCGGGGTCCGATAGCGTGGGCCAAAGATCCATTTCTATTGCTACTCTGGACCAGTCGAGCCTTGATCAACAAGGGGACGATCTTGAAGTACTCATAGATGAGTTGGTTCCAAGCTGGATGGATCCTTTAATTGCTTTGTTTCATGATGACATCCTTCCATTCGACAAGAGGGAAGATCACTGAATTCATCACAAGGTTATTCGGCTTTGGTTGGTCCCAGTGGGAAGCTCTACCAAAGGTCTTTCTTAGAGCCGTCCCCTTTTTGCATCCACCCTTCCATAAGCAAGCAAGTCCTCCATGAGCTACACTTAGGCAGTTGTGGATACCATTCAAGAGGTCGATCTTTGGTCCATTGAGCCATCTCTCATGGTTATTGGTGGCCCTCCATAAAGAAGGATGCTAACGAAGTAGTCAAGAAGAGCGACAAGTGCTAACGACACGCTCCTCCTATTCACCAGTCAACCGAGAACCTTCAACCCCTCACCACTCCATGGCCAATATGCTTATTTGGGCTTATATATAGTTTACCAATTCCCTACGACTTTGGGGGGATTCAAATTTCTAATCAAGGCAACTGATACTCCAGTAAGTGGGTCAAAGCTGAGCCGCTCGTTACGACTGAAGACCATGATGTCAAGCATTTTTCCTAGTGTAATATCATATCTCGATTAAGCATTCCCTATGCATTTATCTCTCATAATGATACTCATGTTGTCAGCGACTTGTCCAAGAATTTTTGCGTCAAGCATCAGATCAACATAAAGGAACTTCATCACGTATTATGTGCTTATCAGACAACACCCTAGTACCCAGCTAGACATACGCCTTTCTGATTGGCCTTCGGCATGTAGGTTGTGATCCCATTGGAAGCCAAGCTTCTAACTATTCAAACCAAGGAGTTTTAGGAGGATGCAAACAACGAGACACTGCGTCTGGATTTGGACTTGGCCAAAGAACGACAGAATCCAGCTCAAATAAAGTTGGCCACATATCAACAAGAAATATGCAGAAGTTACAATAAGAAAGTTTGGTCCAAACCCTTCCAACCGAACTCCCCGTTCTGCGTAAAGTTGTGGGCAACAAGAAAACTAACAAGGTGGGCCAAATTGGAAAGGGTTGTAACGGCTCACTAAAATTGCTAGTGTCAGCTCCTATAGACTAGAAGCTTTGGACGGCTGATTAGCACACATATTTGCATAACTGATAGTTTGGCGGATTAGTTTTAGACTTGCACACATAGTTAATTTTGAGTTTTTGGCTGATATTGCACATAAGGTATGTTTCTCCTTATTGACGGAAAAATAGGTTAAAAAGAATATTTCGAGAAGTCTTCGGGACTCTCGGATGATCTACGAAGCTATTCTAAGGTCTGAGCCAAGTGTTATATGATTGAGGCTCGAGAATGAAGCAAGGAAGTATCCAAATAAGCTAAGGAGTGTTGTTGTCAAAGTTGATAAAATGAGAAAGAACATCTAGATGTATCCTTCAAAACATTCGGATGATGTGCCTGGACAAGGACAACCCAAGCAACCAGAGAAGGAAAACATTCGGATGTTTATGCTAAAGATACCATGCCAACGCCAGAAATACAAAGAAAGAAAACATATGGATAATTGCCACAAAACATCCGGATGTTCTATGTTGAAAAGCCAAAAGTCAAAAATCCAGAATACCAAAACATCCGGTTCAATGCCTATCAAAGATCTGGATGTTAATTAAGGATAGTAGACCAAGTCAAAAAATGAGAGACAATAAAGATCTGGATGTTTCTCAAATAACATCCAGATGTTTTGATCAGAAAAAGAAAAACATCCTGAAGAAAGATTCATATAGAAGAATCAAGAGAAGGACAACAGTATAAACATCCGGATGTTTACTACATACATCCAGATGTTTAGAAGGCAAATTGAAGAATATAGATGGAAAAGGAGGAAAACATCCGGATGTTTATCAGTTACATATGGATGTTCTGTTCGTAAACCAGCCACTATTGTTGACTTTTTAAAGCTACTTTTTGGACTTTTCAATCACTTTTGGGACCCATTTCCAAGGGAAATATCTCGACCACTATAAAGGCCAATCAACTAAGGTTACTTCTAACAAATTGGGAGTCAAATGATATCATGGAGTCATTTTTTCAGCAAAGAACTTAGAGGCTAAGCAAGAATTTATTCAAGATATTTTGTTTCAAAGGAAGATAGCTAGCTTTACAAATAGGAACTCTTGATGTATTAGATATATATCTAGAGGGATAGATCTAGACGTAGAAGTAGAAAGATAAGCTTAGATTTAGATATGTTTTGAAAGTTGTTCTAGTTTTGTACTTTAAAGTTGAGTTTTATTTGTAGTTGTATTGCACGCTTACTTTCTAGTAAGCAAGTAGAAAGTTGTTTTCATATTGTATCTCATTATCCAGTGTACTTTTTCAATTCAAGTTAAAATTTCAAGTCCAATTTTAGTCCACCATGCTTCCGATGGTTTTCTCTTTTTATTTCAATGTTCATCTTAAGTATGCTAGGCTAAATTTAGAAGGTCTAGTCATGAGATGATCTTCATCCCATGCTTGAGCATGGCTATTTTCTCAAATGATTTTCATAACATGTTAGAAGGTGAGTGGAGTTCCAATCTTAGAACCTAGAGTGGAGTGTTATAGCCTTGATTGGTTATGCCCGAAATCAATTCTGATATATCCAATTCTGGATTTCATGTCCTTCGTATCTAGGCTTATTGTTTAGGGGGACAAAGCCTATGTCTTTACATATTTTGGTCATAATTAGAGTTCCAAGGATTGATTTTCCAACCAAGGTCATAAAGATTTGATACTTGGTTGAGTAGTGAGAAGGAGATATATTATGTCCAAGCCAAGAAAGAAGTAACCCCCATGACTATGCCTATTTTATTTCATTAACAAGTTCTATGTTTAGTGTTTCATTTTAGGTTCTAATCCTCAAATCCAAATCAAATGGAGTGGCATCCTAAGCGTCAAAGTTCAATATGAAAATATTACCAACTCATAAATCAACTTTCCCATGGATTGGTGCCTGGACTTCACTGTTGTACAATCCATAAGAAGAAGAGCAAAGTTCATATTTTTAAACTATGACTGTGCCTAGCGCAACAATGATGTATTAAGTTGGGACCGGTCAGCGACACCCCGGTACCGAGGTCGTGGAACACATAGAACTCAAGATAATATTACTTTTACATGTCCCTTTGGAACTCATCATTCATGTCAATTGTGAGCTACAATTTCAAATTTATATTATGAAAACCATATGAAGTTTTAGCAAATGTTCAACTTGCTCTTTGGCACTTATGTTTGGTCTGGCTTCAACTCTCATCTAGAGCGTGGTTCGATGGTATTGTCGACCACTCAAGGATTTACCAAGATTTAACTCAACTTTGCATAGTTTGGTGGTATTGCCAAATTACACACGAATAGTTTGAGCGTGGTTGGTGGAATTATTGAACGTACTTGCCCCCGTCATTTGCTTTGCGAACCAATTCAGTGGTATTACCGAACCCTCATAGGTTCGGAGAAAATCCTATCTAGTTTGGTAGAATTGCCCATCCTTAACCTTAAGCATGGTTCGGTGGCATTGTTGACATACCTACTCTCTGTCATTTCACCACCTGGTGGAAATTTCCACAAGATTTATTCTGGTCACACATCGATAGTATTACCAAACTGGGTGTCCTTGCTTTATAAAGATACTTTTTGCCTCTATAATTTTCCTTCAATAGATACTTTGAACCAACCAAGTTGGAGCTTGACTCAACCTAAAGCAGGGGAGAAGAACCACAAAAGATTATCATATAGGCAATAAATTGAACTTCCATTTCGAATTGAGTTAAAGTTTGCAACTTTGGCAAATGGTAAAGTAGGGTAAAAAGTATTAACAAGCAAAAACATGCGAACATAAAGCAAAAATATTACATAACACCAAGCTGGACAAGCGTTAGGAAGAGTTTACGTTTAGTAGATCATAGTTTGAGTGTTGACAAAATATCAGAAGAATCCCCTCAGGGGTACGACCGCTCAGAAGATTAGAGTTCGAGCGTCAACCGAATAAAACTACTTATTGGAAATCCCGAGCTCATTGACCCAGACACTACTTGTCTTTTGTCTCTATCTTTCTCTCTCTTGTTTTGTTCCCTTGTTGATGACAACTCTAGGATCGGGTTTTGTCTCCCTCAGCTGTCGGTACGTTTGTTAGCACTCTAGAATCGCTTGCTTCGATGTGCTTCTCAACCTCGGCACCACCTCCTACTGGGGCTGCTTAATCCTTTGCGTATTAAGGTAGTATCTGTTGGATTCTTCTGATATTTTGGTTGCCTCAAGACCATCGTTCCAGCCTTACGGATAGACATTGTCCATTAACTTGGCCATCTGCTTCATGTATTCTCCCTCAACTTTATTGTAGCCTTTGTTAAAATCAGCTACCTTAAACTCCTCACTTCCTCTGCTCCTCTTCAGCTTGAGTTCTAGCTCAACAATCCTAGACTTAGTAGTCTTCAACTTATTAACATTTTCATCGGAATTTTTGTCACAATGAGTAATCTCATTGTCTGGTTGCTTGATCTTCATGTCCTACTCCTTAGATTTGTCTACTAACAGGGTCATTAGCTTGGCAATTTCCTTCATTTGGCTCTTAAGACCCATGAAATTCTGCAAGGCCTGGAATACATATTACTTAAGTGGTTTAGATCATTATTGAGTCAAGAGAGAGTACACTTTTAAAGATCATACTATTGAATTACTACCGAAACAAAAGAGAGAAAGTTTGTCTTAATACCTCAATGTGCTTATCGAGCCCCTTCTCAAAGTTCTCAACCATGTCAATAGGTTGGGCCCTCGCGTATCCTGGAAACATCACATATTTGGCCACTGCAATCTGCCGAACCACTCCATTGCTGGAAGTATGTGTGTGTGTGTGTTTTTTTTTTTTGGAGGGGGGGGGGGGGGGGGAGAGCAGACAAGAGCAGGAGCTCCATTTGGAGCAGTTATAGCATGGAAAGGGCGTCTCTTGACGACAAATTCTACCTAGGGAATGTTTGAATGATGTTCAGTGCTTTTGATAGAGGTTGAGGTTTGCCTAGCTTTCTTTTGGGCTTAAGTCCCCTTGTTGTGGCTATTTTGTTTGTCAATAGCAGCTTTGATGAAAGTCTTTTGTAATAGGGATTCGGTGGGGGTCTTTCTTTTCTTTTTAGCTCCCAGAGTAGCAGTCATAGTTGGTCCATATCTTTAGTTGAATTTACCTAGGGGTCAAGCTCAGGGTCAAGCTCAAGAATCTCTGTAGAATCCTTGTGAAGTTTCCTCCCTTTTGGACCATAATCATGGCTTCTCAAAAGAGTTGAGTAATGAGGGATGTAGTCGAGCACTACTAGAGAGTCTCAATTTTTGATTTCGTATCTTAATTTGTCGAGCAATATTCGCCTTAACTTTGAATCAAAGAATTACCTAGTTGCCTAACACAAGAAGAAGAATGGACGGTAGGCTAAAGAAGAAAAGTTCACGAATTGCAAAAAAAAAAAAAAAAAAGACAATATGAGCACCTCGCTCTCCCCCCCCCCCCCCTCTCTCTCTCTCTCTCTCTCTCTCTCTCTCGGCACTGGGAAGATCACGTCCTCACTAAGGATGACAACAAGGCGAATCGGGGGCAGATATTACTGCCCCGCCTTGATCCCCGAACGGGGGCTAGTTTTTCCCTCTATCCCCGCCCCGAACAGGGAATGGATATCTCCGAATGGGAAACGGATATACGAAAATTTAAAAAAAACTAATATTTCCAATTAAAAAAATTAAATTAGGAACTATGAGTCTATGACTAGAAAAAATTGGAACTATCAAAGATAAAGAAAATCAAATTAAACAATATTAAATGCAACAGTTCTAAATAATAGTTAACATAGGCATAAATAACAGCCATCATAACTAGCCAACACAAAAGAATACAAAAGTTGATAAACCAAATAGAGACTATGAGGAATTAAGAGGAATCAATGGCAAACTATATCCCAGATGGGGCCTATTCATGTGAGGAATTATCCTCACAAAATTACAACAATAGGAAAGAAAATTATATTGTATTGCATCAAAAGGAATCAAGAACTATCATCTACATTGCAAAAACAATTGACAAAAAAATATTACACAATATAGTTTTGCCTCAATGTATTACAACATTTATATTACAAGGGAGGACGGTGTGGGCTCCACACATTTTCACATAAATGGTCAAGATGAATTTGATCCAAGGGCTGAGGTTAGAGTATATTTTTACAATAACAGTCAAGATCAATTTGATCCAATGGTTAAGGTTTATCATAAAAGAGGTTTATTGAAAATGCAAAAAAAATGAGTTCGAGATAAGAGCTATATTTATTTAATTAACCACCCCCAGAGAGAGAGAGAGAGAGAGAGAGAGAGAGAGAGAGAGAGAGAGAGAGAGATGCATTCTTACATTTGAAGCACGAGTTATGCCCCACAAATTCCTAGAATGGAGCAGTGCTCTCCAATGGTCACAGCTGTGCATTATCCAATGCAGCGTGCTTTCGCATGGGATTAATGACCACATTTGTCTTGCATCAAGGCATAAAAACATTATTAAGGGATTAGTTCTCTTACTCTTTTCACCTTCCAGAAGTTACATTTACTATACATCGGGTGGAGAAAGACACTCAAATATAACCACGTTAGAAATTCAAATATCAGCCGTTTGAGGGAGGAGACAAACAAACAATGCTACGGTATATGTATTTCAGCCATTTCAAATCGGAGTACAAGTTGTTCTCTCCTCTCAATCTCTCTACCAACTAACAATGGAGGAGAGGGCTTTAGTTTCACACTCTTATACATCACTGAATTAGGTCACACATACTCTGTGTGTGTGGGGGCAATAATAATTATGTCTTCCTAAGCTTCTTGCCCATTGTGTTTTTCCCGTCCTGCTTGGGCCTTCTATGATTATACTGGTGGCCCTTGTTGGTCGCTGTTCTGGTTCCTGTAAGGCAGATCAATTTCAGTAGGTTGCCCTCTGTGAATTAGATGTAGAATTCTATTTTGTATGTGCTCTGTTGTTTCCTGGTGCAGCCAGTGAAGTGTGTCAATGTCATCATTGTTGTTGAAGTGTAATTGAATTAAATTTTTACTCACGCATAAAATATTTTTGTCAGCCCACTCCCTGATTGGCTGTGGGACATTTGGAAAGGCTGTCCATCGTGGGATGTAAGTCTCAGGAGGTTTTGGCCAGGTGTAGTCCGCTGCAAATAATATATTGCGTAGTTGGGTTCCCCAGTAAAAAGGTTGTTCATGTTTTACTCGTGCCAAATATTCCTCTTTACTGGAGCATTCACTTATGATAGAACCCCAACGGCTGTCTCGTGATTTCTTGGGACTCTTCCTTGAAGCTTTGAACATTCCTCTTTCCTCGAACTGTCCTCCTTTTGCGATGTAATCAGCAACGTGGGCGTCCGATCGAGGAACTTGAACGTTTGGATGATAATTTGTTTCTCCATTGGATGGGTCCTTAAGATCCCATTTTCGGGGATCCCTTATGTTGAACTTTTTGGAACACTGGATGAGGGCATGTAGGTGAGGTTCCCCATCCTTGTGTTGTTCAGTTGCGACCCTGCAGTAAGTAGGCTGATTAAGTTGCAAAAATATTCCACAATATGTCTAATACGAATTGGGCAAGGAGGGGGCAGTGAGGGTAAGTTAGGAATAATGATTTGCCTTGAATTCTAAAGTTGTTTGGCGTTTTGGCCATTTTTCGTGGACCAGTTGTGTATTTTCAGTGAAGGGGCTCCAGTAAGGGTGGGGGAAATCTCTACAATATACAGGTTTTGCGGAGCCTGGAGCCTCCATTATATGGGCCAAAGAAACCACGCAGATCACGACGCGTGTCCGAGGGCAAAACCTTTTAATATTACGGTTTTGCCCCCCAGCACCATGATAATATTCTCTGCCCTCCAGCTCAGATAATATTCTCTGCCCGCCTAGCACCATGATGATATTCGCTGGCACGCCTTCAATCCGTGGCGTACGGTAAAGTGAAAAAAGCAAAAAGGCGGGAAATTTGAATTCGATTTCAAAATTTAAAAAAGGAATCTTGGGGGACACGTTACAGGAGTGTGTTGTATATCATGGGTACGTTAGAACAGCTTTGGGGTTGGGGGAATATGCTCTTGCAGTGCGACAGCTATTGTGGAGATTTTGTGTTCTGGTATCTCGTGTCCGCCCTTCTTTTTTGTCTTTCATTATTTTTGATATTATTGGCATACAATGTTGTACTGTCTCGAAGATTATCCTCAGAGTTACGGTCAGTTTACTCAAATGTGTGTGGACCGTTATTTGACGTGGCAAATAGGACTGTGGCAAGAGAGCAGGCGGACAGCGCCGGTGAAGTTTGTTCCAGCTTGCGAGGAAGAGAGGGAGTTAATCTCAAAGCTAAGGTGTCTCAATCGAAGGGTTAGTAAAGGTAATAGAATTTCTAGAAGTTCTAGAGTTAAAGAAGTAGAGTTATTTCTCAGAAATGGAAGGAGTAGGAAGCAGCCAGTTTCGCACACCTCTGGCTTACCGCCGATCTCGGACCCCTGCGGTGAGTCGGTATAGGCGTAGTTACCGTGGTCATGGTCAGAGGGAAACCTATAGTCGTCGCCGGTATGTCCAAAATACTCCAAGATATATTAAGAGGAACAAGAAGGGTGCACGTAGACTCCAGTTATTTGATGAAGAATTGAGGGATGTTAATTTTAGTAATAAGGGTTCATCTCGGTTGCTTAATGGTATTAATTTGGGAAACAAAAGGTCAGATCATGGATTTATGGAACTCTATTGCATCTCCATCCTCTCTTGGATTTATCACTACAGTGGTTTCGATTTTTGTTGCTGCGAACTCACCATCTCCCTTTTCCCCTTTCTCGCTTCTTATTTTTTAACCCTATAAAGAAATGGGTGCCGAAATTTGTAGGTAGAGCAATTTTCAACTTGGTTGACTCTGCTCCTAATAGTCACAAACTATGCTCGAATAATTTCCCCCATATAATTGCTCTTTTTTTTTTTGGACACATTTTATAATTGTTGTGGGTAAACATGTGGGTTTTGTTTCATTTGCATAAAGGAATTGGGGAAAAGAAGTTGGTGTTCTTGCCGGCACTGTGAAGAAATTCAAGTTCCAATTGTATCCCTACTCAAAAGTTGTAATACTAGAATTTCAATGATTCAATCATATTAATATGGCAATATTACACTAATATGGATTTAACTTTTTTGGTTTAATTTCGTTGCCTTGTGTCGTAGGCACGAATAATAGGCTGGGTGACTATTCGATTTTCTGCAAAGCTAACTGTTGAATATTCTTATTTTTCCAACTACACTCATATCTGTTGGAAATGTAAATGCAGGGATTTCATTTTCAATCCTTGAATTGTAATTTTTTTCCTTCTTTTTCTTATTTTTTCCAAAAGCTAGCAAAAAATAAAAAGATGTTAGTTTTCATGTTTGTGCATTAAAAATGTATTTTGAGTTTTTTTTCTTTTTCTTTTTCCTTTTATGCTTTCTTATCTGTAACAGAAATTAGAGTTCTACAACGGCCAAATATTATGTTCTTTACTTCATCTCTATTGTTGCATCCTCTAAAATTTTGAGTTCAGCCATCACTTTTTGTTAATTTTCTATGATGATTTGTGTGTAGAAAGTCGGCGGTGAGATATACATGCAGCAAAGTTCAGTGGCCGGATATACATTCACAGTATCTTATTTTTTATTTGTTTTCCTAATATTTTAGTAGTTTTGTTAATTTCTTACTAATTTTTATCAAGATTCTAAATTTGTTCAAGCTCTTTGGTTAGATTTATCTTCATTTTTTTCCTATTTGTGTTTCTTATATTATTCGCAATCTTTAACCCTTTTTTTTTGCTGCAGGTCAATAAACTTTGTTTCATGTCCAATTGTTTGGGATTACTTTGAGATTTCATGTCGATGATCAAAGTTATAATTTTTGTTTAGATTAATTTTTTTAAATTATATAAACAATTTTTTATCGTTAATTGGTTGACCTAATAATCAATTTTTTAGCCTACAGTATTTTTTAATTTTCCAAGTCGGAATTGGTTTTTAGGTCAAACAACTACAAATATTGAATTGAGCTGATCTTTTTGTGGTACCCTAAGAAATTAAATCTGAACAAAATAGATAATTTTGATCATCGAAATAAAATCTAAAAGTGGTCTCACATAGTCAAAGATAGAAAAAGTTTATTTGACGGGGAATAGACAAAACTAGACTCAACTCATGTTTATTGGGTGAGTTATTATTCATGTATATTTTCTTTTATTCTTAACAAACTTACTTTTTTTAATTTTGTGCACAAGTAAAATTCAAATCATGCAAGTTTATTGTTGATCTAATAGTCGAGTCTTCCAAATAAGCATTATAAATATTTTTTAAAATTTTGTGCACAAGTAAAACTCAAAATCACTCAAGTTTAATACTTAAATATCCATAGAGATGGTTAACACATTATGTGTATGGAAGTATACCCATTTTTATTTTCTCACAATTGCCGGACATTAGGATAGAGGTTTTGACGTTTAAAGTGTTTTTTTTAGCAACTTAATCTTCATATGGTCCCTTTTTTAGCAACTTTGGAGGCATTCGCTGTATATAGATTATTCATCCTATCAATAGATGAGTTATATTCTTTATTTTTAACAATTTATTCTCTCTTTTTAACATGGATTAAATTTCATTGTTTCAATTTCGTTCATAGTGCGGTAGGCATGGGTAACACGCTAGGGTAATCAATGGACAAGTTCTACAATCCCTAAAGACACTGCACATGACATCCTAGAAATTTTGAATCTTGATAGTTTTTGGGAAAAAAATTGGGACATCGAAAGAAAATTAAGAAAAATAACAAAATTACTTGGAGCCAAATTGAGAGTAGTGACTTTGTGTTTTAATTGTTGTAACCCTGGATTTTTTTTATTTTGGCTAAATTTTTTCTTGTTCAATTTTTTAATTTGGAAAACAATTTAGCGAGTTGACATTGTAACGGTTGCAGAGATGACTTTTTCTTGATCAATCACCCCTTTCACGAAATGTATTAGCGGCCAATTTATACTTTTGTTGGATTCAATTTTGTTGCGTCGTGCCGTAGGCACGGGCAATACGCTAGTAGGACATACATTTATCAACACAAAAGTAAAAAATCTAAAATCAACAAATCCTAAGTCCCTAACATATTTTTAAATAAGGGTTAATTCACGGGGCAGGGCGTGCAGGGCGGGGACGGAGGTGGATCGGGACGGGGATACACAGACCTGCATATTACTTGTTCCCCAATTTTTTAAAAAATCTATTCCCTGATCCGATCCAATCCCTGAATCCCCGATCCATTCGGGGCGGGGACCAGAGTGTAGCGGGTCGAATCAGATGAGACCGTCATCCCTAGGCCTCACTGTCACCAAACTCAAAGTTTTTCTTGACGAACAAGAAATTGCTGGCGTACTTATTAGAATCTGGGAGGAGGTTGATAATACAGTCCTTGCCAGGCCTACACTAGAGATGGTATTGACACAACTTCTTATTTCTGCTCATGGCGTACGTGCCAAATATGTTGTAGAATCAAAGCTTGAGATTATATGCCTCCATCAGTCAAATAATCTCGTTTATGATTCTAAAGATATTCACAGATACCTGTGACATGATAAAGCCGAGCTCATAGAAGAATCGCTGCAGGAAAGGATTTAGTGGAAACTAAACTCTCCCTTCTCCCATAGCTATGATCGAAATGTGAATCTGATCAGACCGTGGTTTTGGCTCAATGCCTTTCGGGTGGAGCTTCAATTCTATGTCATCAAGTATCCTGTACTCCTCCCTTAACTTATCGAAGGCCATGCTTTGACACTTAAAAAGGAGTCGACATGGTCCTGCAATCAGGGTATGACCCATATTATATCTTGCCTCGTCAATAGTGTGTTGCCAAGTGTGGTGAATACAAAAAACTTGTTTGATGATTTGACAAGCTCCGTCATGGAACTTGCTGAAAAAATGATCGAAACTGGAAAAAAAGCATTGTTAGAATAATATATCCTAGTTAGTTTAGGATTAGGATTATGTATCCTAATCTCTATCTCTATCTCTATCTCTATCTCTCCTATATATAGGAGCCTTTGTACACACACCTAATATACTTTTATCTTTCACTCTCTCTTTCTTTTCCATCTCGCTAACATGGTATCAGAGCGTGATACGAATCCATCTTAGATCCATCTAACCCTAACACATCACCCACTACTATAGCAGCCGTGAACAGTGCTCGCATGCACTGTAGCAATCGTGAACAGTGCTCGCGTGTACTGTAGTAGTCCCAAATAAACCCTAAATCGAAGCCCCCAAATCCCTTAAAACCCCAAATCGAGTCCTAAAACCTCTCGAAATTTCCAAAAGTCCATTACCCAGTTGATTTCGATCCCTAAAACACTTTACCCAGTTGTTTTCGAACCAAAATCGAGCGAAAACGAACCCAAAATTAACCTTTAACCCCAAATCGAACCCTGTTCTTACCTTCTACACCAAATTCGTACCTGTTCATGTAGATTTCGAGTTCAGTCAGCTTCGAGATTGGTCGATTCTTGGCTTTCTGCTCGTGTTGATGCTTCAGCTATTGATTGGTATTCTCCCAGAGCTGTCGGTCGATGTTTGGTACTAGTTGAGGTCATTGGTTCATTTGTTGATGCTCCACGGTGTTGCTTTTGTTCTTCCGCTGTTGCTTCAGTGCTCATCAAGTTCTGTTTATGGTGTTATTTGCTTTGTTGACCAATGATGATGTTGGATCAAGTTTGCTGGATGGTGTTAAACTTCTGTTGGGAGTATCTGTGTGTCTTATTCAGTAGATTAATGTTGGCTGTTTGATTAGTTGGTAGCTCTTGGTTGCTAGTTCTGGTTCTACTGTTATTGGTAGTTCTTCTAACTCTTCTCGGCGTTGTGAGAAGGATTTCGTTACCTGGTCTGGTGATTGTTGATGCTTGGGATTGTTGAGTTCTGTTGAAGTCTGGTGCCCTCGATTGCTTTGTTGAGGTCTTGTGGAGTCTGCTACAGTCTATTGATGTTGATCTTCCTATTATCATTAGCTATTTACAGTATGGATGGTTCAGTTTCAGTGGTATGTTACTGATAGTTGTTGGCAAGTGTGGTGGGCTAGTAGCCAATGTGATTGTTGCTGTGTTGGTAGAAAGTTGATTGATTTAGTAGCTCATTGCTTTGTTGGTTGTTTGGTTGCCCGTGATATCCTCGTTGTTGCTTTGGCTTGTTTATGATGGAGACTGCTTCACTTATTTCTAATGGTTTTGGTGGCCGTGGTTCTAAGTCCTGTGGTCGTAGTGGTTCTAGTTATGGTTGCATGTCAAGGGGAGGTAGTTCTGGTCGTGGTAACTCTAGTCGTGGTGGTTTTTATTATGGTACTCGACAATGTACCCATTGTGGGGGTACAAACCATACAGTGGGGTATTGTATGATCTTCATGGTTTTCCTCAGGCTCATCAGGTTACTATTTCTGAGGATGCTAGACAGTTTACTCATCCTTCTGCCGACAGTAGGGTGACTATTTCTGCAAAGGAGTACCAACGCCTCGTGTCACTTCAGTTAGGTTCTGCCACTGCTACGCTATCTCAGAGAGGTCCTTCTGTTACTTGTGTTGCATCTTCTCTTCCTTCCACTCCTTGGGTTATTGATTCAGGTGCATCAGATCATATGACTGGTAGTTCTCACATTCTTTCTGATCATCAGTCTATTGGTAAACCACCCCATGTTACTCTAGCTGATGGTTCTACTACTGCTGTTATTGGTTTGGGTTCTGTTCCACTTACCCCCTCTCTTACTTTGGACTCTGTATTGCATGTTCCTCGTTTTCCATTAAATCTTTTGTCAGTTAGTAAACTTACAAAGTCTTTGAATTGTTCTGTTACTTTTTTCCCTCATGGTTGTGTGTTTCAGGATCTCAAGACGGGGAGGAAGATTGGTGGCGGTGTTGAGCGTGGTGGCCTGTATTACTTTACCGATGGTGTTCACCCTAGCTCTATTGCTCTCCAGTCATCAGTTTCACCATATCAATATCATTGTCGTCTTGGTCATCCATCCCTTCAAAACCTTAAAAGGCTAGTTCCTTCATGTAGTCGTGTTAACACTTTGCCCTGTGAAGTTTGTGAGTTTAGTAAACATCATAGAGTACCATTTTATCCCAGGGTTGAACGTCATGTGTCACATCCTTTTCAGTTAGTTCATTCAGACATTTGGGGGCCTATTCATGTGCCCAATGTTTTTGGTTTTCAGTATTATGTTATCTTTGTTGATGATTTCTCTCGTATTACATATCTTTATCTTATGAAAGAGAGATCTGAGTTGAAGACTATTTTTAAATCCTTTTACATGGAAATAAAGACTCAGTTTAATACTTGCATTCGTATGTTTCGGTCTGACAATGCACGCGAATTTTTTCATAGTACTTTATCTCAGTTTTTTGATGATCAGGGGATTATTCATCAGTCATCCTGCGCTCGGACTCCACAGCAAAATGGGGTTGCCGAACGCAAGATTCGACACTTATCAGAAGTTATGCGTGCCATGTTATTTCAAATGAAAGTTCCTAAGTCTTACTGGAGTGACGCAGTTCTTACTGCATGCCATTTGATCAATCGTATGCCTTCTACTGTTCTTGGGGGTCAAATACCCTATACAGTCCTATTTCCCGGTCGGCCTCTCCACTCATTACCCCCTCGGGTTTTTGGGTGTACATGTTATGTTCATGCTCTTGATCCCGACCAGAGTAAATTGGACCCACGGTCCATTAAGTGCATTTTTCTTGGTTACTCTCGCACTCAGAAAGGGTATAAGTGTTACTCCCCCACTCTTCGTCGTCACTTTGTTTGTGCAGATGTTACCTTTAATGAATCATTGCCATTTTATTTGGGTCCACAAACCCCTGTTCTGGCTGGGTCTAAGTCTGTCTTTCCTATAGCAGTCCCATCTGGTTCTTCTGTGAACCCCTTGCAGGAGAAACCCTTGCAGGTGTACGAGGCACCACCAGCGCCTGCCCCAACACCTCCTCCGTCACAAGATCCGGTAGCACCTGTCCCAACACCTCCTCCATCACAAGATCTGGTAGTTTCTTCTTCCTTATCTGATCTTGATGTTCCTATTGCTCTACGTAAAGGTACTCGTACTTGCACTTCTCATCCCATTTCTCACTATGTCGCATATAATCATCTGTCTCCTTCCCTTCGTGTTTTTACTTCGTCAGTTTCTTCTATACATGTTCCTAACACTGTACAGGCCCTTTCTTTGTCTGAGTGGCGGATAGCAATGGAGATTGAGATGACTGCTCTCCATGAAAATGACACTTGGGAGTTGGTTCCTCTTCCGCCAAGAAAGTCTACTGTTGGTTGTCGGTGGGTCTTTACGGTCAAATTTAATCCTGATGGCACTGTTGAGCGGTATAAGGCCCGCCTTGTGGCCAAAGGCTATACACAAACATATGGGGTTGATTATGCAGAGACTTTTTCCCCCATTGCCAAGATAAACTCTATCCGGATTCTTATTTCTCTTGCTGCTAATCTTGGTTGGCCGTTGTTTAAATTGGATGTCAAGAATGCCTTCTTACATGGTGATCTGCTTGAAGAGGTATATATGGAGCAACCTCCTGGGTTTGTTGCTCAGGGGGGGCGTGCTCAGGTTTGTCGTCTTCGCAAAGCTTTATATGGTCTAAAACAGTCACCTCGAGCTTGGTTTGGTCGGTTCAGTGATGCTGTGATACAGTTTGGTATGCGTCGATCTCATTCTGATCATTTTGTCTTCTCTCTCCAGTCAGAGTGTGGAAAAATAGTGTTAATTGTGTATGTGGATGACATCATCATTACTGGGGATGATCAGAAAGGCATTGATGAGTTGAAGCAGTTTTTACAGCATCAATTTCACACTAAAGACTTGGGTAAGCTACGGTATTTCTTGGGTATTGAGGTGGCAAGATCCAAGGAGGGAATCAGTTTGTCTCAACGAAAGTATGCATTGGATATTCTTGAGGAAACAGGTTTATTGGGAGCAAAACCTGTGGAGACTCCAATGGATCCTAATGTGAAGCTTTGTGTTGATCAGGGGGAGATATTTCCACATCCGGATCGGTATCGTCGCTTAGTTGGCAAGTTGAATTATCTTACCAATACACGTCCTGATATTTCATTCGCTGTCAGTATGATGAGTCAGTTTATGTCAACTCCTCGGCTTCCACACTGGGAAGCTTGTCTTCGTATTATGAAATATCTTAAAGCTCATCCTGGACGAGGTTTGTTTTATCAGTCTAATGGTCATTTGCGTGTTGAAGCTTTTACTGATGCTGATTGGGCAGGATCACCATCTGACAGACGGTCTACTACTGGGTACTGTACTTTTGTTGGCGGCAATCTGGTCACATGGAAAAGTAAGAAACAAACAGTTGTTGCAAGGTCTAGTGCAGAAGCGGAGTATCGAGCCATGGCACACACGACTTGTGAGATCGTCTGGTTAAGAGCTTTACTCATGGAGTTAGGGTTCGGTGTGGAGTTACCTATTCCTATGTATTGCGATAATCAAGCAGCAATCCATATTGCTTCAAATCCAGTGTATCACGAAAGAACAAAGCATATTGAAGTGGATTGTCATATTGTTCGTGAGAAGATAGATGGTGGTGTGTTATCTACTCCATTTGTTTCTACCGGAGCTCAATTGGCTGATATCTTCACCAAACCACAGTTCAAACCACGGTTGGAGTTACTTTGTGACAAGCTGGGACTTCTTGATATTTACTCTCCAGCTTGAGGGGGAGTGTTAGAATAATATATCCTAGTTAGTTTAGGATTAGGATTATGTATCCTAATCTCTATCTCTATCTCTATCTCTATCTCTATCTCTATCTCTGTTATATATAGGAGCCTTTGTACACACACCTAATATACTTTTATCTTTCTCTCTCTCTTTCTTTTCCATCTTGCTAACAAGCATAAGTAAAGAAGTAGCCCGCTCTTATCAAAATCGAGGGGAATCAGATGCCACTTCTGAGCGAACGAAGAAATCCAGAAACTCAGAGGATGGATGAACAGAAGGAGAACCCAAAAGGGTCATGGGCTAACTAACACCTTGGAAAGGAATCCTTGGGAACCCTAGAGAAGAAATCGAGTAGGGGCAGTTCTTGAAACCTTGGCAACTAAACCAGTCAAAGTTTTGAAACTCTAGATGTTTGAAGATTTAGAGGGTCTGAAGAGTTTCAAAGATCACAAATAGGAAGAAGATGCAATAGATCTTAGAGAACAAAGAGAGGAAGATGAAGCAATTCATATAACCCTCGGGATTTGGGGTAACCTCCTTATTTATAAGATCGTGTTGAAGCAGTGGGCCAAATCGGCAAGACTAAATGGGTCGAACCATCAACGAAGGTTGAGGCTAGGAACCAGACAAAGCCCAACCATTCCATAGTGTAGTGCGTCAGACCAACTCCCGACTAGGCCCACCATACATTGCTCGACCTACCCAGTCCATGGGCATATGTCGTTTGGGTCAAATCGAGACAGACAAACCGATCCATGCCATGAGGTAAAAACTTGAGTCCACCTGGCGAACAAGTGTTTCGGTCGAGAAGCGTTACATTCGAGCTGGATGTCGATATTTCATAGAGTGACATCATAACGAAATTTTGTTATGGGTCGTCATCATCGAGGGACATACTTCGCATGTGCATGCCTTGGCTTGGTGCTCAAGCCAGGCCAATTATAAAAATGACGAATTGTACAAACAATGTAAAACCCTGGTAGTACTTTCTCTTGCATCATCTCTTTTGCATCATCTCTTTCAAGTACTGATTTAGATATTGGAGTGCTTTCTCATCGAACTCTAGCCTGTGAGCACTAATTGTTGTTGGTTGTTATAGAATTTAGGTGAGAGGTTTCAGAGTACACGATTCCAGAAGGAGGAAGCGACACAGATTAAAGGACTCTACAAGTCTCAATACTTAGACCACCATGTAGGGATGGCAAAATGCAAGATCAAAGAACATATCGAGATATCAGTATTCGATACCCAAAATTATTTGATGCCGAATTCGTTTTGATATTTGCCAAGGATAGAAATGATTATACCATTATCATTCCAACAAAGTTCGGTTATTCACCGAACTGAAAAAATATTCATGGGAACTCATTTTGTAATTATAAAGGCTCAAAATAATGTAGTTTTATGACAACTCATTCTCTTATATATATATATATATATATATATATATATATATATATATATATAATCTTAAGAATAATTTTGTAATTTTGAACGGTTGGATTCGCTCATGTTCATCACCTAACCAAATTCGGGCAAGTATTCCTCTGCATTTATCATATTCATATGTACAAAGAAAAAACCAATTACAATTTGAGAGAAAAAAAAAAACAATTCAATTCGAATATCTATCATGATAGGACAAATTGTCATTCCAGCTACCAGCTCAATCCTTGAGTTAGTTTGCTAATTGAAGGGAAAATAAAAAGTCTGTAATATTTAATATTCATCACATATTCAAAGATAAATATAATGTGATTGATTGTGATTTGAATCTCACGGCTCCATTTGAGCCAAGAAAATTATTGGCTTTTTAGATTATTCGAAGTAGAAAAGTTCTCTTCATTTGGGCTAGATTGTTCAAGATTAAGAAAAGGGTTTTTGACTTATACAAAAGATAAAATTGTACCCTCCTGAGTCAAACAAAGAGAGTCCAAGTAGAGTTAGTTTCAAATGTATTTTCGTCATTATGCCTCATGAGTCAAATAAAACTCTACATTAAATATGATCAATAGGCGAAAAATAATTTAATCAAAATGAATTTGACTAGATTAAGTTATACTTGAGGCAGCATAATCTAAGGCCATGTCCGTTTTTGTATTTCTAAATGAAATCTTAGCACCCCTCTTGGGTGTAAGTATGCCACGTCAGCAGCCATTCAAGGCAACAACCATTTAAGGCATTCTCTTTCTCTCTCATTCAGGGCACTTCCGACCCAAATTTCTAAACGCGACGTCGATGCATGTTAGGGGAAGCAGGACAGCAAGGTGGTAGCTCTGATCGACTTTCAACAGGATAGACTCAACAACATCGTGTCGGGTCATCTTGAACTTAGGGTTTTCAAAATGGTGCATCAAGTTCTCTTTCCGATTGGTGAAAAATTACGATCACGTTGTCCCCTCTCCGAATCAGATGATTGACGAGGTGGCTCCCGAAAATCCCGGCCCCACCGGTGACAACGAGCTGGAGACCCTTTCGTTTGAGGCCCAACAGGATATTCATTGAAAGTCAAATTACGCATTTTTAAAACAAACCCAACCCTCCCTTGTCCTAATTTTTTAAAACAATTGTACCGAGCAACATTTTATGAAAATGTTTCCAAAAACTTGGGTTTTAACGATGAACCACTCCACTGCTAGAAGTATGTGTGTGCGTGTGTTTGGGGGGGGGGGGGGGGGGGGGGAGGGTGGAGCAGACAAGAGCAGGAGCTCCATTTAGACCAACGATAGCATGGAAAGGGTGTCTCTTGACAACAAATTCTGCCTAGGGAATGTTTGAACGATGTTCAGTGCTTTTGATCGAGGTCGAGGTTTGCCTAGCCTTCTTCTGGGCTTAAGTCCCCTTGTTGTGGCTCTTTTGTTTGTCAATAGCAGCTTTGATGAAAGTCTTTTGTAATAGGGATTCAGTGGGGGTCTTTCTTTTCTTTTCTTTCTAGCTCCCAGAGTAGCAGTCATAGTTGGTCCATATCTTTAGTTGAATTTACCTAGGGTTCAAGCTCAGGGTCAAGCTCAATAATATCTTCAGAATCCTTGTGAAGTTTCCTCCCTTTTGGACCATAATCGTGGCTTTTCAAAAGAGTTGAGTAATGAGGGATGTAGTCGAGCACTACTAGAGAGTCTCAATTTTTGATTTCGTATCTTACTTTGTCGAGCAATATTCTCCTTAACTTTGAATCAAAGAATTACCTAGTTGCCTAACACAAAAAGAAGAATGGTCGGTAGGCTAAAGAAGAAAAGTTCACAAATTGCACCCCCCCCCCCCCCCCCCCCCCCCCCCCCCCGGGGCACTTGGAAGATCATGTCCTCACTAGGGATGACAACAAGGCGAATCGCGGGCAAATATTGATGCCCCACCTTCGATCTCTGAATCTGTATTCGATCCCTGTCCCCGCCTCGATCCACGAACGGAGACTAGTTTTTCCCTCTACCCGACCCCGAGCAGGGAATGGATATAGGAAAATTAAAAAAAAAACTAATATTTCTAATTTAAAAAGAAATTAAAGTAGGAACTATGAGTCTATGACTAGAAAAAATTGGAACTATCAAAGAAAAAGAAAAGCAAATCAAATAATATTAAATGCAAGAGTTCTAAACAATAGTTAATATAGTCATAAATAATAGCCATCAAACCAAAATAGGAACTATGAAGAATCAAGAGGAATCAATGACAAACTATATCCCAAATAGGGACTATTCATGTGAGGAATCATCCTCACAAAATTACAACAACAACAAAGAAAATTATATCGTATTGCATCAAGAGGAATCAAGAACTATCATCTACATTGTAAAAACAATCGACAAAAAAATATTACACAATATAATTTTGCCTCAATGTATTACAACATAGGACATACATTTATCAACACAAAAGTAAAAAATCTAAAATCAACAAACTCTAAGTCCCTAACATATTTTTAAATAAGGGTTAATTCACGGGGCGGGGCGTGGACGGAGGTGGATTGGGACGGGGATACACAGACCCGCATCTTACTTTTTCTCTGATTTTTTTTAAAAATCTATTCCCCATTCGATTCAATCCCCAAATCCTCGATCCATTCCGGGCGGGGACAAGAGCGGAGCGGGTCGGGTCAGACGAGATTGTCATCCCTAGTCCTCACTGTCACCAAACTCAAAGTTTTTCTTGACGAACAAGAAATTGCTGGCATACTTATTAGGATCTGGGAGGAGGTTGATAATACGGTCCTTGCCATGCCTACACTAGGGATGGTATCGTCACAACTTCTTATTTCAGTTCATGGCGTACATGCCAAATACATTGTAGAATCAAAGCTTGAGATTATATGCATCCATCAGTCAAATAATCTCGTTTATGATTCTAAAGATATTCATAGATACCCGTGACATGATAAAGCTGAGCTCATAGAAGAATCGCCGCAAGAAAGGATTTAGTGGAAACCAAACTCTCCCTTCTCCCATAGCTACAATCGAAATGTGAATCCGATCAGACTGTGGTTTTGGCTCGATGTCTTTCGGGTGGAGCTTCAGTTCTATGTCATCAAGTATCCTGTACTCTTCCCTTAACTTATCGAAGGCCATGCTTTGACACCTAACAAGGAGTTGACATGGTCCTGCAATCAGGGTATGACCCATATTATATCTTGCCTCGTCAATAGCGTGTTGCCAAGTGTGGTGAATACAAAAAACTTGTTTGATGATTTGACAAGCTCCGTCATGGAAATTGCTGAAAAAATGATCGAAATTGGAAAAAGGCATAAGTAAAGAAGTAGCCCACTCTTACCAAAATCAGGGGGAATCAGATACCACTTCTGAGCGAACAAAGAAATCTAGAAACTCAGAGGATGGATGAATAGAAGGAGAACCCAAAAGGGTCTGGGGGCTAACTAACACCTTCGAGAGGAATCCTTGGGAACTCTAGAGACGAAATTGAGTAGGGGCAGTTCTTGAAACCTTGGCAACTAAACCGGTCGAAGAGTTTCAAGATCACAAATAGGAAGGAGATGCAATAGATATCAGAGACCAAAGAGAGGAAGATGAGGCAATTCATATAACCCTCAGGATTTGGGGTAACCTCCTTATTTATAAGATCGTGTTGAAGCAGTGGGCCGAATCGGCAAGACTAAATGGGTCGAACCATCAACGGCTAGGAACCAGACAAAGCCCAACCATTCCATAGTGTAGTGCGTCAGACCAACTCCTGACTAGGCCCACCATACATTGCTCGACCTACCCAGTCCATGGGCATATGTCGTTTGGGTCGGATCGAGATAGACAAACCGATCCATGCCACGAGGTACAAACTTGAGTCCACCTGGCAAACAAGTGTTTCGATCGAGAAGCGTGACGTTTGAGCTGGATGTCGATATGTCATAGAGTGAGATCATAATGAAATTCTGTTAGGGGTCATCATCATCGAGGGACATACTTCGCATGTGCATGCCTTGGCTTGGTGTTCAAGCCAGGCCAATTATAAAAATGAAGAATTGTACAAACAATGTAAAACCCTAGCAGTACTTTCTCTTGCATCATCTCTTTCAAGTACTAATTTAGGTATTGGAGTGATTTCTCATCGAACTCCAGCCTGTGAGCACTAATTGTTGTTGGTTGTTACAGAATTTAGGTGAGAGGTTTCAGAGTACACGATTCCAGAAGGAGGAAGCGACACAGATTAAAGGACTTTACAAGTCTCAATACTTAGACCACCATGTAGGGATGGCAAAATGGAAGATCAGAGAACATATCGAGATATCAGTATTCGATACCCAAAATTATTTGATGCCGAATTCGTTTTGATATTTGCCAAGGATAGAAATGATTATACCATTATCGTTCCAACAAAGTTCGGTTATTCACCGAACTGAAAAAATATTCATGGGAACTCATTTTGTAATTATAAAGGCTCAAAATAATGTAGTTTTATGACAACTCATTCTCTTATATATATAATCTTAAGAATAATTTTGTAATTTTTGAACGGTTGGATTCGCTCATGTTCATCACCTAACCGAATTCGGGCAAGTATTCCTCTGCATTTATCATATTCATATGTACAAAGAAAAAACCAATTACAATTTGAGAGGAAAAAAAAAAAACAATTCAATTCGAATATCTATCATGATAGGACAAATTCTCTTCATTTGGGCTAGATTATTCAAGATTAAGAAAGGATTTTTGACTTGTACAAAAAATGAAATTGTCCTCTTGAGTCAAACAAAGGGAGTCCAAGTAGAGTTAATTTCAAAAGTATTTTTGTCATTATACCTCATGAGTCAAACAAAACTCTGCATTAAATGTGATCAATATACTAAAAGTAATTTAGTCAAAATGAATTTGGCTAGATTAAATTATACTTGAGGCAGCATAATCTAAGGCCATGTCGTTTTTGTATTTCTAAATGAATTCTTAGCGCCCCTCTTGGGTGTAAGTATGCCACATCAGCAGCCATTCAAGGCAACAACCATTTAAGGCATTCTCTTTCTCTCTCATTCAGGGCACTTCCGACCCAAATTTCTAAACGCGACGTCGATGCATGTTAGGGGAAGCAGGACAGCAAGGCGGTAGCTCTGATCGACTTCAAACAACATAGACTCAACAACATAGTGTCGGGTCAGCTTGAACTTAGGGTTTTCAAAATGGTGCATCAAGTTCTCTTTCCGATTGGTGAAAAATTATGATCACGTTGTCCCGTATCCCAATCAGATGATCGACGAGGTGGCTCCCGAAAATCCCGGCCCCACCGGTGACAACGATCTGGAGACCCTTTCGTTTGAGGCCCAACAGGATATTCATTGAAAGTCAAATTACGCATTTTTAAAACAAACCCAACCCTCCCTTGTCCTAATTTTTTAAAACAATTGTACCGAGCAACATTTTATGAAAATGTTTCCAAAAAATTGGGTTTTAAGTCTATGATCCGAACATAGCTTAAGAATTCAATGATTATTACAGGTCAAATAGACATCAAATAGTCTTCTGCCTTTTGACTTGGTAATTAAAATAAAACTTAGTGAAATGTGTGGAAATCATTAATATTGGAATATAGTTAGGTCTGCTTGATAAGTACGCCAAACCTCCTTTCCTCCCACTTGGTGTGGTGTGGGATCTTTGAGGACTACTTCGTGCTTCTCACTTTGCTCTATGATTGTCACTGTGCACAATTTTTCCCCTTTAAAACAAATAATTTTTTCTGTTTCTTATTTATTATAGGAAATTACTATTTACTCATATTTAAAGACCAAAATCACACTCTTCTTGAACAAATACCTTATCCTTCCTCTAAAATTTTAAAACTATCACTTTCCACCCCCCCCTCTCCCTCTCCCTCTCCTCTAAATTATATTATTGTAAGTTAATATTTATCTAATGTATTTCAGTAAGTTGTCTATAATTATTCTTTTTATTTTGAAGATAAATATGTTATTCTTTTTATTGTGTAGAAATTTAAATGTTTGATTCGATAACACGAGACGCAGAAGATGAAAAACCATCGAAAACATGCTCGGACATTTGGAGTTTTGCATTTAAATTTTTATACTATAAGATTCGTACCTATTCGTATGATATATCTTAAATACTCGAGCTACTAGATGTGGTTGACTCCACTAGTATATCTTGTATATTAGATCGTGACATGCTAATTATTTGATGTGTAAATTATTTTTATGTCATGAAAAGAATAAAATTTACGCAATATAGATTCAATTTATGCTAATTGTGTTTTGATAATTTAAAAACATACTTTAGATTTGTAAAAATAATTTAAGAAAAATAATCTATTTTCTTAGAGGAAAAATAATTTTTGAAAGGAAAAAGACTCAACCAACTTACAATAATCTCGAAATTCAATAACTTTTATCAAAATATTCTGAGTTCACGGTTAATTCTAAAATAGTTGCTTAAGTCAATAGTAAATTTTTAGTGTTTTTTTAAAAATAAAATTCAGAAAGAACGGCCGAAAGAGATTCGAATGATAAGTGTTGGTCACTTTTATTTCCTCTAAAGTTGGACACATTAGGACATGTGATAATATCAATATTTTTTGATGATTTAATAGATTTTTAACTTTGTTTTATAAATCAACAATAAAATATAAATAAAAAATACCTTACCATAATTGAACAATTATTTTTCAAAAAATAGAATAAAATTCAAAAATACGACAGAAATGAGTTCAAATGAGCAATGTCGGTCACTTTTTTCACCATTGGATGCATTAGGACATGTGATGAATATGAATATTTTTGAATAATTTAAGAGACGAATCAATAATTAAAATATTTGATGCAAAGCTAATGAAATTAAAAAACAAATAAAGATAAAAAATCCAAAAAAAAATTATGTTTGCTTTTCTTCTTGAATTGTTAACATTTTCTTTTTTTCAAATTATGTATCACGGAATACTTTAAAAAAATAATTTATTCTAATAATCGAGCTCGCGGTAGATATTTAATTATTATTTTTAGTCAATGGTGAATTTTTAATTTTTTCTGAAGTAAAAAATTGCACAACACAAGATTTATTTTGGTACCATAAAACACTTAAAATAAAATAAAAATGAATGAAGGAGAGATATAGACTTTTTGGTAAATAGAAAAAGTGCAGCTCTCTCCTAAAATTAACTTCGTAAAATAAGAATTATCAAATACAGTAAAAATAAAATAGAAAAAGAGATATTTTGGTCTGTAAACAGAAAAACCCCTTATTTTGTAGCCTGGGATGAAAAACAACTCTCTTATAATATCATGAGATAAATGCATCGTCGTAAAAAAGAAAAAGACAAAGGAAGAGATAAAGGAGTCTCATTAACACATTGAATACATTATATTAAAAAATTAAAAAAAAAAGAAGACAAAAAGCTTGACAGCTTTGGAATATGCAGAAAGGATTCCATTGTGGGACTGGCTGCACTGTTCAATAATTATTGAGAGAGTCTTTCGTCCATAAAATTTTCTTAAGAAAATATTTTAGAATTCAAAAATAAATAGAGTAGACTTATTTGAGTGTGTAGGTTTTCAAATTCAAATAAATTTTAATCTTTAATTTTGGACTATGGCATTTATTGAATTTTTTTCACCTTCATGTAAAAAAAATTTGTAATTTTTTATTTTTCGTCAACTTTTTGTGGTTTATTGGTTTATCTCGATGAGAGCTTTAAAAAAATTATAAATAATTGACCAAATTTAGAAAAAGTTCAAAAAAGACAAAAATAAATCAAAAATAAAATTTTTTTGAGCTTATTCGTCATTTTTAGTAATATTTTTTTAACTTTTGGACATAATTTTATATTTTTTAGATTTCTTTCATCAAGACGGACCAATAAACTACAAAACATTGAAGTCAAAACAACAAATACAAAAATAAAAAATAAATAGAGACACAATAAATTCGAATAAATAAATTTGCCCAAATAAAGCCAATTGTAATTGCGAGATTATGAATTAAACGGTATGATAGTGTTTACTACAAAAACTACAAATTAATTTTTTTAATGAAAATTGATTTATTTTGTCCTTCACTTTGTTTAATAAAAAATAAAGATAATTTGTATTTCTAGTATATAAAAGTTAAGTCTAATTGAACAATATATTTTTTTGTTAAACTCATGTGTTAACCACGGGCATTTCAAATAGATATCATTAAGAGAAGAACTAAGAGCATGTCCAAGAAACTCCTAGGTAAAATACCTAGTCAATCATCTACTTTTTTATTTTAGCTAGTCACCTATCAATTATCATTTCAACAATTCTATCTAATATAGCTATTCGTACCTTTAAATATTATTTTGTTCTAATTTATTCTTCTTTTTGTCTTTAGAGAGAGGGGGAGAGAGAGAGAGAGAGAGGGGGGAAGATATGAGATTAAAAAAATATAAAAATATATTTGATGGGTGAATAGTAACTATTCAAATTTACCTAGTTACTATTCATATTTTTTTTTGTTATTGGCTATTTAAATGGCTAAATGGACCATTTACTTAGCCTATTGGACATGCTCTAACATGAAAAGAGGAATAACGAAAATAAGACTTTGGTGGGTGTCACATTTTCGACAAAAAAGGGAAATATTTTGAGGATAAAATAGGGGTAACTTCAGATAAGCTCCCCTAATCCAACTCTTTAGCTTCTAAGAATGTGCAAGTTCTATAAATCTATCAACTAGAATTTTTAATAAACATTCAAAACTAAATCCTAAAAGCTAAAATCTCAAAAACAAAATCTCTTCTTGTCATTGAGTAATTGAACCATGTACAATTTAAGTTGATTGAATATCGAAAGGTACTTGCCAAAAAAGAAAAAAAAAATTCCTTGGTAGAATTATTTTGAAAATATATTGTAAGGTAAATATGTGATTTGATCACATTGTATCAGATGTCCCATCAAAGTAAAATTTTTGTATGAATCACCAAATCAACGAGACAGAAAATAAACTGTTCCAAGTCAAATAACCGGACTTTAGAGTGAGCCCGATATTACCAAATTAGCAAGACAAATCAAACGACCATATATGAAACTATATTACATACAGGAGCACAGTAATTAAAGAGCCATTTTCATGGTGCTCAGTGCTTGATTAGTATTCAGTGGCCACCATTTTAGGCATCTAGTTTCCTTCCATTCCAACAAACTGATACAATCTGCACCACGGCTGTATTCCAGCAATTTTGGTCCAAAGGTGTATAAGTTGACAAATGTAGCATTCGTAGAATCAGGTATTCAGGTTCATATGCTTATAACTGAAGCAACTGTCGATTCATGATTCCGATGGTAGTTAAGCTCTGCAAAGAAACCGGCTCCTTCGCCCCTCGACAGTCTTCCTGGATTAATGCAAATGCACTTTGCTTGCTCTTCCCCTTCATTCTTATTCCCAACTGGCAAAACCTATTCGCATTGAGAACAACCAATTAGTTTTCATGCATCACCATTTTTGGCAGCACTCACGAGTTACCTTTTCAAGTTATGAACTTTTGTATTTACTAGTTAAGGGAAAACTTGACATCCATAAATCTGTTTGATGCAACTTTTTATAAGTTGCGACAAAAGAGTTCAACCTGTCTGGATAATTAAGCTACCAAAAACTTTTTGTGTAGTGAATGCCCAAAATACAGGGTTTAACACCCTTTTTGAACACCCCGACTGTCCAAATCTGTATTACGTGAGAAAAGCATGAGCCATTTTGTCCCTCTGAATTTTAAATTCCAAAAAAAAATAACCTTTAAGATTAAATAAGCTAAAAAAGACAAATAATTGATCATGTAAAACCAATACCAAATGCAGTTAAGGTTTCATTAAGTTAATAAAGCTTTAACAGGTGATTGAAACAAGCCCATGATTTGTTCCCTCTACAAGATACATCAGAATTCAGTTCTGCAAACCAACGTTTCATTACCTTCACAAAATGAGCCAAGTCCGAGGATAGGATGAGGATATCGGGGACACAAGAGATCTGAAGAGCCTCTGGAGCAAGTGAAAAATCCATGGGAGTACCTTCCATCGGTGGATATAGAGGATAAAAGCTGTTGCCAAAAGTTTCATAATAAAACACAGTAAAAGTAGTAGGAAGTATTTGTCTTTCAATATTTGAAAGTAATTTCCATAGGGAAACTCATCACATGCCTGCACTGGCTAAGCAGATGATTTGCAAGTCTACTCATTCGCTGCTTGGATCCCCCAAGCGGATTTCGTGAGATCTCTTCTCCACTGAGTTGCTTCAGGATATCTACAGTGCAGCATCCTATCTTGACCTGAATCTCAAAATGTGAATAAAAAGTACATCACAATTCACAACTCTCTCTCTCTCTTGCACAGCGCGCGTGCATTGTGATGGCCAAATCATGCAGCAGGATCAACAAAAACATTCGTAGATGATTGCTTATTGGAAGGAGCATGACCACCACTACTTGACTAGATGTAAGAGCAACCATTATTCGACAATGAAGGTCATCAGTGATTACCTCATTTGCACTGAAGATCCCTGGATTTGCAAGACTTGTTATCTGAGTGAGACATTATGATCTGTTTAAAATTGAGATTTGGAAGACTACAAAAAATAAAAATATAGTTGTTCTGGAACTAGAAACCGGTTCAAATGGGGACAGACTTATGTTGCAGCACCACGCATACCTTATGCTTAAGATCAGGTTGGCGAATATCAAAAGGAGGCTGCAGAATCAAAACCACATGGAGTAAATGTATGGATTGATAGTTACATTATAACCTTAATTTTGTTATCATATTCAGCAAGTGGAGATAATATAGATATAGATTAGGGAATAATAGTACCTGAGGGAAAACATAATCATGGTTAGCGTCCCGTACGGATGGCACAAGAACCACACGTGCAGCAGAGCCCATATATTCTACATAATCTTGAAGCTGCAAAACAAATAAATTAAAGTAATGGTTAAAAAGGGAAAAAGAAACAAGAGAGAATCTACTCTCACACGGAAAAGTTTGCAGTGTCGATACCCTTTCAAGAATTTCTAGGCGAAAGATTTCATTGAAGGTCCTGTTTACAGTTCCTTTCTTAATCTCTGGATGCTCAGAATCAATGAATGGTCCAAGCTGCCAAAAACCCTTATCAGGTTAACAATCCAACTTTGCTACTCATTTATCAATGCAGAGTACCATGTCAACTGTTACTGATTAGAGTACGGTGTGTTCTTACCAATAAAAGCAACTGGGGTTGCTTTCTTCGTGCATATGCAAGCAGCTCAGTTAAAGGTTCGAAGAATAAGTTGTCAATTGTGGTAAAAGGGCCTGCTGCAATGATCTGTTTAAGATTCCAAAGACAAGTTTTAACACCCTACATTACAAGAGCGTAGCATAATTATGAATAAAAAAAATGTTTGACAGAGTATATTCCAAACAATAAATACTGTTATGAGAATGGTTGTCCACCCAAAACCAGTTGCATATTCAAAGTGAGAAGTCAAGGTTCATATTTCATAATAAGTAGACGATGGTAATTTAATGCAGAGTGTTTGTTTAGCCTTGTGGTTCCTCATATTCATATTTAATCTCCCTTTGCAGTCAATTAGACCTTGCCAATGTGTCAACATTTCCCACACTTCCATTCATTGCTTATCGGGCCTACCCTATCATCCGAACATTTTCTTAACCTGTGTCCAGGTTATGTTGTAGAAACAATAATAAGCAATCACACTAAGGACAGGTAACCACAAGAACAGTCCAACATATAGTTCTTTTTATGCATCTTATCTAGAAATGTGGAACGCAAGCTTACACACCATAGACAAATCTGCAACCATGGATGGACCAGTTAACTGGAAATCCGGGTCAACAGCTTGTTTCTTTGTAGGATGAAGATACTGCTCGGAAGGAACTGCCATGGGCATATAATCAATAATTTTTGATGCAATCAGACAGTGTCCACTGGGATTGTGCCCTTCAACACCGACAACCTGCAACGTGCAATCACCTAACATTATGGTTCATTTTTAAGGATATTGAAATGTTGTAAGGAGATTCCAATCTCTTTACCTGGCCAGGAAAAATCGAAAATTGGCTCAGTTTTTGTAAGTCAAGACGTACACGTTGCCCTTGAGAATGCTCAGCACTGTCAGAAACTAAAGAGAACTGAAAACTATATTTCACAGCAAAGTTGTAGAGAACTGAAAGCATCAAACGCCTCAAAAGCTAAGCAGTACTCTGGGCTACAATTTAAATGCAGTTCTCGATCTAGAAATGATTTAACTTGTCCCATCTGAATGAAATTCATCTCTCATGTTCCGGTTTCTTCAAGATTTATTTAGTGAATCAAGTCAAGTGATCGTGAATTTTATGAAGTCAGTAGACCTAGGAAGTAAGTATTGACGCAAAGCATTGGACATGGATCAAGTTCCATAGGCCCAATTGGAGAAAGCAGTAGCCTTGTAGTTTCCTCGATAATCATACTCTATGAGATGTACTTATTTGGTTAATGACAATCAAAAGCTATAAGAAAAGGCTTCTGCATGTCAGATAGTTTCCTATGTGGTACAATGTGTGTGATGACTGAAGCTTAATAAGAAAGTAAATGCATCAGGACATCAGGTTAACATCTTTCAAAGAAAAAATGGAAATCACAATATGAATGGCAATGACCAAAAACAAAGGGCAAGATTACCTGCTCTGCAGCAGGACAGGCTTCTCTTTCAAACGGCCTTCTTCATCACAGCAGATCATGCCAACTGCAAATACACTTTCCTGAAAGATAGATCATTAGAAAGGATATATATATATATATATATATATATATACACACACACATGTTTCTCAATTAGAACTAAGTAATCAAGCCACAAAAAAAAAGAATAATGGAGCCAGTTATGAAATCCATTAGAAGCACTCAACGGAAACAGCCATGCTTCATGCAAGATGTACAGGAAGTGATAACTGTATGACCTGAAACCCCTTTTCTTTGAATGCATCAAAGACTCAGAGACCAACAAAAGTTTGTGAAAAGGGCTTAATTATGTTATTAATTTTTGCAAAGTTTCCCTTTTGGTTCACTATTGTACACCAGAAGGGAACTTAGAAGAATGCAAAAGAAGAGCATATGAAAAAGATTGAAGCAAAACCCTGGAAGTGCTACAAAAAGATTGAACCTCAATATCCATTCTAATTTTTTCCCTCAATGTATTCTCATTTAGAAGCTGAAGCCACCACAAAACAGTGTGTCAACTCTTCCTTTAATTTGTCTCGATAGCGCGTGGATGACAGAGAGGGGTAGAAATGGATCCACCACATTACCTGTGAAGCAACTGCAGGGTCCATCGCTTCCTCACACAGCCCACAAGCAACAAGTGCTGTTGCATGCAATCTTATTCGCTTTTCAAGGAAATGGAACTAGATAATTCAAAGGAAAAAGTTAGTGCTTAGCATTCAAAGTGAAAGAAACCATGCTATGAGAAATATCTAGTACCTTGTCTTCAATCTTGTCATACATAAACCTGCAACCTGGTTCAGGCGGGGAGCCATGGATCACCAGGGAACACCTTGCACTGGGTTGTACCCTCTTTATTATGTAATCCTCAGAGTTCTCATGATCTTCCTCCTTCTTTATGTTTTCTGTATTAGGCAGGTCATTCAGAGTGGATTGCACCACAAACTTACTCTTTCTTTGCCCAAACGGTGTCACAGATTCCAGTGGCTTTCCAGAAGAAAAACTATCCCCATTTGCTTTTTGTGTCGAATCAAGTGGGTCTGGAAAGAGTGAATCAGTGTTATCCATTGGAGTGTCGAGAATACCTTCTTTTGCATCTCCATATTCATCACTCAATATCCTACATAGAAAGTTCTTCCATAAGCGATAAACACAATGGTGCATCTATGGCATGAACATGGGGAGCATGATTTCCACCATTTCAGTGATCTTTCATAAATAATCACTTTTAATGCAACAGTTCAGTTCTCGATTCTAATAGTAGTATTCCAAGGACCTAAGCTCATCAGTTCGTCCAGCCAATATTTTGCACTCAGAAGGTTACATAGCTTCTGAATTCCATCTGACTCAGGGGACACAAGATAGCTTATTGATCGCATTCGACTCGATGGCAGCTGAACCCTTAGCAATTTAAGACTTTGCCTAAGGCCTCCACTCTCGGAAGGCCTCATATTTATGGCCTACATTCTACTGGCCATAAAACCCATAGAGAAAAACAGTTCTTGAAAGAAAGCCAGCCAAAAAACCTTTGTAACCTAAAGGCCCAACGAAATATGCTTCTTGTTCTAGGGGTCTCATATTAAAGGCTCTAAAACCCATCAAATTCAAATTATGAGCATCTAATTGAAATATTTCCATAATACTAATATAACAACCAATAGCAAATACTAAGTCTGAGTTGTTCTTAGACCTCATGAAGGATTGGCTTCCACTGATCTGACCTAACTAGTTAGCCTTATGTTCACACTAAATCCAATGAAACAGATTAAACAACAACAAAATAAAAATAAAAATAAAAACCAAAAGTCAAAAGAAGTCTATGAAGCTCACATAGCCACGTCATTGGAGTACGAATGCAAACCAGACTCTTTTTTGATAATTGCTTCCTTCTGCTCTTCCTGTAGTTGAAGCAAGAATGCATCCATATGAGTGTTTCGCACCGTCAATTCTAGCTGCCTGTCACAGAAATAACACTTAACTTATATAACTATCTTCAGACCCCTACTTCAAGCATAGAAAGATCCACTTTTTGGTTCATGAACAAGAGATGGAAATGAACTCATGGAACGGACACTACAAGTCGGATTATTTCTCAATTTCTTTCTCCATTTTTCTCGGAAAACAAACTTGGGTGCAAAAAATTGACACTTCGATTCTACTTAATTTGCAATTGTAATCCTTCTACATCCAGTATGGGTTTAAAAAGGTACAATTTTTGGTTGATGAAGAAGTGAAGGAAAGGAACTCACAGAACCGACATTACAAGTCCTCCAAGTAGGGTAGTCAATATAGAGCATTTCCGGAGTTGTGCAAAACCAAACAGGGGTTAGAAGAAACCTTTTACCTGTTGAGAGAGAAAAGGTCCCAGCTCGAAACAAGGTCGGAGGGACTGAGCTTGTACTGAATGCAGAAAGTAAGACCTGAGCACCCAAACATCTGGAATCGAATCAGTATCGGTAAATTCGGGTTAGGTTCAAGGGAAAAAATGGAAAGGATACTCACATTTCTGCAAAACCTCTTCTTCTTCGTCGAGAATGAAGCCGTTCTTCTTGAACTCTGCTTTGATTTCCTCTTCCATGGCGATCTAGGGTTTTGCTGCTGGGAATGGAAAAGAGCTGGCGAAACAAAATGGCGGGAAACTTAAGCTTGGGGAAAATATATTCAGTGTTAAGTAACAGTTACCATCCCTCTAGTTTTTTCAAATACGGATAGAACCCTCTGCGGAATCCAACATTACAGTTACTCTGCCTATGAACTAGGGGTATAAGTGAAAATTGATAAATCAATCAATCGAATTGAATAAAAACAATAAAAACACGGTTTGGCCTATTTTTTCAATTAGTTCGGTCTGATCTAATTTGGTATGATTTTTTTGTTCAAATATTTGGTTCAATTTGGGTTTTATGATCTTAAAAATTAGACATGATCGAACCGAACAGAAACTAATATTAGCCTTGTATCTTTTTTTTTTTTTTCAATTTGTGAATTTTATTATTTTTAAATAATTGATGATAAATTTGCTAAACTTGGTAACTCGTTTTTTTACATTATGTACAAGTTAATATATTTTTTACATTGAACTTGGCCCCGTTTCATAAGTCCAACTTCTTATTTGTGAACTCAAAAAATTAATTTTTTTTTCTATATTTGGCTTGGTCTATTCGTAGCCCACCAGCTCGTAAACCAAAGAAATCGGACTGAAACCTAACAAATTGGACCGGACTAGTTTAGTTCGTTTTCATTTCTAAATCGAAAATTCAAGTTTTGTTCGAGTTTTCCTATCAAATTGGACTGATTACATGTTTAGAGATAGCATATAGCCTTGAATTGGAAAAACTATTGGGTGGTTCTCAATGGCGGAGTCAAAAATTTATTTTATCCTGGGCTAAATTTTGAATAGGGCTAAAAATAAACTGGATTGCACGTAATTGGGAGAAGACTAAAATTATTTTGGCTAAAATTTTATATATATATATATATATTTTTTTTTTGCACTCGGGTTAGAGCCCACCTTAGCCATAAGGTGGCTCCGCCACTGGTGGTCCTATAGCACGATTACGTGGCTCTAAGTTTCTACAACTCACCTAATAACCATACAATGTATGTGGTAGTATAAACGTTTATTGCATGTTCGTGGACTCGGTCAAGCAATGCTCGTATCTTTTTAACCTCCACACAATCATTTAGCGCCACATGATAATATGACTCCACATCATTGTGTGGTGATTAAGAACATCTCCAATCTAAATCTCTCTAATAGATACTCAAAATATACTTTTTGATTCAAAAAGTAAATTTAAGAACCAATACTATTCATTGCAACTCCAACTCAAAAAATATTATTTTTATCCTATTTTTTATTAAAAAATTATTATCTCACTTTTTCTCCAAAAGTTCTGTTACCCAGGTGACAACCCAAGAGGGGGTGTGAATTGGGTTTCAATAATAATTACTACTAAAAATTATTTAGAACTAATTAATAATTGAATTTAAACAGATATATTGTCAAGCACACAATATAACAATCAAAGCATAAATAAGGACAGGGAAGAGAAGATGCAAACTATGTATAGTGGTTCGATCTGAGCGTGTCCACTGCCCAGCCTAGTCCACTCCCTAGGAGTCACTTGATCTACTAGAACTCGAACGACTTTGGGTGTTGCACAAACCCTTACAATCTTTCTTCCCGTTAGCTTTCCTAAGGAGCTAACCGAACTGCCGAATCTTTACTTCCAGACTCGATTCTTTAAGGTTTTACTCTACAAACCTTATACACAAATCAGTGATGCAAGTAAGTGATGAAAACTACACAAATGTCCTCACCAATTTAGTACAGAGAAGGATGAACAATATGAATGTAATACACTGAGTTATTTCACTCCTTCTCTCTTAATATCTCACTCAAATTAACCACAAAGTAGAGTAACGTGAGAATGGTGTCTTCAATTACAGAGAGTAGCTTGTGATTGCTAGAAAGCGCTGTATTTCGAGAGAGGGCTCTGTAATTCGCAGCATAAGGGTATATAAACCTTAACCCATAAAATCCGAATCTTCAAGGAGCCTTGGTCACTTCCCAAATTGATTGCTTCAATCTTTCCTCCTTCCATATACTTTGAATTGACCGTTTGAATCACTAAAGGAAAGATTTGATCAATCAAATCCTTGCAAAAATTGAATTAGCAGATTTTCGCAGAAAATAGCGACCGGTCGACCGCACGACGGTCCCGGTCGACTGCCTGGTCCGGTCAATCGCAGGGGAGGTCCGGTCGACCGCAAGTCCCGGTTGACCACAGAAGGTGGCCGGTCAACCGCACCCTATTGTAGTTGAATCCTGTGTCTATGCTCAAGCCAAATCATCATCAAATACCTCATACAACTTTCTTATCACATAATATACTTGTAATTTTATCAAAGATATCATTCAATGACTATTTCATGATCATGGTACGCTAGACTAAGATCTAAATCCGCACATACGAGTATCAACTTTTCATTCAACTCTTGGTTCATATTAAGTTATCATCTTTAATCTTGGCATCATCAAAATAATAAATAGTTAAATCATGTCAAGGCATTATTTCTAACAATCTTCCCCTTTTTTATGATGACATTTGTATGCATGGATTAAGGATGATAAATTTCACGATTGCTATTTATGGAATTATGCTCCCCCTCAATATGTGCATCATTTACCAAATTGATCATTCTTTTGTTAGAGGCATGGTCAAGTAATGCAATGAGATGGTATATCTAAGTCATGAGTGAGAGTGTGAGTTATCTCGATGATGCTCTTAGTTCAAGAATGATGAGATAATGCACAGTCAGTGATTTATATTCCAACGTAGCTCATGTACATGTTAATTGTTTCTAAACTATGCAGAACATGTCACAGGGCTAAGGATACATGGTAACAAGTATACACGGTGCAAACCATATTATCCCATAGCACGCAGGCAATGCAGTAAAGATCATCATGAAGACATTTTTCCACAACTCATAAAGAACCAAGGCATTTCATAGATATAGTAAAGTGCACCAACTACGATAAGCATAAGGATATCCAAAAAAAACATAATAACATCACAACGAGGATGATAACAGTAAGTACGCTCCCATTAGTAGCAACTTAACGCTCCCAAAAATATATGATGCATCTAAAGACTACTAAAGACTATCTAACTTCCAGAGACATGCACATATCTCTCCCCCTATGGCATCATCAAAAAGCAGAGAAAACATCACTGAGTAGGAGGATCTGGTGGCGGGAACTGATTGCGGTAGAGGTCATGAAGATGAGCCACATCAGTCTGCAAGGTGTCTAGCCTTGTATGGACGCTGACAAACTGGTTGGTCACTTGCTGAGCGAGGTCGGTGTGGTTTTGGGTGATGGAGGAGAGCTGGTCGGAGATGGTGGATTGTTGGACACTAGGTTGGTCAAAGCGGGTCATGAGATCGGTCCAGAAAGGTGGGGGCTGCTGGTAATATGAAGGTGGCTCAGTGTAGTATGGTGGAGGTTGCTGGTAGTAGGAGGGGGCGCAGTATAGTATGGTGGAGGCTGCTAGTAGTAGGGTGGAGGCTCAAGATAGTGTGGTGGTGGTGAAGGTGGGTCAGCCGCTGCCTCAGGACACTAGTCTCCTCCTCACTAGCCTCATCATTTTTGGTATCCTCATCAGTCTCTTCATCTTTCTCAGAATCACGGACAGATCGGGCAACATGTTTGGACCCTCGAGTGATGACAAAGGAGATAAAGGGGCCGGCAATGCGATTGCCATCATCAGGAAGAGCAATGTCAAAGTGTTCAAAGATTTTGGTAAGGAGAGCACCAAAAGGAAGACTTTTGTTGCAAGAGGTGAAGGCATAGACCATTTCACGAAGGATGATATGTGGCAGGTTTAATTCGGTGGAAGTTTGTAGGCAGTATAGAATGAAGCACTGCATGGGGGAGACGACTTCAAAATGGCCTTTCTTGGAATGACATTGGCATTGAGGAAGGATGAAAAAGTCACAACTCGGGTTTAAGATCAGTGCGTTGGACACCACTGGTAGTGGATCGACGCCGGGAAATGTGCTGCATTAGGACAGAGGTGGGAGTGTGGTCACTAATCTCAGAATCGGTAGTGAAGTATAACATGTGACCGACATTGGGAACATCAAGAAGGTGTCGATATCAAGTTCAATGGTGACGTCATTCACCAAGGATTCGAGGTGAGCACGTTTAGAGAATGTATCAACGGATTCATCGAGATAGGTAACTTTCAGATTGCAATAGAAATGACGCACAAGAGTAGGGTAATAACGGTCAGGAAGAGGAATGAGGTTTTGCCAACCCATGCATGCTAACGGGGTGAGGATGCCTTCGACAAGTTCAGGTGTTTGTTGGACATCTCTGCCTATGGTGATAGACCGTGTTACGAATTTGTTCAAAGTTTGAGAGACAGAGCAGGTGTGAAAACAGGTCATATCGAATGCATGGGCTGCAGATTGGCGTGATGAACTTGGAGTTTGGCGGGATGGTTGTGGAGTTTGGCGAGACGGACTAGGACTAGGTGCAGCGTGCTTAGATCGAGCCATGGTGATGTGTATGTGAAGGGGGGAGGACGAATTTGGCGAAATCAGAGGTGAAGAATGGATTCTATGGCTTGAAAACGAATTTGGGCATTAATGTATGAAGATGATCAGAATAATGAGGATGAAGGGATTAAACGAGAGAGAGAAGGAGGAATTACCTGATAGAGAGAACAGGGGCTGCGGTCGACCTCTCTGGTGTGGGGGGAAAATGAACCGAACGGAGGTTATATAAGAGTTTTAAAAAATTGAGTGTAGTCGACCGCCCGATACAGCCCGGTCGACTGCCCGTCCGGTTGACCGCAAGGAGGTGCCGGTCGACCGGAGGCAGTGTTGTAGAGCAGAGAGGCAGTGAGGATGGGCCTATTTGGGGTGAGTACTAAGGGGAGAATTGAGGAGAAATGTGGGAGTGTTTGTCATTTACATTATGATATAATATACTCCATTTCGATGTGCGCATTAAGAGCAATAAATCCTATAGAATCGTTGAAATTTTTTTATAGACTATCAACCATTCCAAGTTCTCGACAAATAAAGTTGAATTGATCCTCGTTCAGGGGTTTTGTAAATATGTCCGCCAATTGCTTGTCGGTGTTTATAAAGTCAAGAACAACATCTCCCTTTTGAACGTGATCTCTAATAAAGTGATGTCGAATTTCAATGTGTTTGGTTCTGAAATGTTGACTAGGATTCTTAGTAAGATTTATTGCACTCGTATTGTCACATCGAATTAGAATATGGTCATAATATCATTTGAAATCCTCCAATTGTTATTTGATCCAAAGTAATTGTACACAACAGTTTCCAGCTGCTATATATTTTGCTTCAGCATTGGATAAGGCAACTGAGTTCTGTTTCTTGCTAGATCATGATACCAATGCACATACTAGGAATTGACATGTGCCACTCGTGATTTTTCGATCAGTTTTACTACCCGTATAGTCAGCATCAAAGTAACCGATAAGATCAAGAGACGTGTTTTTAGGATAGAATAGCCCCAATTTTGGAGTTCCAGCGAGATATCTAAGAATACGCTTAACACCTCCTAGATGTGACTCCTTAGGGTTAGATTGAAACCGTGCACATAGACAGACGCTAAACATTATATCAGGTCTACTAGCAGTGAGATAAAGCAATGATCCTATCATACCGCAATATAATTTTGTATCTACTGTTTTACCATTCTCATTTTTATCGAGCTTGGTTGCAGGGCTCATGGGAGTCTTCATTGTTTTGCAGTCCTCCATTTTGAATCGCTTTAGCAATTCCTTTATGTACTTGGCTTGATTTATGAAGATACCTTCCTTTGATTGTTTGATTTGAAGGCCAAGGAAGAAATTTAGCTCACCCATCATGCTCATTTCGAACTCCCCCTGCATTCTTTCAGAAAAGTCCTTGCAAAGAGATTCATTGTAGCATCGAATATAATGTCATCAACATATATTTGCACGATAAGCATGTCATGGTTTTTAGTTTTGATAAAAAGTGTCGTGTCGTCATTCTTCCAAAGAAACCATTTTCTATGAGAAAGCTACTTAGCCTATCATACCAAGCACGTGGCGCTTGTTTTAATCCACATAGAGCTTTTGTAAGTTTGTAAACATGATCCGAAAATGCATGATTTTCAAAACCTGGAGGCTATCTAACATACACTTCCTCTTGAATAAATCCATTTAAAAATGCACTTTTAACATCCATTTGAAACAATTTAAAGCCTTTAAAATATGAGAATGCTAACAACATGCGAATAGCTTCTAATCTAGCTACGGGAGCAAACGTTTCATCAAAGTCGATGCCTTCTTCTTGATTGTAGCCTTGTGCAACTAACCTAGCTTTATTTCTAACAATGGTGTCGGATTCATCCAATTTATTTCTAAAGACCCATTTAGTGCCTATTATAGTGTGATCTATTGGTTTTGGAACTAAGGTCCAAACTTTATTTCTTTTAAACTGATTTAATTCATCTTGAATAGCCAAGATCTAACTTTCGTCATTTTCTGCTTCCAAAAAAGTTTTAGGTTCTAATTGAGATAGAAATGCCAAATTTCCACAGATATTTCTGAGAGAAGAGCGAGTGGTTATACCTTTCGATGGATCACCTATTATTTGTTCCGTAGGGTGATACTGGATGTATCTCCATTCTTTTGGAAGATCATCATTATTGCCTCATTGTTCTTGATTTTCCTCAATCTGTGAAGTGGAGTTGGAGGGTTCTTCTTCTGAGACATCTTTATCGCATACTTGGCCTTGTTGACTAGAATCTGTATCATCATCATTGCTAACCATTTCTTTTGAACTGTTAATTCTACTATCATCAAACGTAACATGAATTGATTCTTCAACAAGTAAAGTACGTTTATTGAAGACCCGAAAAGTCTTACTATTTGTTGAGTAGCCAAGAAAAATAGCTTCATCAGATTTTGAATCAAATTTACCTAAGTTATCTTTTCCATTATTTAAAACGAAACATTTGCATCCGAAAACATGGAAGAAGCTGACATTAGGTTTTCTGTCTTTCCAAAGCTCATATGGAGTTTTTTTCAAAATGGGTCTAATCATAGCGCGATTTACGATAAAGCAAGCTGTGTTCACAGCTTCAGCCCAAAAGTATTTAGGAAGAGCATTTTCACATAACATGGTCTTAGCCATTTCTTCTAGGGTCTTATTTTTCCTCTCAATGACACCATTTTGTTGAGGAGTTCTAAGAGCAGAGAAGTTATGGCCAATACCATTACTATCGCATAAATTTTCAAAAGAAGTATTATCAAGTTCACGTCCATGATCAGTCCTAATATTTGAAATTGTAAAACCTTTTTCATTTTGAAGGCGTCTACATAGCTTAGGAAACGCTTTGTCCTTATGAGCTAGGAATCAACCCAAGTGTATCTCGAAAGATCATCAACTACAACAAGTATGTATGATTTGCCACCAAGATTAAGGGTCCTAGAGGGACCAATTAAGTCCATATGAAGTAGTTGTAATGGCCTAGTAGTGGAAACAACATTCTTGGATTTAAAGGAAACTTTTGTTTGCTTTCCTTACTGGCATGCACTACACAACTTGTCTTTTTCAAAAGCAATTTTTGGTAGACCAATGACAAGTTCCTTTTTAAAAAGTTTTGAAATTAGGTCCATGTGTGCATGTCCAAGCTTCCTATACCATAACCAACTATCATTGTTAATTGCGGAGAGGCAACTAACGTTGGATGAGGACATATCGTCTTGGTCAAAGGTGTAGACGTTTTCATGCCTTTGGCTGACAAATAAGACATTGTTGCCTTTAATAGTTTCTATGATACACTTAGACTTTTCGAATATGACTCTATTTTCCTTGTCGCATAATTGACTGATGCTAAGTAAATTATGTTTCAAACCATCAACTAGTAAAACATTCTCAATTATAGGGGAGAGATTTTTGCCAATGTTACCAATACCAATGATCTTCCCTTTACTGTTATCGCCGAATGTCACATACCCTCCGTCTTTATCAGTGAGCACTGAGAATATTGACTTGTCTCCAGTCATGTGTCTCGAGCATCCACTGTTGATATACCATTTTCTCTTTTTGGACTTTGATCTTAAGCAAACCTACAAAAGTGAATGTACGTTGATATTGGTACCCAACCTAAGTGGGTCCTCGAGTGTTAGTACCAGCTAGTTTAGGAATCCAAATAGTTTTCTTTTCTTTTTGAACATTTTTCTTAATATCACAAAAGTAGTGCGTGTGTCCTTTTTGGTTACAATAGGTGCAGATAAGGTTAGATGCATTTGATATAGAGTTTTTAATGAATGCATTCTTGAAATCTTTTTGTTTATGAGAGGGTCTGTATCTTATACCAGCTTTGTCAAAAACACATTTTTGTACCCCAAGTAATTTTTTCAAGTTCTCTTCTCCTTGAGTAAATTTTAATATTATTTTGGACTTGTCTTCATTTTTCTCTCTTAACTTTCTGTTTTCGTTTTCCAAATTGTTTAGTTCCTTAGTGAGTGAAGCAACATGTTTCTTTAGTTTATCATGTGCAGTTCCTATTCTTATGGACTCATTATATAAGTCATTGAAAGATGCTTGTAACTCTTCAAAATTACTTAACAATTCTTCGTAGGAGATAGGGTCAGAATATATCTCATCTTCGTCGTCTATCGCCATCAAGCAGAAATTGGAGTTGTCAAAGCTTGCTTCAACATCAAAAAATTCATCTTCTTTATATTGAGCTTTTAAACACACATAGACAACTTCATCTTCACTTGAGTCATCATCTGAGCTGTCTCTCTCACTTTCTCCCCATGCTGCTACCATGGCCTTTTTGCCTCTTTCTTTCTTTTTGTACCTTTTTTCTTCTTTAGTCAATTTTGGACATTCAGACCTGATATGTCCTGGCTTCTTGCATTCGTAGCATATGATTGGATCTCTTTTTCCTTCATCTTTGGAGAAATTTCTTTTAGGAGGTTGTTGGCCATATTTTCCCCTTGTGATTAGCTTGTTGAACCGTCGGGTCAGGAAGGCGACTTCTTCATCGCCTCCATTTACTTCTTCTTCCTCTTCTTGATAGAATGATGTTCTGAAAGCTATAGTTTTCGTCTTCTTACCTTCATCCTCATTTGTGGCAATCAGATTTATCTCATGTGTCATACGTGATCCCAAAAGTTCATCCAAGTTGAGCACATTTAGGTCCTTTGCTTCTTGGATTACTGTGACTTTTGGTTCCCAAGTTTTAGGCAAGCACTTGAGAATGTTTCTGATCATTTCTGCATTTGAGTACACTTTACCAAGAGAGCTTAGTCCATTAACAATGTCAGTAAATCATGCTGACAGATATGGTTTCATCAGGATGCATTTTGAATAGTTTATATTTATGAACTAACATGCTAATTTTTGTTTCTTTAACTTGGTTTGTTCCCTCATGTGTAACTTCAATTTGTCCCATATTTTTTTTGCAGTTTCACATGTTGATATGCGATTAAATTCTTTTGAGTCTAGTGCACATATAAGAAGTGTTTTGCCTTACCATTAAGTTGAATAGCCCGTTTATCACTCTCATCCCATTCATGTTCCAATTTTGGAACGCGAGCACTGTCCACAACTTTTGAAGGGATAGTAGGCCCTTTAGTCACAATGCACCAGGCCTTGATATCAGTGGCTTGAACAAATATAGTCATCTTAGCTTTCCAGTAATTATAGTCGTTTCCAGAAAACAAGGGTGGTCGATTGCTAGACTGCCCTTCACCTAAGAAAGAACTCATGCTTGCCGAAAGTAAACTCTAAGACTGTGAGGTCTAAAAGATTAGAGCCCTTGCTCTGATACCAATTGTTACCCAGGTGGCAACCCAAGGGGGGGGGGGGGCTGAATTGGTTTTCAATAATAATTACTACTAAAAATTATTTAGAACTAATTAATGATTAAATTTAAACAGATATATTATCAAGCACACAATATAACAATCAAAGCATAAATAAGGATAGGGAAGAGAAGATGCAAACGGTGTATAGTGGTTCAATCTGAGCGTGTCCACTTCCCAGTCTAGTCCACTCCCTAAGAGTCACTTGATTTACTAGAACTCGAACGACTTTGGATGTCCCACAAACTCTTACAACCTTTCTTCTCGTTAGCTTCCCCGAGGAGCTAACTGAACTGCCGAATCTTTACTCCCAGACTCGATTCTTCAAGGTTTGTACTTCACAAACCTTACACACAAATCAGTGATGCAAGTAAGTGATAAAGACTACACAAATGTGCTCATCAATTTAGTACAGAGAATGATGAACAATATGATTGTAATACACTGAGTTATCTCATTCCTTCTCTCTCAATGTCTCACTTATAAATTAACCACGAAGTAGAGCAACGTGAGAATGATGTCTTCAATTATAGAGAGTAGCTTGTGATTGCTAGAAGGTGTTGTATTTCGAGAGAGGGCTCTGTAATTCGCAGCATAAGGGTATATAAACCCTAACCCATAAAATCTGAATCTTCAAGGAGGCTTAGTCACTTCCCAAATTGATTGCTTCAATCTTTCCTCCTTCTATATACGTTGAATCGACCGTTTGAATCACTAAAGGAAAGATTTGATCAATCAAATCCTTGCAAAAATTGAATCAGCAGATTTTCACACAAAACAGCGACCGGTCGACCGCACGATGGTCCCGGTCGACCGCCTGGTCCGATCAACCGCAGGGGAGGTCCAGTCGACCGCAAACCCCGGTTGACCACAGAAGGTGGCTGGTCAACCGCACCCTGTTGCATTTGAATCCTGTGTCTATGCTCAAGCCAAATCATCATCAAACACCTCATACAACTTTCTTATCACATAATATACTTGCAATTTTATCAAAGATATCATTCAATGACTATTTCATGATCATAGTACGCTAGACTAAAATCTAGATCCGTACATACGAGTATCAACTTTCCATTCAACTCTTGGTTCATATTAAGTTATCATCTTTAATCTTGGCATCATCCAAATAATAAATAGTTAAATCATGTCAAGGCATTATTTCTAACAAGTTCAAATTATGATTTTTTTTACATGATATATAGAATATAGATCTTAATTTGAAGATTTCATGAATGTTTTTTACTACTGCCAATTCTATAATTATTATTGCCAATGAAAAAATTAGAGAGAGATATCAAATATTGAGGAAGTCTCCAAGTATAGTGATCCAAAACCAATTCTCTATTTAAAGACTTATTTTAGAGTTTGGTTGGAACCAATTCCTTCCATATTTAAGGACAGACTTGTAGTTGGAGATGCTAAGCGAATATTCAAGAGTGGTATATTTGAATCTCAAAACCTATTATGATTCTCATTTGACTCTTCCCCTCTCCCCTCTCCACTCTCCTCCATTTTCTCTTTCTTATTGGAAGTGTTAAAGCACTAATGCATCTTGAAATGGCTAGCAAACAAATAGTGTCATGCACATGCATAAAACGTTACTAAAAAAATAGAAAGGAGAATATACTTTTTTTCAATAACTCAAGTACGTTGTTTAGGTCCATTTATACACACTTCGATTGATTTTTAATAGAATAATTCTATCACTAATTAGCGAGGGGTTCATTTAAAGTTCGGATAAATTTTTGTATGACTTGAACCCATAAAAATTAATTATATCCGAAAGATTTTCAAACCTAAGAAATAGAAAAAAATAAATCCCTTAACATATTACTTTTTTTTGGGTGCAATATAGCAAACGAAGTAGCGTAGATGATGCTTGGAGATCAATTTTCAATACTTTGATTAACGCCTTGATTTCTCAGCAATGTTAACAAAATCTTTTTTTAAAAAAGGATTTATCTTTTACACAATAATTAAATCAATTTTTTATTTATTCAAATGAACCGTTGCTAGTTTACAAATAAAATTACCAAAATACTCTTTTCGAGTTTACATGTGTAACGGAAAATAGAATTCAAAGTGTCTAAGGGTACGAAAACTAAGCCCCCATGACATCTTCATCTCCCAAATCTGGCTCTTCTTGCTCGGGTTGCTGCTCCATCTACTCTTTTACATCTGCCATGAAAATGCTAGGTACAGAGAAATTAATCCATGAATGATGATACTCTATAAAAAAATATTACCCGAAATACAAATCCAAGATAAACATGAACATTACATCATAGTATATGAAACAACGGAATAAACACATAAGTTTATTATGGATCTTTCATTTAATGTTTCTAAGATCCTCTACCTCAAGAATCAAATCTTACTCTCAGACTCTTGAGTAAGATTTTCAACTGGGATTGACCAGTCCTTGCCTACAATAGGTCTTTGATGAACTTAGACTGGAGTAATATAACCAACTAAGTCATCATTGACCTTGTAAGGAAAGAACCTTATATCGTCCTATCAAGTCAATTTTGACCCCGCCTTACTTACATCTCCAAGAGCATGGCATATCAGGTCCAATTCAATGCATCTTAGTCAAGACCATCCAAAACTCCGATCGTCACCTCCCTAGATCCTTGCCCAACATGCACCATCACTAGGTACAGACAATCACAGGTCACCCTCAACCGTCTTCAACTTCTTCTAATTGGGGTCCTTTCAGTACATAAATAGATCAACCCCATCCAACTAAATCGCCATAGTAGAAGCCACCCAAATCAATTTCATTCCCATTATTCCTATTTGCCTCTTCAAATGTTCACATAAACCCAACTACTCGACACTTTTTGCTTCGTTGTCCAAGTGTCATTCGTTTCAATGTCCCTAATGTACACATCTAGATTTTTTCCAAGATCAACGTAACAACAAACAATAAACATGCAGCATAATGGCCCTAAAATGATCAACTAGCAATATAAAAACTACCACCAGGTTTTCCAACAAATCATGAACATAGCAGCATAACAACGTCCACAATGTCATCCGACAGCATAGCAACATGATAACTTTAATAACCGATGCTCAAAAATCTCAATAATTTAATGACATATCACATCACAATATGGTTTCATTATGACAATCCATGAGAATTTGTGGACATAATAACTGTATGATGTGTAGGCATGTGCAAGGTGTTAGTGCAAGGTTCAATTTTAAGTTAATCGGTTGTGCAAAACTGTCAAAAGAATCAATTGTACAGAACCATTGGTTGACAACCCTCAACAACTAATTGACGACCCAATCAATTGACCGCCCCTAGCAACCGGTCGATCGATCCTGAAAATTGGGTTATTGAATAAAGTCTATTAGGGCTATAGTTATGATGCGATTTCACGAGAAGCAACAATCTAAGGCTTGAAGGTACGCATATTCCTACCTCGATGTGTGATTTTAGAGTGGATTGGCGGCGATACAACAATAGTTTGGACTATTTTTCCTCATGAAAGCTCTCTCTCTCTCTCTCTCTCTCTCTCTCTCTCTCTCTCTCTCGTGCACGCGAAGTTGATGAATGGAAAGTGAACATGGCAAAGCTTAAATAGGCACAAATGGATGAGAACACCATAATCATGGTGGAAGATACAAAGGGTTAAGGGAAATTTCAAGGTTCTCAGTTTCCTTATGTTTTAATTTCCTAGTTAAGATAGGATGGACATTTCAAAACTCAACAGTCACAAAGCAGGGGATGAATAAGAGAATGCTATAGTGTGATGTGAACAACCACACCTTACCTATGTACTAGCCACCCTAAGCAATCATTCAGCTTAGAGCTATCAAACTAGACAAATAATTGTTGATAAATGGCTTCCACATAATAAAAATCTTAGATTTAAAAAAAAAACGAGTTATTATAACCTATTCCCCTTAAAGAATTTTGACCTCGAAATTTCATGGAACATCTGAATCAAAAAGTTGAATAGATAACTTGCATCGTGTTTTCCTGCCTCCTCCATGTTGTGATGACGTCAACGAATCTTGACCAGTTTGATGGTCTTGCCTTGCAATGTCTTCTTCCTCAGTCCTCTATCTGAACGACTTCTTCTGTTGTGTCACCTCGATCATGTCATTGCATCATCATGTAGAACCTGGTCCTACCTATCCCCTTTAAAGTTGAAGCAGAAGCCGTCTGATGAGTAAGTCATCTCACCCTTCCATTGACAATTGGTCATAGCTTCCATAATCAGAGTAACATCGAAATCTTCCATTTGATAACTTGAAGGCCTCAGGTTAGCGAGTGCATGTTACGTCTAACTGACACATCATACAGGTTCTACCAACAGAATATGCCCTTCTACAATGACATGTTATGCATAGGTGTCCCTTGTCCCTAATCCCAATGATTTGGGCACATGCAACAAATACGATTGAACACGATTCTTCTGAATCAAACATGGTTTGAACACAGCTAATAAATTATATGAGTGTACCTCATTTAATATCAAGACCGTATTCCTCTTCTTGACCTTGGAGTGCACAAATCCTCCCTCCAGTAGCCTGATCCTAAATAGTAGGTCCCTTGAACATTCCTTCATTTTGATTTTGACGTGATTGCTGACTGCAGGTATTCTGTGGATTCTGACCAACCAATTGTCTTCTATTGTACATTGGTCTCTCTTATTGACCATATTAGTTGTTGTACCTTTGGGATCGTGGGCTATTTTTCTTTAGGTGGCCCTTCTGCTGGCAGCCATAACAAGTCTTATTGCTTATATCCCTTTGGGGTCCTTGATTCTGATGCCGACTACCGTTCTGGTTGTACTGTTTGGGTTGGTCCTGGTTTTGATTTTGGGCTGGCGGGTAGTCCTGTTGGGAAAATAGTTGCTCCTAGTTATTCTTGTTGCGAAAACCTTTGTTGTTTTTGCCCTCGTTATTTTTGTTATTTATGATCGGTTCTCCAGACTCTAAGTAGTTGCGCTTCTATTGTTCCCAAAACTATTGAGAATCTATTGCCTCTCGCTCCAACATGAGAGTGTTACTCACCACTTGGGAATAGGTTACATCCCGTTGTGACATCACATCTTTCAGATAGAAAGACTCAAAGCCCATTCAAATTGGCGAACCCGAGACTCATTGGTTGGTACTACGTTAGTGCATGCCATGACAGTTATTCAAAGAGAGCAGTGTCTTGGATCATGCTCATGCTCCCCTGTTTCAGCTCCATAAACTGTTGCATCATAGCTTGTTTATAGGCATTGTGAAATACTTTTCTAGAAACAAGTCCTTATTGTGCCCATGTCATTGCCTTGACGTCATTTGTGGTTTGAACAATATCTCACCAATAGTCAGCTTCTCTTTGCATTTGGTGTGTGGGCATAGCAATTTTGTCTCTGTCTTCGGCAATTTCCACTGTGCGAATAGCTTCTCGATATGTTTGATCTGGATTTTAGTAGCAATAGGATTGGGCTGTCCATAGAAAATGGTTGTCGACGCTTGCAAAACTCAAATAATATCATGATCTGAGTCACTTGGGCTAGGTAGGGTTGGTATTGCATGGGTGGTGGAGGGTACATCATTTGGTATGGCCAAAAATATGATCGACTGACAAAAGTGTCGCTGACGCGCCGGCCAAATCAATATTTAATATTATTAAAACTGATCCTTGGCTCACAAGTTTAGAAAACCAGTAGAGCGGCAAGATAGAGTATCGATCCACGGAGAACAGCAGGAAGGTGAATCACGAAACTTGGAGTTGTAGCGTTTCAGACCCTAACCTTTGATTGGTTGGATTTTATAGCTAAAGTTGCAATTAAATCTAAAATAGGAAACTAATTGATTAAGAAGGTAGGCTAGATCCGTGGACTCCTTCCATCCTAGATTTTAGGTAACAATATCTTCCCTTTTATAACTCAATCAAGAATTCAGACCAGAGAATCTTGATCGAAAAATAATTCGATGAAAAATTAATTTAATTCAAAAGATGTATTCGAAATTGATTCTTGTTCAATAAAATTAGGTCAAATCATAGGAGGACATCGACCCAAGTATTAATCGTACCAAATTAATGGCGACGATTAATCAAGAGCATAACACTCCTTGTTTGGTTCGAAAAATAAGAACTTGAATCAATCTTTTAATAAACGGTGAAAAATAATGAGAAGATATTGAAACCCTAAATCATGGGATGAAATTCATCCTTGGATCTTGCCTAGAGATTTAGCCTAGCATATTAAAACTAAAAACGGAATAATAAATTGAAAACATCTTACTAGAATTGATGAACACAATAAACTTAAATAATCTTACCGGAAAACTTGAACGGAAAACTTGAATAAATTGAATGAATCTTCAATCGAAAGGTAAATAATTGCCGGAAATTTATTGCTAAAAACACTAAGTAGTTCAATTGAATTCTATGTAAAAGATAAAGACTAAAAGAGATATCTAGATCTAGGCCTCCTAGGTTCTTAAATAAAGAAAACCTAGGAGAGAAATTAGGAAAGGATACCTAATTCCCTAAGGACACTAATTACAATTAGAATAAATAAAAGAAAATGGAAAGGTTACCTAATCCTAATAGGAAACTATCTAAAAAGATTAAATAAAATAGGAAATTACAAAGATAAATAAATTTAATTCGCGCGCAAACCTGACTGGAAGGTTCCAGTCAGGTTTCATCAGGTCAGGTCAGATTTTCTTCTTTCTTGATTCTTCTATCTTTTTCCGTATTTTCTTCGAACTTCGCATCATTCTTGGACTCGGCACTTCTTCCAATCGTACTTCCATCTTTCCTCGGGTGTCGGGACTTCCTCCGAACTTTTGGATTTCACAATTTCGTCGGTCTAATACCTCTTTTAACATAGAAAACCTGAAATTGGACAAAAGCTACCAAACGTGTATTATCCGATAAAATTGATAATTAAGTATCGCACGTATGCTAAACAAGACATGTTGAACTGGTTATACGAGGTGTATTACGGTATCAACAGTATGGCATTTGAGGATAGAACAACAACTGAGGGTAGTATGACAGATGGGGATAAAATGGCATCTGAGGCAGAATTAGCATATGGGGTGGATTCGGCATCTATGGCAGTGGCATCGATTGTGAGGCAAATAAGGCTTAAAATAATTGGACTATTTGATAGGGTCTGAATATGACGTTAGGGTTGTCATGAACTGGCATGTTAATTGGAGGTGAAACGTCATTGGTGGTTACGTTGGCGTTGGTTTCTGGGTTTACATCATTGACAAACGTCTCACTAACTACACACCCTTTGTTATCGTTGGCATTGTCGTTGACGATTGTGCTGCTAGGTTCCATTCTGCAACGTGGCAATTGTTGGGAATCCATTCCCAGAACCTAGCAATATGCGTACAGATTAAACGTTAACAGATCGAAAAACCCTACAAGGCGGAATTAGGGTTTTACCTCGACTCCTACAGAACAACGATCGCTGGTAGAACTTGTTACAGCCGTCTGCTGTAAGCCTAAAGATCTTCTGCCGTATTCCCTTATACCTCGATTCTCGTGCCGATTGTGGGATCAAATGAGATCGTCTTGTTCTCTCCCAGACCCACGTATTCAAGTCTCTCAATAACGTAATGTGTGTCTGACCTAGAGAACGAAGCGGTATATTTATAGGGCTAGGGCAGGGACCTCAGGAGAAATAATTCTGGGCTCCTTGTGTAAAATAAGAAACCCTAATCCTACTAAGACTATATTTCTTATTTCACAAATTATAATTCACACCACTAAAGAATTGTAATTGCACTCCCGTCCTTATCTCAATTTATATTTCGAGCTCCAAGTTATTAAATACTTACTAATCTCCCCACGTTAAGATTACAGATACCCGTTGATTATAATAGATTACTAACAATCTCCCACTTAATCAACATCTTTAAATGCCTTGAGACTATCTGCTTAACTTATTCGATATGTCGGATACAAATATCCACCTGCAGAGTTTGACATCATCGAAACTTATAAGCTTACTCAAGGGGTTATCATCATTCCCTACTGGGATGTGGATTCCATTAATAATTAATATCGATACATGTCTTGCATATAATATCGTGACCAATTCATCAAGAATATTGACCCCAAAGAGGATCTCACTTTTAAATGAGTCAAAGTCAACAACATTATATGTATATATCTATTAATTATCTTTGGATTAAGAGCACAAGTATTCATAATAACCATGAGGTTTTAATCATCTTATAAAGTCAGTATAAAGATAATTACCTCAAAAATGGTCCCGTTCAATACACACAAAGTGTACTAGCACAATGAGTTGGAAGTAGTATTAAAATTAATACCATTCCCCGTGATCAAGATAGACCCACTAAAACATTATGCTACAGTCCTACCAATGGTGTGTCAAATTCCATTTAAGACCGTGAACCATAACTTATATTCCACAAGAACCGATGATCCAATCTTCTGTGTGTAAGTTGCACTCTACACACTGGATCATCTACTATGTAGAATAAAAGACACACATGCACAACATAAAATAATATCATGCAACTATTGCCCATAGAAGATTCTCATCAAAATGGATAAAACTGATTAATAATATTAATCAATTACATAAAACCATAACGTTTCACATAGTTCTCTAACAAACTCCCACTGAGACTCACATCCATGTGGCCACACATCAGACTCCCATTCCTTCTACGTGATTATCAAAAATCTTGGCTTGTAAGCTCTTCGTAAATGGATCTGCCAGGTTGTTCGCCGATGCAATCTTAGTCACAGTAACATCACCTCTCTGTACGATCTCTCGAATCAAATGATACTTACGCTCAATGTGTTTACCCTTCTTATGAGCCCTTGGCTCCTTTGAATTAGCAACTGCACTACTATTGTCACAATAGAGCGTAATGGCTGATTGCACTGAAGGAATCACTTCTAGATCCATCAAGAAGTTCCTGAGCCAAACGGCCTCCTTGGCTGCTTCAGACGCTGCCACATACTCTGCCTCCATGGTGGAATCAGCAATGCATGATTGCTTGACACTCCTCCAACTAATGGCTCCTACTCCTAGGGTAAACACATATCCTGAGGTAGACTTTCTGAAATCCTTATCTGACATAAAGTCTGAGTCTGTGTACCCACACGGTACAAGATTAACTGACTGGTACACCAACATATAATCTCTAGTTCTTTTCAGATACTTGATTATATGTTTCACCGCAGTCCAATGCTCCTGTCCAGGATTAGACTGATATCTGCTGACCATGCCAACCGCAAAACAAATATCAGGTCTAGTACATAGCATAGCATACATGAGGCTTCCTACTGCTGAAGCATAAGGAACTGCCTTCATCTTTTCCATCTCATCAGTTGTCTTGGGACACTGATCCTTAGACAGACTGATTCCATGTCTAAAAGGAAGAAATCCTTTCTTGGAATCTTGCATGCTAAAACGAGCAAGGATCGTATCGATGTAAGAAGCTTGTGATAAACCCAACATCCTACGCTTGCGATCTCGCATAAGCTTAATCCCAGGGATATGACTAGCTTCTCCCAAGTCCTTCATTTCGAATTGGCTGGACAACGACACTTTCACTGCAGACAACTCTCCCACATCGTTTCCGATGAGCAGAATGTCATCAACATATAGCACTAGAAACACCACCACTTTGCCGCTGCGCCTCTTATACACGCAAGACTCATCCGGACATTGATCAAAACCAAAAGACTTGATTGCTTGATCAAAACGGATGTTCCAAGACCTAGATGCCTGCTTAAGCCCATATAAGGACCTCTTAAGCTTGCACAACATGTGCTCTTGACCTTTTGATATGAAACCATCTGGTTGCACCATATAGATACACTCTTCCAAATTTCCATTATGGAACGCAGTCTTGACATCCATTTGCCAAATCTCATAATCAAGATGAGCTACAATGGATAAGAGAATCCGAATGGATTTAAGCATGGCTACTGGCGAAAAAGTCTCCTCATAATCGATCCCTTCTTTTTGAGTATACCCTTTCGCAACAAGCCTAGCTTTGAAGGTATGCACCTTCCCGTCCACTCCTCTCTTCTTTTTGTAGATCCACTTGCATCTGACGGGTTTAATCCCATCGAGTGGTTCTACAAGATCCCAAACTTGATTTGAGTACATGTACTCCATCTCTGACTACATAGCCTTTTGCCAAAGTTCTGCATCTTTACCTTGTAATGCCTCATTGTAGTTACAGGGTTCAGCATTTTGCTCGTCAGGGATCATATCATAATATTCTCCCAATAACGTATACCGAGCGGGTCGTACAATAACCCTCCCACTACGACGAGGTTCAGGTGTGTCAATAGGTGCATCAATAAATGTCTCTTGAGGTGTTTCTTCACGTACTACTGGTGGTATAAAAGATTGTGTCTGTCCCTCTCCTCTCAATTCCTCTAGAACAATCTTACTTTTGGGTTTGTGATCTATTACATAGTCCTCCTCTAAGAATCGAGCATTTGTACTAACAAAAACCTTCTGATCTTTAGGACTATAAAATAAACTACCTTTCGTTCCTCTAGGGTACCCCACAAACAAGCAAACTTCTGTCCTTGATTCCAATTTATCTGCGTTCCCCTTCAACACATGTGCTGGACTACCCCAAATCCGAACATGCCGTAGACTGGGTTGACGCCAAGTCCACAATTTTGTGGGTGTAGACGGTACTGACTTAGATGGCACCAAGTTAAGAATATATGCAGCCGTTTCTAGTGCATGTCCCCAAAACGAAATTGGTAAATCAGAATCACTCATCATTGACCTCACCATATCCATAAGAGTCCTATTCCTTCTTTCTGCTACACCATTTTGTTGTGGCATACCTGGTGCTGACAACTGGGATACAATCCCTTCAACCGATAAGTAATCCTTAAATTCTCCCAAGAGGTATTCGCCACCGCGATCAGATCGTAGTGTCTTGAGACATTTACCTAGACGCTTCTCCATTTCTGCCTTATACTCCTTGAATTTCTCAAAGCATTCGGACTTACGGCGCATCAAATAAATGTATCCATACCTTGAGTAATCATCAATAAAAGTAATGAAATACTCAAAACCACCTCTAGCTTGGACATTCATAGGACCACACACATCAGAATGAACCAATTCCAATGGTTCTTTGGCTCTATATCCCTTAGCTGAAAATGGCCTCTTGGTCATCTTACCTTCTAAACATGATTCACAGACTGGAAGTTCCTCTACTTGCAATGAACCTAAAGGTCCATCTCTAACCAGTCTAGAAATCCTATTCAGATTAATATGGCCAAGACGTAAGTGCCAAAGATACGTTTGGTTCAACTTAGAAGGCTTCTTTCTCTTACAAGACAAATTATTAGTGTTATTCAATTCATTCAGTTGCACTGTAGGAAACATAGGATTAATAATATAGAGATCATCCATCAATGAACCAGAACAGACAAAATGTTTATTTAACTTAATAACTACAGAGTTACTAAAATAAACTGAATATCCATCCTTAAACAATTTAGAAACTGAAACCAAGTTTCTTCTAATACTGAGAACATAAAGACAATCTCTTAAAATTAAACTCCTATCAGTACTAAAACTAAGAAAAACGTTTCCTACTGCAACTGCTGCTACTGTGGTAGCATTTCCCATATGTAAGCAAATCTCCCCATCACTTAGTTTCCTGGTTTCCTGGAACCCCTGCAATGAATTGCAAACATGATTAGTGGCACCTGTATTTACACACCAGGTACTGGTAGATAACACCGCTAAACATGATTCAACTATTAGCGAAAAAGATTTACCTCCTTTGTTCACTTTATTGAGAAAAACCGGACAATCCTTCTTCCAGTGCCCTTTCTGGTTGCATTGAAAACACTTGCCCTTAGGCTTTTTCACTCCACTGCGAGGCGCTATAACTGCCCCCACAACCTTCTTATGAGACTTGTTCTGCTTCTTCTTGCCTTTCGGCTTAGAACTAGAAGCCTTCTCAGTCACTAACACAGATGATTTCTTCACACCCAAAACACCCTCAGTAGCATGGAGTTCCTTAAGCAATTCCGACAAAGATAAATGCATTTTGTTCATAGAATAATTTACGCGGAATTGCTTAAAACTCTCAGATTTCAGTGAGTTAAGAACAAAATCGACCTGGGTTTCCCCATCAATTTCAGCTCCTAACATCTCTAGTTCATTCAAAAGAGCCATCATCTTTAGAACATGATCTCTAATTGGGGTCCCTTCAACATGGGTGATATTCATCAATTCATTAAAAGCAACTAGCCTTGCTGCACGATTCTGTTCCCCAAACATTTCTCTGAGGTTCAGTATCATATCGTACGCGGTTTCCATAGACTGATGCTGATGTTGCAATATATTCGACATAGATGCCAGAATATAACACCGCGCCATCTCATCAGCCTTCTTCCACTGCTTAAAAGGCTTTGCTTCCTCTTCAGTGGCATTTTCAGAGAGTTGCGGAGGGCACTCTTGACTTAGCACAAACTTGTGCCCCTCAGCAGTTAAGACAATGTCCAAGTTTCTTTTCCAGTCAATATAATTTTCGCCAGTAAGTTTGTTTTCTTTGAGAATAACAGCAAGTGGATTGAAAGATGCCATTTTTGAATCTGAGAATCACATAATAACAAGAATTATGATGGGCAATAAAAAATTTGAATTTCAATTCAATATTGGTTCCCTCAACCACATGTGGAAAAGAAAAACATTGGCAACCCTACACACCGTGAAGAGCATGCCTCGATGGAGGTCCTCTACTCTCCATCATTCGTGTAGATAGGCACAACCTTTTAATTTCTACCATCTAGACACCAAACTGTGCCAGGTAAAATTAAATAGCCAATATAGCTTTGGTTCTATAAATAATAGCAGTGACCCAGATAGAGGGGATACTTTTATTTATAGCTAAGTGTACACCATTTCCTAGCTTTTAGACCCATTGTTCCGTTATGAACCACCTCAGATGGAGAAGTGGCCCACACAACAATTATCTTAAAACTATCACTCAAGGAAGTTTGTACCGATGATGCCATAATCAATTTTGTCCGATAGGGAGGAAAATTCTAAAACCATCACACAAAATTAATTATATCACCTACAAACTAGTAATGGAAACCGTAGGATTTATTCAAAATAAACTCCTTCTCCCACTTAGTTATTTAAAATTTTGTGAGGATTATCAAAATATATGTGTTTACAAAAAATAGTGATCTAGGTCAAAAGCCAATTATTACCATGTTGTCCTAAAATGGTAAACTATCACATATGCAAACACTTATGGAAACAAATATAAACATAAACAAAGAAACATGATAAACATGAATCCCAACTATTATGGCCAGATAACATAAATAAAGAAACATGATAAACATGAATCCCAACTATTATGGTCAGATTCTGTTTCCAAAAAAAAACAGCCAAGTTCGCAGCTACGTCTTGCCCACCAAGTAAAAGTTTGATACAGGCACAGGGGGTCGAAGGGGTCGAGCTTCATCAAAAGATGCATCCGCGCCTTCAAAAACTGTGTTTCTCCCATGCAGAAACTGTGATTTTATACAAAATCCTATGCCTCCATTACAGAGTTCACATAATCTAGATTATACAAAATACACTGCATGATTTGTAATCTTACAACACTTGTAAGCGATACAACTGGAAAAATAGAGATTACATTCAAAACTTATGCCTCCCACATACCGGAGTTCACAAACTACTCTTATATTACAACCACGAAAAATACTCGTGGTACCCAAGATAAAAGCAGTAACCACGTTAAAATTAAACGTGGGATCCAATCACACAAACATTCATGCGTGACCATAATAGTGGGATAAGATTTCCTGCAAAATAAGGGTTAGCATATTCTAGAACTCTGCAAAATAAAAGTTAGCACAGTTCATACGATCGACCCTCTACAGACTCCGGACAACATGGTCTGTTTAATCTATACGTATGATTACAGCCTGCTCTGATACCACTGTTGGGAATCCATTCCCAGAACCCAGCAATATGCGTACAGATTAAACGTTAACAGATCGAAAAACCCTACAAGGCGGAATTAGGGTTTTACCTCGACTCCTATAGAACAACGATCGCTGGTAGAACTTGTTACAGCCGTCTGCTGTAAGCCTAAAGATCTTCTGCCGTATTCCCTTATACCTCGATTCTCGTGCCGATTGTGGGATCAAATGAGATCGTCTTGTTCTCTCTCAGACCCACGTATTCAAGTCTCTCAATAACGTAATGTGTGTCTGACCTAGAGAACGAAGCGGTATATTTATAGGGCTAGGGCAGGGACCTCAGGAGAAATAATTCTGGGCTCCTTGTGTAAAATAAGAAACCCTAATCCTACTAAGACTATATTTCTTATTTCACAAATTATAATTCACACCACTAAAGAATTATAATTGCACTCCCGTCCTTATCTCAATTTATATTTCGAGCTCCAAGTTATTAAATACTTACTAATCTCCCCACGTTAAGATTACAGATACCCGTTGATTATAATAGATTACTAACAGCAATTTCATATCAAGGGGTTTCTAGCTATCGAGTTTTCAAAATATGAATTTGGATTTAAAATAGTGTACAGTTATGAAAGTCAAAGCCTACAATCATGTGAAAAGAACAAATAACTGCACATTGTGTTTTATACCTCAACTTGATTATCTCACCATTATGTCCACTCTTCCTATCTTAACTCTCTCTCTCTCTCTCTCAAAAAAAAATTAGAAAACTCGTCTTTCGTCCCTGATGGTCCATCTCGTGGGGCATTGGCAATGGAGGTGGTAGACCATCAATCTTGCGAACCTTCTCTTTTTCTTTTAGCTCCTGATCCTCCTTGGAATTATCCTCTTTCGGATCCTCATCTTCTAGGTCCATCATAATAAAGTTATCGGGATGAAATAGGCAGTTGGTTATGGGTCGGAATCTGTCATCTAACCAAAAATCTATGTAGTATACCTACTTATACCATATATTAATAACTAAAAAAAGTCTAAACGGCAAACTCTCCGAAATTGTGATTTACCCATCCTATCCAAGGTCGCAGGGGTGTAAAACATGCTCTGATACCACTCGTAATGCCTCAATTTCTTGCAACGTTAATAAAATCCTTTTTCAAAATGATTTATCTATTAAACAATAATTACAAGAGATTGTTCATTTATCCAAATGAACCGCTGAGAGTTTGCAAATGAAATTACCAAAATGCCCTTCCAGATTTACATGTGTAACGGGAAATAGCATTCAAAGTGTCTAAGGGTACAAAAACTAAGTCTCAGTGACATCTTCATCTCCCAAGTTCGGCTCTTCCTGCTCGGATTGTTGCTCCATTTGCTCTTTTACATCTGCCAGAAAATGCCAGGGGCAAAGAAATTTCTCCATGAGGGATGACACTTCCTAGAAAATATTACCCTAAATACAAATCCAAGATAAACATGAACATTACATTAGAGTATTTGAAATACAAATTTCTCCATAAGTTCGTTAAGGATCTTTCATTTAATGTTTCTAGGATCCTCTATCTCGAGAATTCAAATCTTACGCTTAGACTCTAGCATAAGGTTCTCAGTTGGGATTGACCAGTCCGTACCTATAATGGGTCTTTGGTGAACTTAGACTGAAATTATATACCTGACTAAGCCATTGTTGACCTTGCAAGGAGAGAATCTTCAGTCTTATCAAGTCAATTATGACCTTGCCTTACCTAGATCTTCACAAACGTCGCATATTGGGTCCAGTTCAACGCATCTTAGTCACTCCCCGATACGGCTCAAGACCATCCAGAACTCCAATCATCACCCCTCGAGATCCTCTGCGCTACTTGCACCATCACTAGGTACAGACGATCTCGGTCATGGTTAATCGTCTCCCACTTCTCCTAGTTAGAGTCTTTTCAGCACATAAAATAAATGGGTCGATTCCATCCAGCTAAATCGCCATAGTTGGGGCCACCCAAACCAATTTCATTTTTAGTATCCCTACTTGTCTTTGTAAATGTTCACATGAACCCAACTACTCGACACATTCTACTTTCTTATCAAAATATCGTTCATTCTAATATTCCTAACGTACGCATCTAGGTTCTTTTCAAGTTTAACGTAACAACAAATAACAAACGGGTGGCATAAAGGCCGTAAAATGATCAATTAGTAATATAACAACTACGAATAGGTTTTCCAACAAATCTTAAACACAAAAGCATAACAACACCCGCAATATCATTTGACAATATAACAACAGGGTAACTTGAACAACGGATTCTCAACGATCTCACAATTTAACGACATATGACAACATAATATGGTCCCATTATGGCAATCCTACTCTCACGGAATCCCACGAAGATTCGTAGATATAATAACAATACAAAATGTAGACATGTGCGAGGTGTAAGTGTAGGGTTCAATTTTACGTTAATCGGGCGTGCAAAACTGTCAAAAAAAATCATTTGGATAGAACCATTGGTCAATCGCCCAACCGGTTGATCATGCTCAGCAACCGATCGATTGGCTAACCGATCAAATGCCCTGAGCAATCGGTCGGCTGGTCCTAGAAACTGGGTTCTCGAATAGAGTATCAACGCTAAAATTATGATGCGATTTCATGAGAAACAACAATCTAAAGGTTTAAGGTACATATTGCTACTTCCATGTGTGATTTTGACATGGATTGGTAGTGACAGGGGCTGGTTTGGATTGTTTCTCCTTACGACAGCCTTCTCTCTCTCTATCTGTCTGTCTGTCTCTCTTGCTCTAACTCTCTCAAGATTCTTTGTCGCATAGTTGATGAAATGGAAAGTGAATATGGCAGGGCTTAAATAGGCACAAATTGATGAGAACACCATATTTGAGAGTGGAGTATACAAAGGGTTAAGGAGAATTTCAAGGTTAAGACAGGATGGACATTTCAAAACTTAACAGTCACAAAGCAAGGGATGATCAAGGGCATGTTATAGTTGCCAGTAATATGATATGAGCTAAGTTAGCACCTTTTCTTGTAGCAAAGAAAAAGATGTCAGCACATAAAATTTCAGAATTTTTACTTGGTCACAAAAGCAATTTCTTAACTTATTATAAGTTCTTCTAGTTGTTTCCTCTTTCGTTGTAAAATCTAGATTGAAGTTATTTGACTGCATATTGCTTGGAGAGAGGGACAGACGCAGTAGGATTTCAACATTTTGTGGCCAACACATTAAATTTTTCAGTAGCACATCAAGGTGATATCAATTTTTGTAGTACATATCACAAAAATAGTACCAATTCACAAATATTTACAATTACTTGAGACATTATTTTTAACTTTTTTTACCACACGTGAAGCTGACATATAAATTTATGTAAATACACGTCACAAAAAGTGTAAATAATGATGAAAAAGTAATTATTTATTTTTGAAAACACATATAACTTTCTGCATTCAAATTCATTTTAAAAAGTCAAAATATGAACTCGGTGTTGAATTTTTATTAAAAGCACATGTATAATCTTGAATGGATAGGGATTAATTTTGTTTTTCAAACATTGGACAGATGAACTATATAATTTTGACATTTAAGGAAAAAAAACTACTATGATTATAAAAAAAATTTCTCTCCTTTTTTAAACACTTGGTAGGATGACCACTTGAATTTATCTGCCTCTTGATCCATATTTTCTTGTAGAAAGTGGGGTGAAACATTCACACACCATTGTAAAATTTGAATTTAACATAACAATATCTACTAATAAGCAGATTAAAACACGAGGCTAACAAGAACTACATGATTTAGCCATGTAAAACATTTATAATCTTGTTTAGTGAACCCTAAAATTGTTACATTGAATCAGGAGTTTAACAACAAGAATACCCATAAATAACACAAACATTAGCTAACAGAAAGCAACAAATTAAATAAACACATGAAGTTCTTTTAAAGAGATGATCCCTTTTTGTTTGCTGGCATCCCTTCCCTTCCCTTCCCTTCGTTTTTACCTTTTGAAAATAAGCTGTTTTACAGACTATCCAAACAACAACAACAACAACAACAACAATAACAATTCCTATCAAACAAATTAAGTTCAACCAAGGCCACGATCAACATATTTCACCATCTCATACCATCATCATCATGTCTAATATTATCATTTCGAACTTGAAACCACGTTGCTTCCCGTCCACCCAACAAAAATTATGAGTAGAACCGATAGTCCTTGGCCGCGAGGATGATGTTCCTTAATGCACCAATGGGGGCCAAAATTGTCAAAAGAACACCGATGATGATGCAAACCTGAAATGAACAAATCAACACATAATCGGCTAAAGACTATCAAATTCAGAAGAAAAAAAGACTACTCTATCTCTTCCAGGGTCCAGGAAGGAAGAAGAGTTGGAAAAAAAATTAAATGAATGCATTATGAGGTCTTGTACCCAATTTGACCACCAAGAGAAGCTAAAGCGTTTGGGCTTGTAGATTGCGAGCCAAATGATGCAGGGGAGCTGCAGAAACAAAATATCAACAGTGAGAAGAACTTGGTTCTATATCTAGCTTGTTCTATTATATGAACAATATAGATTTCCAAATATCAATGATATGAGTGAGAATATGAAGTTTCACTCACATAATATGAGGTTGGGGCCAAAGCAAATCCACCAAAGAATCCGAGTAGGCCGCCAAAGAAAGGAATGGTTATTCCAATGAACATTGTCACTCCTGCAGCCAACCAAGGTAGAAAGTGTGTAATGACTAACAAAAAGGTTAAGCAAGATGTGAGGCACATGTTATTATAGGGTCTAGATAAGAGTTGGATATACGCAATATTATTTTTATGAGAGCATAGGCTATTTTCGCGACTCGTACCGTGAACACCCGATCACACTGGACAACCTTACCGTTGTCTATTAACCAATAGAAAAATTGAAAATGGAATACTGTTTCAAGATGAAAAACACGTACCTACATAAAATGTGCGAACAGTGAAACGAAGTGCAGTAGAAGGCGAGAAATTCTTTTGCTTCACCAGATAAGTTTCTATCATGTCAAAAACCGGCATTGCAAATATCTGCACTTTTTTTGTGGGATAAAGAAAAGAAAGCATCGTCATGAAAAAATTTCGAAGTCAAGTGGGTGTGAATCAATAAAAATGTGTAGGAGAAATAGAAAAAAATGCAGAGCACCTGGTAACCTCCAATGACATGGACCACAACAAACAAGTTAGCAGCTGCAACGAGCCATGTGGGTTTCTCTAGGGTGATGAGAATGTTGTCATCAATAGTATTCCCAAAAATGTAGAATCCGACCAAGGCAACTGGGAAATAGCACAAGGCAACGACGATGTAAGCAACCACCACTCCTCTCCACATAGGTCCCTTGGAAGGTTTTTCTGGAGTTGAAGGAAGTGTTGCTTGGATTTCCAAAACCACATTGTGACCGGCATAGGCAAATGCCACATCCCCCAATGCACTGAAGAAGTTGAAAACATTGTTCTCCGTGGTTTTTCCTCTAGGCGAGTAGTCGACTTCATGGAGAACTCCCTTCTTTAGGCAAGCCACCCAAGCAATAGTGGAATAGCTGCATGGAAACAACATAATAAAGAGTTATTTAATCAACTTAAAGAGTTTGAGATATATTTCTTAAGGCTGTTAGATTTTGTGTTTACATATATTAGCTTATTGAAACTGAGAGGAGTTTCTAGATTCTTATACAAAAAGAATTCAATCATAAATATATATTCACTCTAATGATTTACTATCAAACAGCCAAAATATATTTTAGAGAATCTAGAATCCCTAACCCACCAGATAATTCATTTCCCAAACACCCTCTAAGCATCTACAAATTTAAAGAAGGATGAAACAATGTAGCACTTACACCAAGGACATGACAGCCGCAAGGAGGGACACACCAGAAATGGAGTTGAAGTTTGGCAGGTGAGAGAGGAAAAAGTGGATAGTGGCAAAGATCATGATCCACCATGTGGTCCTGATTGGCTTGCAATCATTGCAAACCGATTCATGGACCTTTTTAAGCGATTTTCCTCCGGTAACCATGTACACAATGCATGTGCCAACTTCCACAATAAGCTGTTGAGGTACAACAATATAAAGCCCAAGTTTCTCACCAAAAGCATGCTGACCTAGCTCGTGGTACCTATCGAATCGCTTGCCGGGAACCATTTCATGCATTTCAACCATTTGCCACAGAGTGTACAAGGTGATTATCCAAGACAAGACTAGTACAACAATCCCAGGACCCCTATACATCAGACGAGAATGTTAACAAGCTGTGTTCATTTTTTCCAAAAAAAAGAAAAATTTCATGATTTTAGTGTTGTGTCAGATATTTGAATATGAGTAGGTGAGAAACCAACATACCATCCAAGCTCCGAGAGGGCATAAGGCAGGCTAAGAACACCAGCACCAACCATGGCGGTGACGTTGTGAAAGGCCGAGTACCACCATTTTGCATTCCTGGAGGAAGTGATCGGAAGCCACTCATCAATTTGCTTCTCCTTGGCAGATTTCTCATTGAGATGATTTTCTTGATCATCAGACATTTTTCTTTGGTAGTTTTGGGGAACAAAAAGTTACCAAAAGAGGGGCATAAGTTGTTGAAACCCAACAAACTCTAAGCCCCTCTGTATATAGTTTATTGGACTTTTATTACAATTTCTCGATTTTGTCTATGGTCTCAAACAATGTTGTTTTTCAACCCACCAAGGTAGAACTTATAGGGATCCAAGAGAAACGGAAAACCAATATTTGGCATTTCTAAAAATGACTGGTGAGAGTAGGAGGCAGAGCTATAATTTCTCCTTGTAACTGCTATTTCAAAGTTTCTACAGTTGGTGTCAATTGACCATTTACTTCTTTTGTTCACCCACCCACCCACGTGGTAGAGATTTTACTCTGCTAATTTTCTCACATGCATCATGGCATTGTGTTTTAATAGGCATGCCTTGATAAGGCTATTATTCTCTTTCAAATAATTTCTTTTTAAAATTCGTTGAGCATTTTGTTTGCTCAAAAATTAATTTTCGGTAGTCACATTATGGGAGAAATGTGATCGGAGAATATAAATTTCTTAAGCATGAAAGATTAGCTGAAGTCTGCAGTCTGGGAAGTTTGGTTCTATTAGTTTCGATCCCTTTGGCTATTTATGTATGAAGATGTGCAGCTGCCCGATTGCCATAAATTTTGATATTGTGATTGAAGATGAAGCCCTTCATGTGTTCTTAGGCTTCGGACTCCTCAGAAAATCTGAAACCGATTCATAGAATCACGCAAGCATACTAGGCAAGATCCCTCTCTCTCTCTCTCTCTCTCTCTCTCTCTCTCTCTCTCTCTCTCAGGAATGTGTGACTGCCTCAAATATGTGCAAGCATTGATAGAGATTCGTTTATAAATTTGGAAACGATTCAAGGTTCCCTTTTTGCCTCTGTGAAATGTTCTGTGTTCTGTGTAAGCATTGCCACTGAGTCAAAGGGCACAAAGAAATGCCCCTTTCAGAAGGAAAAACAATAACAGTGGAACTACAAGGGACAAGCACATCAACAGGGGTATAGAGACGGAGCTAGAAAGTTTACTACGCGGGGGTGAATATTTACTCACTACTATTTTAAAAAAAAATTCAAAATATTTAGCAGGGGCGAGCCTATATACTTCATAGAAAATTTTCTTTTTTCTATATAATAATAGAGGCTTTTTCTTTTCTTGTAGGGACAATCGCCCCTACTAACCCCTCCTTGGCTCCATCCCTGAACATCCCTAAATAGGGGGAGCTTCATTGATACCTAGAATATTGCCCTGAGCTAGTTTCTCATAGGTAATTTCAGATATATTTTTCCTTGACCTGATTATGATAAAGGACTGCATTCAATTCCATTATGGCCTTTGTATGTGCTACTGCACTAGATATATGGTTGTGGTTAATAGCATTGACTGTTCGGTTCAACCAAAAAACAAGGTTACTGATTAGGCAAGTGAACTATATCTGTATCATTCAACTTGTTCGCATGAGAATGATGGGTTTAAGTATAAAGAGCCATCTTGTGCATGTAGTCTCAAAGGTTAGACTTGTTTCGTGAAGGTGGTCCGATACTCCTGATGTTATATTCTTCAAGTCATTTACCTGTAGATAGCTTAGGCTGATGACACTTTAAGCTACTGTTGGGAATCTTATTGGCTTTAAAGAAAGAGTCGTGTGTACATTTGCAGTAAAAAGAATAGCATTGATGTTTGAAACTTACAAGATGAAGAAGGTAGGAATAAAGAAAATACAACTTTATGTATTGATAGTAGTTGGATAGATTCATTTTTAATGATTTTCATTTTTATTGTTCCTATTATTTACCTTGTTTAGGTGTGAAGCCTTCTCCAAGTACCCCCTATAGATATGTCCCTATTAATTCAAATGTTGTTTTCAACTTGTAAAAGGACAAAAAATTTCTGAACCTCATATACTACACCACCACTTTGTCAAGGGAAGTTTTTTTTTTATTTTCTAAACTCTATAATCTACTATTTTGTTCTGAGCATGAAAGGTTAGGATACATCTCAATTAGCCTAGTACACGACTCCTTTGAGCATGAAGTAGGCTGTGGATGTACCTATGAAATATGACGGCTTTAGTAGTAGATGATCAGACATGCTTGTGTAATGAGTTGATCCACTTGATAATGGACTGAGATTTCTTCGCGGGACACGTTTTCTGTAAGGACCTAAAGCTCATATTATATAGGCCAATAATAGTTGCTCACTACAAGAATAAACATATTTGGTAGTTTTCTCAAGTTTTTCATATTTGTCCAGTATCTTTGAAGGCGTAGTGCAGACTGCAAAGGACGTGATGTATGACCTAAAGGCGCAGTTGCATCAGTGACGTATTGTGCCCGTGGATTATGAAGAAGAGGCCCCTCTTTTTTCTGAGAAGCAGATTTCAAACTCACAGGGTATCAGGATACGTGCTTGTATCAGTGATATCAACCGTTGCATAAATATGAAGACTTAGATATAGGTTAGAAACAGTTTTTTGGTTTTACTTTTGATAGAACTATGGTCGGCGATTATTTTTGAGTAAATTTGGATGCACTGGATATCAAGATTAGTTTTCGAATGTGTTGTTGGAGGAGTAAGTTTTTTACTGTATTTTGAATATTTGGACAAGTTGAGAATACTTTATATTTGGATTGCTATATATATTAATGAATGTATCGTTTGGTTTCGATGATCTTTTGAATGAGTTTGGATAGAATAAATGAATTTCTAGGTTAATGATAGTTATGAATGAATAAATTGATGTTATCAGGTGATTGAGAAAAATAAAATTTTGATAAAAAATATTTATTTTGTTTAAATTATTTTGTCGAAACACAAAAACAGTTGTCTAAAATTATGGTAAATCTTAGCAAGTTATTTTTTACAACAAAACATCCTATTGTCAATATAATATTACGTCGGCAAAAATATTATATTTTACCAAATAAAATATATATTTGCCGATGAGAATTCATGCCGCTAAAATTATTATTTTTTGCCGATAAATAGAGTTGCATTGACAAATCTTATTAGCGGCATGCATTTAGCAACAAGGTGCCGATGCAAAGTCTTCCATCGGTATAACTACTGTCTTTTGCCGACGAAGGGAGTTGCATTGGCAAATCTCATTGGTGACATGTCTTTCGCGACAATGTGCCGACACAAGGTCTTTCATCGGCAAAACTACTGTCTTTTGCCGACGAAGAGAGTTCGCATTGGCAAATCTCATTAGCGGCATGCATCTTGCGGCAAGGTACCGATGCAAGTCTTCCATCGGCAAAATCCTTTACCAATGAAAATATACATTTGCCGATATACTAAGTTGCGTAGGCATAGCATGATTTTGTTGTAGTGTCGTATGATTCAAAAAGTGAACTATGAGAGAAATTTCTTAAAATCATGAGTTTATAAATCTCCAATGAATCTGAATTTCGTTGTCCAATTTTGTTGGTCTCTTCTTGTTTTGTATAATCACTAGTCATTTGCGTGTGAGATATTTAATTGATTGTAGAGAAAATAAACTTTGATGTTCTAGTCAGAGTCGTTAATGATGCAAAGCAAGGTTCCTCCAAAAAACAAATTAAAGGTTCTGACATTTTATAAATTGTTATATTAGGTATAAAAAATAAGTTTCTTTTTTTTAATAAGCCTAAGAAAAAATAGGAAGTAAGCCTATATTTTTTGAAAAACAAATTATTTGTTAAAAAAAATAATTTAATAAAAGTATTTGTAGAGAAATGATATAGTCAGTTGAAGAATTTTTTAAAGATACTCTCCATTTAAACTGATCAAGCTCTTTTTGACTTTTTGTTTGATTAAAACAATTTTGTTCTATAAGTGATGAAATATTTAAAGACGTATTGTGCCAACCTTAATGATACTTTAAAACTAAGGGGCTTTCGATATTGATGAAAAATGTTTATTTCAAAGTTGAAAATCTTCGAAGAATGTTTACAAAAGAAATCAAATAACCAATTGAAGTGCTCAATTATTTGTGTAGTGTCTCGATTCTTGGAGACGTTAAATAAATAAAAATACCAAACTCTAAATATTTAGTCATTTCATAAGTAAATAAAAATACATATATATTTGTATATACAAAATAATGAAATGCCAAAACAAAATCCTTTTAAAAAGGAGTTATCTATAAAAGGTTTTACATCAGGACTTCAGAGCACCATCCTATTCTAAGTGAACTAAGGTTCCATAAAGTCTTATGTTGCGGTCTCATATTCGATAGGGTACACTGGGTCTTCACCTCCATCTTTGATATCTACTGTCAAAAGTTAGGGGGCAGAATGTAGTAATGTGAGTGATCAAACTCAATAAGCTATCATAATCTTAGTCCTATTACATGTGTATGACAAAAATAATATGCGCAGTTATATGGAAGCAATAACACATAAGTGCAAGAATTATAATAATATTAAAGTACTAATCCGAGTCCAACTATAAATCTCCAAGGACTGTCTATCAAACCATATCCTATTAACAACATTCATATCTTTTTAATCAATCATTCTAACTATATTAATTATCACGTCGTAAAATATCAACTGAGTGCGTTAATTGCCACGTTATTAATATCATTATTATCTCTCATATTCTTGATGTTCTCATCCATTATGATCTCAATCCCTAAACTTGACATGTGTTCTTAATCATTGCTCGTTTCCAATCATTGGTTCTAGTCTGCCATGTTCCCATTTGTTATGTTTTCGTATGTTATGTTTCTTGTGCGTCGCGTTCGAGCACCAAAATACATCATAAACTTCACTTCTACTACAACTAGAATTTATGAAAGCGGACACGATACAACTCAATAATATAACTCGACTAAACACATGACACAACTCAAGACAATGTTCGGCTTAAGATGCAGCTCGGCTCAAGTCATATGTCAACTCAAGTCGTAATGCGACTCAAGACATATTAAATACAAGTCATAGTATTGAGGGACGAGAATACACAAGTCCAAGTCTCTTAAGACTATGTTTTCATGCTTCACCATTCGGGTGTATAAAAAGGACTTTAAGTTTGAGATAAAACTATCATACTCCATGTTAATCTGATTATTCCAGCACCCTTTGATCATAGCAGCGATGTTGTTAAAATCCATCACATAGAATCCATCAATGATTTATGTATCAAAAGGTACAATCATGCGATGTATGAACGTCGAGTCCGAGACTCGATGTAAGGTCCCATATTTTTAAAAATAATAAAAATTCGAATAATTAATTTAAAATTTCATATAGTTAATATATTTCACACCTGAAATTTTAATGAAACATATTTAATTTTATTTCGCACATTATATTCATTTATATATATTTTTCGTGTGCATACATCTCATATATATGTGTATACATATGCCCTCATGCATGTAGATATTATATACATATGTATTATTTTTTATCCCCCCCCCCCCCCCCCACACACACACACACACACAACACACACAATCCACATATTGTGTATATAAATCCTATTATATTGTGAGGACCCAAAAATATTAAATGAATAAATTTTTTTTTTATCAATTTGTGCATGATTTAGTTAGATTTCTTGAATAAAAAAATTAACCAGGAACTAAAAAATAAATAAAAATTAACATTTTTTGATGGAATGAATAAAAAATAAATATTTGATGCATAAATTTTAATTGGGTTGTATGATTGTGTGTATATCATTTTGAATACATTTATTTTTAGCCCAATTAGCTCATTCCACTCAATCTCATTTTTTGTGGCCCAAAACTTGAACCCATTAGATTTTGGTTGGCCCATAACTCATCCATTTGACCCATTATTTGAGCAAACACCCATGCCCAAACTTTTCTTTAATCATCATCACCTTCACTTGCACGATATATCACACATGTGCTTATATCTCACAACATCTGTGAGAAATCTCCAAAACCTGCATATAGTTCATGGCTTCTTGCCAAACCACTTGGCCCTATCTCTTCATTCCCAATGACTGATTTCTTGAGAGGTTTCCAAACCCTTGCACTCAAAGTTCTGATCTTCATCCAATGGTAGCCATGACCATTTTCTTCTCCAAAAATCTATTCCCATGTGCACCATGTGTAAATCATTGCAACTCACACTTCCTCCTTCGATATATTTTGTAAGTGAGTTTATTTTTCATAATCAAGGAGGAAAGCTAGGACCTCACTATCAAGCAGAAATAATGTTCTCAATTTGGGTAGATCTGTGATTTGTAAAATAATAAACCATTAGAAGACTCCCAGCCTCTAGGTGGCGGGGGCACTCCGATGATTAAGTCAGAACTTAATCATGGAAGACAACTCAAATCTATGAATGAAATAATAACTCACTGTGTGTTTTTCGATCCCCTTCACCATAAGGGTATATTCTTATTTATAGAGGTTCTCCCCTATTAATCTGAATCCTAATCCAATCCATAATTTCTCATTAGAATAGGATTAGAATTACTCACTGATTAGCTAACTGTCTTCTATTATAATTAGAATTCCTGTCAACTATTAACTTCTCGCTATAAGTCGATTCAGTCTAGAATTTCTCATCCTTATCTAATTAGATCTGAGAATTTCTCATCCTTGTCTAATTAGAACTCTTCATGAGCTATACGAGTTTGACACAAATTATATATCTAATCTGTTTGATATTTTACCACCTTTCTTCGGTCAGCAAATGTATTTCCACGCTCGGTAACTTGTTTGGTAAAAATCCTAGTTGGATTTTACCTCCTTCAATTGTCCCCCAGCTTCATTTGCTTCCTGTCGAGCTGAAGGGACGAGCAAAGCTATACAACCATATGTTTGTAAATATTTCCTTCTTGGATAGATATCTTCTCCTATTTTGAAATTTCTCGTCCCGTGGTTTATTTTCTGACTAGGAAGGCTCCTTGGCCCCAGCTTTGTCTACTTTTTGCCGAGCTAATGGAATAGGCAAAACTTATCTTTTTCTGTTGCTTATCCACACCCATTGGTCGAACATTATTGCTCGGGTGAATATTCTCTATCTATTTGTTTGCATTTGTACAATTGCAATTCTTTGAATATTATGTGCTCTTGAACGGAGTTCTAGACTCATTTCCTTCTCAATACTGAAATCACAGCCTATTATGATGAGAACACTGAGGTCGGGGGATGAACAAGCTGAGTTGCTGAATCCCACCAATGCATGAGTTCTTGAAGCTGAACATTATTTTTCTTTTCTCTGCCTTACTTCCGAGCAAGTGTACTTTTGCCAAGTGACTAGATACTTTGGACAATTTCTTGAAAACTTTTCTCAAGTTTAGATTATGTATAAACTTTTTTCAAGTTTGATTTTCAGCAAACTTTTCTCAAGTTTAATTCTTAGGAAGCTATTATCTAGTTTCTTTACTCAGCAAACTTTTTTCAAGTTCAATTCTTAAGATCAAAGAACTCTTTTCAAGTTTTTACTTGGCGAACTCTTCTCGAGTTTTTCTACTAGGCTCTAGCCTAGATCGTTTGATGATAACTGGGTGTTCAGCCGAAGAGTTATATTCGTTTTAGGAAATATTTTTTGAGTTTGTCCTTAGAAAACTTTTCTGAAAGTTTTATTTAAGGCTTCTCGCCCTTATTCGAGGTTCTCTCTCTTTCTTGAGATTCCTCATCTCATGTAGTCGAGACTTCTCGCCCCTGTTTGAAGTTCTCCCCCTTTCTTGGGATTTCTCATCTCATGTAGTCAGGGCTTCTCACCCTTATTCGGAGTTCTTCCCCTTTCTTGGGATTCCTCATCCCATGTAGTCGGGACTTCTCGCCCTCGTTCGAGGTTCTTCCCTTTTCTTAGGATTCCTCATCCCATGTAGTGGGGGCTTCTTACCCTTGTTCGGGGTTCTCCCCCTTGCTTAAGATTTCTCATCCCAAGTAGTCGAGACTTCTCACCCTTTTTCGGAGTTCTCCTCCTTTCTTGAAATTTCTCATCGCATATAGTTCTTACTAAACTTTTCTCAAGTTTAATTCTTTTGAAAACTTTTCTCAAATTCTATTTGATTTCGAGATTTCTCATCCCCTTATGTTTGATTTTGGGACTTCTCGTCCCACACTGCTTGATTTCGGAACTTCTCATCCCTCTACTTGGTCTAGGGATTTCTCATCCCATTCTGTTCTTAGTGAACTTTTTTCAAATTTGATTCTTTTGAAAACTTTTCTCAAGTTCTATTTGATTTCGAGATTTCTCATCTCATCCCACACTGCTTGATTTTGAAACTTCCCATCCCTCTATTTGGTCTTGGGATTTCTCATCCCATTCTGTTCTTAGCAAACTTTTCTCAAGTTTGATTTTTTTGAAAACTTTTCTCAAGTTCTATTTGATTTCGAGATTTCTTATCCCATATTGTTTGATTTCGAGACTTCTTGTCCCACACTGCTTGATTTCGGAACTTCTCCTCCCTCTGCTTAGTCTCGAAATTTCTCATCCCATTCTGTTCTTAGCAAACTTTTCTCAAGTTCTATTGATTTCGAGATTTCTCATCCCCTTCTATTTGATTTTCGGACTTCTTGTCCCATACAACTTGATTTGCTATTCTATCTCGGCTAGGAGACCCTTGCCCTCTAGTAAAAAACGTAAAGTCTTGACTTTTTGCTGTCTTGTTTAAAACTCTTTGTACCATTGCCCCTTCTCTACTTCGGTATATCAAATGAGGAACATCAAAATATAATAAGGTTGTAGCTCTTCATCCCAAAAGGATATCTGAAAAATCAAAATCTTTAAGTATAGTAATCACTCTTGATAATCATATTTGTTGGATAACCAATATTATTCTTTTTCTCAAATAGAATTTCTTGCAAGAAATCCGTCAAATATTTTCTATCTGGAGATGGGAACCCCATATACACAAAGATTCAATAGCAGCCTCGTTGAGCCCATAATATACAATTCGTCTTTCATTCAAGAAATTTGCCAGATATTCTCTATCTGGAAACCAAAATTTGATATACGCAGAGATTTAAGGATAGCCTCGTTGGGCCCATGATATGTGATTTGTTTCTCGTTGTTAAGAAATCTACTAGATGTTCTCCATCTGAAATTTGAAATCCAATACATGCCAAGGATTTTAAGGCAACCTCACGGGCCTCATAGTTTAGAATACTGCCCATGATGAGATTTCATTCTTTTGATGAAGAAGCTTTAGCAACATCGAGCATAAAGTAGTGAAGCTAATAATTTCAGCAGATAGTAATCACAGTATTTGATTTTAGAATCCAGATTGTGCGAAACATTGAAATCAGTATTTAAGAATCCAGATTGTACGAGACATTGAAATTTGGAATGCACAGAACTGTGGAACAGCAAAAGGCAGGATCGGCACCCATGAGGTGTATCATCAACCCAAATACTAGGAGTAGTGCTTGATTGAGAATACTAGATATTCGAATATCACATAAAATCATAGATCATTACATGTGATTTGGGCCTACAAAGTCTATTTTTGCCAAATTTGCACATAAGATCCATGGTCCACCACCTCTTTCCTTCCTTTCAGTCTAATCCACGAATTTTGGGAATTAAGGAAAGGCATTGTGGGTATTTTCCTTACTTGGCAATCAATCCACCAAAGCACAATGGATTAAAATTTAATTAACTAAAATAGTGGATAAAGCATAAGATTTTACACGCATAAAACACAATAGATTTACCGAATCAAAACCACAATACTTTACCGAACAAAAAAATACACTTGATTGGATGATAGTTGTTAGGGACCGATTCTCAAGACCTAGTGATGAACGCGTACAATTTATGCAACAAAAAAATTATAAAATCCTACTAGGCGGAACTAGGGTTCATACCTTTGAGATTTGTCTGATTTGATCTCGGCTTCTTCAACAATTTGATTCTGATTGAACTTTTAAACACCGCTGGTATGATCTTGCTCGACTGACCTCAAGATCTTCTACCGTGATCCTATTGCACCTTGATCACTTACTGAGGGTGGGCTCAAAAACGTAATCTCCTTTCCTTCATAGAACTTCTCTCAATCTTTTGAATACCAAGTTGTATTTGACCTAGAAGGCATAGCGGTATATATATAGGCAATGATAGAGACCCTAAGAGAAGTATGAGCTGGGCTTCCTATATAATTCAGGATTCTTAATTCAGCCCGGATTAATTCCGAATAATATAAATTATAATTCATGCCACTACAGAATTAAAATTGCATTCCCCTCTCATATCTCAAAATTATATTTCGAGCTCCATGTTATTAAATACTAATTTATCTTTCCACGTTAAGATTACAGATACTTGTTCATTAAAATAAATTATTGACAATTTATTTAATCAATATCTGTAAAATTCTTTGAGACCTTCCACTTAACTTATTCGTTATGTCAGATACGAATGTCCACCTGCAGGGTTTGACATAATCGAAACTTACAAGATTCCTCAAGGGGATATCATCAATCCCTATAAAGGGACGTGGATTCCATTAATAATTAATAGTTGTCATACACTTAATATTGTGACCCAACTCATCGAGACTATTGGCTGATAAGGCCTCACTCTATAATGAATCAAAGTCAACAACAATAAATGTACACATCAATAAATTATCTTTGGATTAAGAGTATAAGCACACATAATAACCATGAAGTGTAATTATATTATATTGTCAGTATAAATACAATTACCTCAAATTGGTCCTGTTTAATATACACAAAGTATACTAGTACAGTGAGTTAAAACTATACCATTTTTCGTAGTCAAGACAGACCTACTGAAACACTGTGTTGCAATCCTACTGGTGGTGTGTCCAATTCCACCTAAGACTGTGAACCAAAAACTTATGCTCTACAAGAACCGGTAATGTGATCCTCTGTGTGTAAGTCAAACTCTACACACCAGATTATCTACTATGTGGAATAAGAGACACTCATGCACAACATCATAAGATATAATGCAAATATTTGCCCATAAGGATTTTCATCAAGAAAGGAAATAACTGTTTAAATAATTCAAAAAAATATTAATCCATTACAAAACTCATGGCTTTTAGTGTAAAATCCTAACAATAGTATCATTATAACGGCAATTGCGTGCAGTCCCGAGTTTCTCAACCTAGAAATTTTTTTCATTCTTGGGAGAATTAAATACGAACTTCTCATTCACCAACTCCCCGATTTGATCTGTTGATATTCCTGCCATGAGATATTAGCTTTCCCGCAACACCACCAATTATAAGTGGGTTGATTTTCACAATCACGGAGGAAAGGTAGAACCTCACTATCCAGCAGAAACAAAGCTTTCAATTTAGGTAGACCTACGATCTGCAAAACAATAAACCATTAGAGGACCCCTGGCCTCTAGGCGGCGGGGGCACTCCGATGATTAAGTCAGTACTTGATCATGGAAGACAATTCAAATCTATGCATGAAATAACAACTCACTGTGTATTTTTCGGTCCCTTCACCATAAGGGCATGCTCTTATTTGTAGAGGCTCTCCCTGAGAAATCTAAATCCAAATCCAATTCATAATGTCTCATTAGAATAGAATTAGAATTACTCACTGATTGGCTAACTGTCTTCTGTTATAATTAGAATTCCTGTCGATTATTAACTTCTCATTATAAGTCGATTCGGTTTATGATTTCTCATCTTTAGCTGATTAGATCCGAGTATTTCTCGTCACTGTCTGATTAGAACTCTTCACGAGCTATACAGGTTGAATACAAATTATATATCTGATCTGTTTGATATTTTACCACCTTTCTTAGGTTGGCAAATATATTTCTACGCTCGGCAACTTGTTCAGTAAAAATCCTAGTTGGATTTTACCTCCTTCATATATGAACCTATTCTATAGTATTTTTCACACCACATTGGCATTTCGAAGTTGATAGAATGAGTTGAGAGATTGGAGTTTTAATTTCATTCTAGAGAAAGAAGTTAGGAAATTTATTTTTTTGAGTCAAATTCTTTTGAAGTTCTTCAATTTGGTGCTTTAATCCATTGAAAATTTTCAATTCGAGGTGTAATCAAGCTCATACAAGGTAAATAATATTTCTCTAACCCTTAATTTGTTTTGGATCAAAATCATAAGTTTCACCAAGCTTTAATGGTGAAAACTTAGAAGAAAAAAAATTAGACAACCATCAATCCTGACCAGTCAGGGTTGAACCTTGACCACTAATGTTTTGCTACTGGATTTTGCGGCTACGATCCTGACCAGCCAGCCACACCACCCAAGGGCTTTTTCTTTTTTGTCAAGAGGTGATTTCGAGAATCAACCAATCGACAAATCCGTAGAGTGAATTACCCCCATCACCGAGGAAGAGTTAGGTCTACAAGCAAGGTAAGTAGGTCCATTACCGGTCGGCTCCGGACTGAAAAGACCTAAGGGATTAATCTCATAACTTGGATCAGAAATGCTAAAGGGCCCACGGGAGCGCCTAGCGCCCAAAGGAGCAAAGGTCATTTTCCTTTCAGGGGAAAGCGCTCAACTTGATAGAATAGATAAACTTTCTTTGTTCGAGCGGGAAGCAGTAAAAGATTAGTAATGGTCCAAAAAGAGCATCCAAGATCGGAACGAGTTTGCCGGCAGACCATTGCCGTCCCATTCTTGAGTGAGTTGGAGCGCAGCAGTAATCAGGAATACCAGTCATGCTACCAGTCACCCATATCTTGATCTGTTATCCTAACATGTTGCCATGACCTATTGTCCTAACCTGTTGGCCTAAACTAATATCCTGACCTGATGCTCTTCTGGTCACCCTTTTTATTCTATCCAAAAAATTCCCTTAAACCAAACACTTGAACTGTGTACCCCTCAACCTAGATACCATAGCAAAGGGCTTATACCATGATTCAACATATACGTACATAATCCCATACATGCCATTATGAATCTAATTTTTCCTTGTTCAATCACATGATATAAATGATTCGTATCCATGTTATTATTCTTATTGGTTGGTTTCACTTCATACTTGCTTGATTACTTGACTTAGATGAATTAACATGCATGCGCAGTTATCAATCCATTCTACACTTGCCATTGCATAGATTTAATAACATCTATAATCTCATGAACAATTGATTAATTCATCTTCCACTTGCGTATTACTTGATTGAAATATTTTATTTCACATGCTTAGATATAAACTCATACTTATATAAACGTTGCTCATTGATGGAATATGAACATGAATAGTCGACCAAACGAGGACTCTAAGTCTAGAACGATATGTTAATATTGGCCTTGGTCGCTCATGAGATTTTTAAAAAAACCTTGAAAAGTCATTAAATCGTCTGTCTTACAGTACTTGTGAACTCTTGACGCTACCGGCGTCCTGATCGTTGTAAACTATAGACTCCAATATGCTTGATTATTGAATGATGCTATCGGCGTCCTAGTCATTGTGAATGACGGACTCTGATATGCTTGATTATTGATTGATGCTATTGGCGTCCCGATTGTTGTGAACGATGGACTCCGATATGCGTGGTTAACAATGTGACAATTATCACGTATATCGGATAATGCTTGTGATGACCCGAAGGACAACACTTGTGTCGACCCTGAATTTGAGATATTTATGGGCAACGTTACAACGATCCGGGTGATATATTCTAACTTGGATATTAAAATAAATTTTGGACACGTATGGAAGTATTTGTCAGACACTGATGTCAGAAACTTAACAACTACTCAGGTTGACTTAAGAGAAATTATTACCTGCGTCTCACTCTAATTTTAATTATGTATTTTTTTATTTGAATGCTTTTGCTTATTATTAAAAGTTATCTGTGTCGCGCTTTGATTATCATTCTGTAATTCATTTTCCGATTATTTGCTCATACCATATCTTCATCATGCATCATATGATCTATTTCATAAATTAGAATTACAGGTAAAATTATTTATTGAGTTTTATCGCTCATGGTGGCTTTTCATGGCAGGTGCCGATGCAGACTTAGCAGAACCATAATTCCATATTAGCAACGATGACAGTTTATCCAAAGAAGACTCGTTTGCACCTGGATTTGCCTAGAATATTTTTAGCTCTGAAATTCCAAACTTTCTAATTTTTAGTAATTGTAATCAAACTCTATTCTGTTATGTTATGAAATAAAAAAATCAATTTAGTGTTGTTAATTTAGTTTTAATTTAACGTCTCCGAAATTTGGGTCGTTTCATATATACATTACACATGACACACACACAATGTGTAATAGTATGCATGTGGTATAAAATATTTTATGCATGCAATATATGTGTTTATGTAAAGGGAACACCCCTTTTGGTGTGAACCCGGTATTGAAACTAACTCAAATTTTACTTTTCAAAAAATCCCATTGCAAAACCTTCTTTGAGCTTAATAACTGTAGGGATGGTTAAGTAAAAATTCGTCGTTCCAGGTTTGAGTTAGAGAACTGTCTCTGTTCTTCGACCATTTCGCTTCTCGCGGAGGATCGGGACGCTGCTCCAGCGGTAGTGATGGCAATGTGGTTGATAGCGCAGGAGCTACTGAAGCATTAGCGGATAAAGCAATAGCAAGTGGCAGCACCTGTCCTCCAGGATGCTCCCCAACTAGTTTTGGGGGTTGAACCCTAGGGATTTCTTTCATGGGTCCCCTTGATTTATGTGGAACTGGAGGGGGGGATTTGGATCTGTCTTTCCCTTCGTGCTCCCTCCTTGATCTCTTCTGGGTGTTTCAGCCATAAGTCTCTAGCTTTCCCACAGACGGCGCCAATTGTAGATGAGTGGATTTTCTCAATCAGGACGGAAAACTAGGAGCTCACTATCCAGCCGAAACAATGCTCTCGATATAAATGGACCTGTGATCTGCAAAATAATAAATCATCAAAGAGCCCTCTGCCGCTGTGGCAGGAAGACATTCCGATGATTAAGTCAGGCAAAAGCTCACAGGATGAATAATAACTCAGGCCAATATTCTCCATTAGCAAGCGAAATTATGCACTAGTTAGAACGTACCTTTTTTGTTGATGTGGAGCTTTATGTATAGACTTTTTCTTTAATCCCAATTCTCTTAGGATTCTAATTGGAGTGAAGTGCCTTCTGATTGGCCACTAATGAGATAACTCTCTACCAAGCAGTTATCTTCTCCCATCAGAGTTTCATTCAATTAATACTTCTCATATTAATTAAATTGGCCGTGGATTTCACATCCATATCTGTTAGAACTCTTTCCCGATTTGTTCGGGATTCTGTCTTATCTCGGAATAATAGTCGCTCTTCGCCTTTCTCGGGCCAATGGCAGTTCGGGCCGACTTTACACGGTCGGCAAGACGTGAGTCCGCCTTTTTTAGGTTGGCTAACTGTCGAAACTGCCTTTCTTTGGTCGGCTTGCTCAATATTTGATTCTCTTGTCCTGATTTATGTATGGACAACACTTCTCATGTCGGCCATACCCTCATGTGATCGGCACGTGTATCTGGATGTATCCTCTGTTCTTGGCCGAACTAAATATTTACCGGGGGGATAAAATGTATTTTGTTGGTTACATTTTTACCCTCGTCAATTGCCCCCTAGCTTTGGCTGCTATCCGCCGATCTAGGGGAGTAGGTGAAGCTATCACAGGATATAATCATTCTGACTCTATCTATTCTCAGGCAAGCAGCTTCTTAAACATTTGCGAATCTGCAGCATCGCATTTAACTCTGACGTGACGTCGTGGCAAGCTTTTATTTCCTTGGGACCACGCGTTTCTTGCGCGTGCTGAGATTTGAACCGTACGGCCATTCTGGAATACCTAAGGCCACACAAATACGGTTTCTCCTTCTTATTCCTTTTCTATTCTTCCATCGTGTCTTTCTCCTCCGATTTTATCCATTGTCGTTCTGTTACTGACAGATCTTCGTTCGTCGACCCTTGTAAGTCGCTCTGTCAAAAAAAAAACCTTTCGTTCTTTCTTTTTCTGTCCACCTATCTCCCTTCCCCTCTTCTAATTGGGATCTTTAGGCAGTTAGTAGATACGCCGGAAAAAATGGCAGAATTCTGGTGACAATACAACATCCCTCATGATGTTGCTATCGAACTTAATGACCCCACCACTCCTTGTGATGGGAACGACCCCGACACCCTTCACGTCCCGTTGATGGCGATTACTGAGGGTGGAGTTCGGTTCCCACTCAATCGCCTTCTTCGTGAAGTTCTCTGTTGGTATCGGCTGCATCCCATGCAGATCTCTATAAATACATATAGGATTATTCATAGTATAGTTGAACTTAATAGGATAAACAACACGAACTTAGGGCTTCGGGAAATCCAATTCTACTATGATATGGTCAGAAAAGGTTCGGATGCCTACTATCTAAAAAACTGACCTCATATCGAACGGATCGTCACTTATCTGACAGATTCTAACCGAGGCAATGACGACGATTTCCTCATTGTCACCAGTAACTGGGAGATTGGTCGTGATGAGCCAGAACGCCCTAAGTTCCACATCCCGATCCGATTTGGTGTCATCCGTTAATGTCCCGACCTTGTTCTTTTCGTCTGTGTTTTCTTCGTTAGCTTTTGACTAGGTCTAATGTCGTTTGTGTGTTTCCATCTTTTTGCAGCTGTGAAAGCCAATAAGAACCGAATCAAGAGACTGATAAAGCTCGACAACGTGAAAGAAAGTTGTTCGGTACAAGGGATCCTTAGGCCAGAGCTAGGCTCGATCACCCGAAGTGCTTCTGAAGTATGTGGCCAGCTATAGAGGATATATCAAGAACTCTATCCTCGACGCCACAGTTGTCGCTGCCGACCTTCCTGGGGATTTTCCCGAAGGTGTGCCGCTTTTTGAGTCTCAGAGACCAAATCCGATAACAGTAGCAGCTATCGAGGGCATCCCCATTTCGTCCACTTCATCGGGTGCCGAACATTCATCCCCCCAATCGCCGCATATCTGGATTCTGAGGACAAACAAGAAATTGATCAAGATTTGATGGCTCGTGATTCGAATGTTCCCAACCTCCGCGAGATGATGCAGCTTAAGAAGAAGAAGCCAGCTGTTGGCCCGAGCTCGAAAACGAAGGAGCCGACTCCCGTCTCCGAAGAAACATCCGCCGAAGCTGATGTACCTCTTCTGCCGAGGCGGAGGCTCAGGGATGCCCTTCAAGACGATCCTTGGCGTCCTTCTCTGTTGGTGAATGGGGCTGATCCCCTTATCGTAGCCAACCCGGCTGCGGATCTGGACGTAACGCAGACCCTTGCGGGGATGTTGATGCTGCCGAAGGACGTCGAGCCGTACAAGGGCACCGACCTCCCGACTCTGATGCGCTCCGTGATGGCCCACGAAATTTTCCTAAGTATTCTTAAACAACTGTTGTCTTTTTTCTGTCTATGCCACTTTGATCATATTTTGTTCCTTTTCTTTGGTAGGCGGCGCAAAAGACCATGATGTGCCTAAGCCACTGCCAGGACCTAGAAGCCCACTATAACACTATTGATCTAGAGCTGAAAGACTAGAAAATGAAGTGTACCAAGGCCCAGGAAGACTTGGCCGCTGCCAGGAAGAGGGCTCGTGAGGCCGAACTGAGGCCTGATACGATGCAGTATCAGTTGAGCACAAAAAGAGGCAAGAATGTCGAGCTCGAGGAGCAGATGGCCGAGCTCAAGGCACGGCATGAAGGTGAGCTGAAGTAACTTCGGGATGAATCCTATGGAAAGGGTATGTGCCACCGCTGATTTCCTCGAGAACCAGATGCCTGAAATCCAAGCTGATTTCATCGAGATGGGCTAGATGGCCGCTCTGGAGGCCTGCAATGTTCCCAAGGACTCGCCGTTATACACGACGATTCCTTCTGCTGCCGACCTGGATACCGAGGAGCCCGCAGCCGAAGCATCAGAGAAGAGTGCCGAGGCTACTGATGCTGCTGATATCCTGGTCCCGATCACGGATTCCGGGGAAGAGGAAGGGCGAGCTAATACTGAAGTTGTTCAGGCAGCCGATGTCGCACCTTAGAGTTCTTTTTGTACTTTGTTTAGTTTGATGTTACTGCGATCTTCTAAACTTGCTTGCGGATGTACTTTGACTCAAATGAATGAATGCACTTGCGTTTCTGTCATCTTGATCTTATGTATGTTGGGTTTGTCTCTGATTTAGAATTGTTGCGAACCTTTGTCTGGTTGCTAAGCTTGATCCAAGTACTAGCACATCTTTGAATTTTCTCTAACTCTTCTCAAGTTTTTTCGGATTGTTTAACCCATACTTAGGCTTAAACACATACTTTTCTCAAGTATGTTCGGGAGTTCAAACCTTTCTCAAGTGTTGAATTTGCTCAAACTTTTCTCAAGTGTATTTGGGTTGTTTAACCTGTACTTAGACTTAAACACATACTTTCCTCAAGTATGTTCGGGAGTTCACACTTTTCTCAAGTGTTGAACTTGCTCAAATTTTTCTCAAGTTTGTTCGGGTTGTTTAACCTGTACTCAGGCTTAAACACATACTTTCCTCAAATATGTTCGAGAGTTCACACTTTCTCAAGTATTGAATTTTCTCAAACTTTTCTCAAGTTTGTTTGAGTTGTTTAACCTGTACTTAGGTTAAAACACATACTTTACTCAAGTATGTTCGGGAGTTCACACTTTTCTCAAGTGTTGAACTTTCTCAAATTTTTCTCAAGTTTGTTCGGGTTGTTTAACCTGTACTCAGGCTTAAACACATTCTTTCCTCAAGTATGTTGGGGAGTTCACACTTTTCTCAAGTGTTGAACTTTCTCAAACTTTTCTCAAGTTTGTGTGGGTTGTTTAACCTGTACTCAAGCTTAAACACATACTTTCCTCAAATATGTTTGGGAGTTCACACTTTTCTCAAGTGTTGAACTTTCTCAAACTTTTCTCAAGTGTTGAACTTTCCTAAACTTTTCTCAAGTTTGAACTTATATTCTATTCATGTATGCTCTAGATTTATCTGTGCCCCCCAGTAAGGTAGTAAAGGTTACTATGACATTGACAGCCTTACTGAATATTTGCGTAAAAATTGAAACTGGTGCTCTTATTTATTGAAATCGAATGTAGCAAACATAAGTACTAAAAAGAGAACTCTATTGGTAAAATTTCTTAAGGTTGGAAATATTCCATGTGCGTGGTACTTCTTTATCGTCAAGGTCTTGAAGTTTGTAGCGCCCTTCACAAGACGTTCGATAACTCTGTACGGCCCCTCCCAGTTGACTCCGAGCTTGCCATCAGTTGGGTCTTTCGTGTTTCCCATGACTTTGCGTAGGACCAAGTCGCCAAGATCAAATTCTCATTGATGGACTTTCTTATTATATGATCTGGAGAGAGTAGATTGATAGGAAGCCAGTCTGATCATGGCTCGTTCCCATTTTTCTTCGGCGAGATCGACCTCTACTGCCAATGCCTGATCGTTTCCTCCTTGTTCCATTAACTCAGTGCGAAGGGTTGGGATGCCAACTTCAAGTGGGATGATAGCCTCGGTACCATACGCGAGTGAATACGGGGTGATGCCTGTAGATCGGCGAGGGGTGGTCCTGTATGCCCATAGGACGAGTGGCAACTCTTCTACCCATTTGCCTTTGGCCTTCTCCAGCCTTTTCTTGATCCCTCCTAATATCGTTTTGTTTGAGACTTCTGCATGCCCATTACATTGGGGATACGCCACTGAGGCATAATAATTGCGGATATGATATTGTGAGCAGAAGATTTTGAACTTGTCTTGGAACTGGGTTTCGTTGTCCGAGACGATAGCATATGGGATACCAAATCTAGTGATGATGTTTTGCCAGACAAACCGCTCGACATTCTTCTCTGTGATCTTGGCCAAGGTTTCGGCCTCTATCCACTTGGTGAAGTAGTCTGTGTCGACCAACAGATACTTCCTTTCCCCAGTTGCTTTGGGGAGTGGACTGACAATATCTAGGCCCCATTGAGCAAAGGGCCATGGGCTGGTGAGTGGTGCTAGGTCGACAATAGGCTGATGAGTGATTGGGGCAAATTTTTGACATTTCTCGCAAGTTTGGACATATTTCTTTGCAACCTCCTACACGTAAGGCCACCAATATCCCTGAGATATGGCACGGTGGGCGATGGATCTTCCCCCAGCGTGGCTCCCGCATGTGCCCTCATGAATTTCATACAGAAATTGTTGCACTAAGTTTGGGTGCACACACTTGAGATTGGGACCAATGTAGTATTTTTTATAAAGTTCTTGCTTGGGTGAGAGCTAGAAGCGTGTTGCTCTGATTCGCAACTTGTGAGCCTCTTTTTTATCGTCGGGGATAGTTCCCCCAGTAAGGTAGGAGATAATGGGATCCATCCAGCTAGGGCCGAGATCGATTTCCAAAGCCTTCTCAGCAATTGGGATGTCAATACTCGGATATTCCATAGCATCCACATATATGGTTCTATGTTTATCTCGGGGTATTGCTGAAGCCAAACATGCCAAGGCATCTGCGTGCTCATTCTATCTAGAGCTGATGTGAGTCATTTCGGCTTTTCAAAACTTGGATAACTCTACTTTAGCTCTCTCCGCGTAGGCAGTCAGTCATCTTCTCATCTCGGGTGGCGTATTCTCCGTTGAGCTGATTGAGGACAAGTCGTGAATCACGGTAGACTGCCACGTACATAGCCCCTAGGTTATACGCTCATTTGAGCCTGTGTATCAACGCCTCGTATTCGGCAACATTGTTGGAAGCACTGAAATTCAGCCGGATGGATTGCTCGAAGTAACACCCGTCTGGTTCTTCGATAACGATGCTGACACCGGATCCCCGCGAACACGAGGATCCGTTGACATATAACCTCCAATATGGTATTTGGTCGGTACTCAACTCATCCTGTTCTCCCTGTTTGGGCATGCCTGTTTCTGAAATCGCAAAAATTTCTATTGTTGGCTTGTGGGAGAATTCTGCAATGAAGTCTGCTAGGACTTGTCCCTTTATTGCTATCCTTGGGAGGAATTTGATGTCGTATTCCCCGAGTTCCACGGACCAGGTAGCCACCCTACCTGACAGTTCTGCTCTCCTAGACAGTACTGAGGGGGTGTTTAGTTGGTACCTCTATCGTGTGGGCTATGAAATAATGTTGTAGTTTCCTAGAGGCCATCACAAGGGACAGGATCAATTTCTCCAAGGGGAGGTATCTTGTCTCTGAGTCGAGCAGTGTCTTGCTTACATAGTATATGTGCGTTTGCTCGCCATCTTTGCTCTTCAACAGAACTGCACTGACCGCGTGCTCGGACACGACAAGATATAGTGTTAATGTATCTCCCTTCTCGGGAGTCATAATCAATGGTGGGTTTGTCAAGTAAGTCTTGATCTCTTGGAAAGCCGTTTCACATTCTTCCCCCCAAGAGTACTTGGACTGTTTTCTCAACAGTTGGAAAAACGGCCAGCATCGATCGGATGATCAGCTAATGAATCTGTTGAGTGCCGCTACCATTCCTGTCAACCTCTGATCCTCCTTCATAGTTTGGGGACTTTGTAGGTTTTGTAGGGCGACGATTTGATCAAGGTTGGCCTCTATTCCCTTCGTGTAACCAGATGCCCAAGAAACTTTCCCGAGCTGACCCTGAAAGCATATTTTGAGGCGTTGAGTTTGAGTTTGAACTTTCTGAGTACTTGGAAGGTTTTGCCGAGATCGGCGATATGGGTTTCGGCTTCCTCAGACTTCACAACCATATCATCGATATACACTTTTATGCTTTTTCCGAGAAGCTCCTTAACCATAAGAGTTGCCAACCTCTGATACGTCGGTCCTGCGTTTCTCAGTCCGAACGGCATCACTTTATAGCAGAATAACCCCCACGGAGTAATGAATGATGTCTTCTCTTGGTCTGGTGCGTACATGGCAATCTGATGATATCCTCGGTATGCATCCAAGAAGCTCATGCGCCGATATCCAGCTGTGGCATCCACGAGCTGATCTATTTTTGGCAGTAGGAAGCTATCATTGGGACAGGCTTTGTTTAGGTTAGTGAAGTCAACACATACTCTCCACTTGCCATTTGTCTTCTTGACCACCACAGTGTTAGACAACCACTCGGGGTAATACACCTCTCTGGTGGCCCCGGCTTCTAGTAGCCGATCTACTTCTTCTATCACAGCATATGCATGTTGGACTGCCGATCTCCTTTTTGCATGACTGGTTTGTGCACAGGATCCACATTCACGTGATGACAGATAATATCCGAGCTCACCCCAGGCATCTCCTGTGGTGTCCAAGCGAATACGTTGATGTGTTCCTTAAGGACCTGGATCAAAACCCTCTCGTCCTGCTCTGATAACTCCTCACCAATGAGAAAATACCACTCTGGGTCCGTCTCATGAGCCAGAGTATCTGCTTAAGTTTTTTCATAACTCGATCGGCTGGATTACGCCCGATATCCTCTATCGTCGACTGATCTGGAACCTCAATAGACTTTACGTGTTCGGCTTTAGGCTTGTGTTTTATCGAGGTGACATAACAACTTCGCGCCGTTGTCTGATTTCCCCGTACACATTCGATCCCCTTCTTACCAGGGAACTTCAACATCTGATGATAGGTGGAAGGGATCGCGCCCATCCTGTGGAGCCAAGTTCTCCCCACAATGGCATTATAGGCTGATGGTACATCTACGACTAAAAAGTCAATATCTAGGGTCACTCTCCCTACCCGCACGGGGATAGTGATGGATCCCAAAGGCCAGACTGCCTCGGCACTGAATCCTATGAGTGGGATGTCAACTTTTTGCAAGTTTCCCTTATCAAGTTTGAGCTTCTTGAAAGCATCATAGTATAAAATTTTCGTTGAGCTGCCCTGGTCAACTAGGATTCTCTCCGTGTTGATGGTGCCGAGGAGCAGCGTGATTATTAATGCATCGTTATGGGGGTGGGTTACCCCCTCTAAATCCTTATCTGAAAAGGATATGACCGTGTCTGTCTTCGTCTCGGGTTCTTTTTGCTCTTGCCCGAGATGCTGAACATGATGTTCATGCCCGTCCTGGCGTCGCTGGAGCCGGACTTCTTTTGTTATCCAGGACTGGAGTCGCTGCGTGTATGACGTGCACGGTCTCGGTTACTGTCACCTCTTCCTCAGAGGATTCGGTTTCCATTGGTTCTGGCTAGACCGTTGGCTTCCCATGATTGGCCACAAATCACCTAAGGTGCCCGGCTTTAACTAATTCCTCTAGGAATCGTTTAAGCGCCTTGCACTTTTCTATGATATGGCCATTATTGTGGTAATAGCTGCACCAATCCCTGTTCAGGTCACGCTTTACTGGCTCTCCCCCCAAAGCTGCTGGCCATTTCCAAAAGGGCTCGTTTTTTAAAGGGCAGATCAGTTTGAAGATAGGGGTATTAAAAATCGTACGTATCGCTCTATACGCCTGAGGTCCAGGTGGTTTGCGCTCCTTCATTACCTGCGCCACTTCGGCCACCTCAGTTCGTGGCCTTTTCGCCGCAGGTTCTATCGCGTCACTCCTATGCACTTTTCCTGTTGGCCAATCCTTGTCCCGATATATCTCATCCTCAAACTTTGCGTATTTCTCCACCCTTCCCATTAGGTCGGCAATGGTACTCGGAGGATCTATTGTGAGGGATTCCCTCAACCGATCTCGGTATGACAAACCCAATCCGAAAGATTCCACGGCATATGTCTCTGTACAATCCCCTATCTCATTGTAGATCGCCCAATATCTACTGGCATACTGCCCAAGATCTTCCTCTGGTCCCTTTCTCAAGGCCAGGAGGGTATTCACGTACTTCTTTTGTGCTCGGTTAGCCACAAATCGCTTGAGGAACTGGTCCGCCAGTTGCCTCTAGCTAGTAATGGATCTCGGCGGGAGGGCCTGAAATCAATTCAGGGCAGTTTTGCCCAGACTCAAGAAAAAAACTTTGCAATAGAGGCTGTCATGGCCTACGTATATCATCATGGAGTTCACGAATCCTTTGATATGAGTCATCGGATCCGTTCCTCATTTATAGATCGTGAACTTAGGAGGGATAAACTTTCTAGGTAAGTCCTCCGTTTCGATTTGCACTGATAGTGGTGACACCACCAGCTACTGCAAGTCTTTATAATTATCATCGTCCTCCGAGCGGTTGAATCCCAATTGTTGATTCAACCACGCTCTCATGTCGGTAACCGGAGCAACTGGGGGTACAGTTTGATATGTGGTCTCCCTTTGGACATTCGGGGCCATCCTTGCCCGCTGATTCAGCCATTCACGCCTGTCGGAGAGTGGTTGGGCTGGAGGTAATCCGCCCAAATTTGACGGTGCCCCAGCCTGGTGTTCCCCTCCTCGGGGCCTCCGACTCAGTTCGTGTTAGCTATCCTGCCGTGATGGGCCAGTCTCAAAACGCTCATCACGCTCGGATACCGACTGTCGGGCCGGATTTCTTTGCTTGCAGAGAGTGCGGTTCTCTCTCTCCATGCGTCGTATATAACGTCTCATTTCCTCTATCTCTTGGTCCCTCCTCCAGATCCGATCGATATTATTGTAATCTTCGTCTCGGCGAGACCCTTCGTGAGTTCGGGATTCTCTCCCTTCCTCGCTCTGGGTTTGAATTAGAGACCTGTCTCTGTTCTTCAACTGTTCCGCTTCTCGCGAAGGATCGGGACGCTGCTCCAGCGGTAGTGATGGTAATGTGGTTGGTAGCGCGGGAGCTACTGGAGCATTAGCGGATAAAGGAATAGCAAGGGGCAGCACCTGTCCTCCAGGATGCTCCCCAACTAGTTTTGGGGTTGAACCCTAGGGATTTCTTTCATGGGTCCCCTTGATTTATGTGGGACTGGAGGGGGAGATTTGGATCTGTCTTTCCCTTCGTGCTCCCTCCCCTGATCTCTTCTGGGTGTTTCAACCATGAGTCTCTAGCTTTCCCACAGATGGCGCCAATTGTAGATGGGTGGATTTTCTCAATCAGGACAGAAAACTAGGAGCTCACTATCTAGCCGAAACAATGCTCTCGATATGAATGGACCTGTGATCTGTAAAACAATAAATCGTCAAAGAGCCCTCTGCCGCTGTGGCAGGAAGACACTCCGATGATTAAGTCAGGCAAAAGCTCACAGGATGAATAATAACTCAGGCCAATAATCTCTATTAGCAAGCGAAATTACGCACTAGTTAGAACGTACCTTTTTTGTTGATGTGGAGCTTTATTTATAGACTTTTTCTTTAATCCCAATTCTCTTAGGATTCTAATTGGAGTGAAGTGCCTTCTGATTGGCCACTAATGAGATAACTCTCTACCAAGTAGTTATCTTCTGCCATTAGAGTTTCATTCAATTAATACTTCTCATATTAATTAAATTGGTCGTGGATTTCACATCCATATCTGTTAGAACTCTTTCCCGATTTGTTCGGGATTCTGTCTTATCTCATAATAACAGTCGCTCATCTCCTTTCTCGAGCCAATGGCAGTTTGGGCTGACTTTACACGGTCGGCAAGACATGAGTCCGCCTTTCTTAGGTCGGCTGACTGTCGAAACTACCTTTCTTTGGTCGGCTTGCTCAATATTTGATTCTCTTGTCTTGCTTTATGTATGGACAACACTCCTCGTGTCGGCCATACCCTCATGCGGTCGGCACGTGTATTTGGATGTATCCTCTGTTCTTGGCCGAACTAAATATTTACCGGGGGGATAAAACGTATTTTGTTGGTTACGTTTTTACCCTTGTCACTACCAAACAATTGTTGTCCACGTGTAAAAAACACTGCTGGAAGACAAATTAGATGGGAAAGAAAAGAAAAGATAAGAAAGAATAACAAGAAAGCAGCAAGATTATAAAGCATATCTAGTCATTCACGTGCTCCAAGATTCAAAAGCATATCAAGAAGAGATTTACAGGAGGTATGATTCTGCACCAGAAATTCACTCACTTTAAGTCATTCACGTCCTCCAGGTTCATTTATTGTTATTCTTATGGAAGGAGGTATGAACATTAGCCTGACACGCATTTGTTTATTTCCAATTTAATTAATCTTAGCCTCCTAATTGTAAGAAAAACCCAAAATTGTATCACGTTTTTTCAATTGTAATCTGTTGCGAGAAGATTTAATTTTTTGAGTTCCCTGCGAATTACTATTTATAAAATTCTCTTTCTTCCTTTGTATGAGTTATAGTCAGAGATAAAGGAAGAGATTGAAGCGAGTATCAATCAATAGAATGGAAAAGAATCGGGAGCAACCTTTATCCTATATTCTTTACGCGAAACCTAAGAAGGTTTATTATTTGGCTTAGGGTTTGCATATGAAAATACAACATTTTTGGATAAAAGATATAAAATAGATATTTTCTACGCGCCAGACAAAGCAATGGGCTCCAATGCTGCTAGATGTTAAGCTCGCCGTGAGCTTGCAGTAGGGGATAGGTAGTAAGAAGTATGCTTATTGACATCATTATTACTATAAGTATCCGAATATGTTGTCTAAATTTACTAAATATTTATGTTTTTGCTCCTACATGAGAGCCCAAATCTTAAAGTTTGCTTCAGGTTTCCAAATTTTAGGGACGAGCCCTTATTCTAATTTGGCTGATCTCTTCTTGTTTTGTCTAAATTAGCAAGCCTTGCAAGAGTTGTATATGTGAAATGCATGATGAAAGAGAAAATAGATAGAGCTAGAGAGAATAAATATTGATAGAGTTAGGGGGAGAGGGGAAGAAACGGAGCGGGGCTTGAAAACTTCACATCTGTACATGATTTGTACACATAATTAGTACCCCATAGCATTTTTACAAGTTTTCGAGGCTGGAATCTTGAAGGGTGAGCAATTTCTAAGGCCCCAAGACCATTTGGCACTAGAATTGGACGAGTAATGCTAATTGAGATTCATAGATATGGTATAGATCAAAATTTGAATAAGGACATACGGATATTGGGATTCGTTAAATATATTTTCTGGAATAAAATATAATAGCAATAGAAAAGAAAGCGAAAGAATAAGGGGGAAAAAGGCAACAAAAGGACACCAACTAAAGCAAGGAAATTAGATTTTGGCATAAAGTTGCCTAAAAGTACATAAATTTTTTCTTTACAGAACTTCTATATAGCATATATTTAAACACAAACAAGGGATAACATGGAAGTGAAATCTAGAAAACCTACAAAGAATTTGCGGAGCTCAAGGAAACTATATCGTTTTCAGCACAAACCAAATCTCCATATTGTAAAACTATGAGATCGCTTGAAACTCTGATGTGATTGTGTGCAACTGGATGAATCTTCCACAGCTGGGCCTTGTGCACCAAAACACAAATAGTGGTTCAATAACTTCTTATTAAACGAAGGACGTGTTTGGTTGAAGTGCTTGAACTTTCGATCAAATACCTTTTGACCTCCTCAATCAAAATCAAACTGACAACCTTAATCAGTTTCAACTTTTCTTTCCCAACCGAGTTATTGACTGCAGTAACTGTACCCTGTCATCTCTCTAGCAACTGAGATAGAATCAACAAAACTTGAACCTCATCATCTTATGAAAAGTTTTTTCATAAGATGTACCTTATTCACAACAGATGTTGCTCGTACATCTTCTTTAATGCTTCCATAAGGTTCTTCATCGTTTTCTCCTTCAATATGTTATGGGTGGCTGATGAGTCTACATAGCTTAATATGTCCAAAATAGTATATGTGCATGCATAAATTCATGTTTACACTTGATATTGCATGAAATGTTGTATTTATCCCATTGTAGGTTTTCGAGTATTAAAAGCGTCTCCTAATGCTACATTACAATCCCAAGGTCCTAAAGTAAGTTCAAGAATTGATAAAGGCCAAAAATAAAGTGAATAGAAGCTCGGGAAGGAAAAACGGATGCCCCAAAAGGAAATTAAAATTCTAAACGCAAAATAAGAAGTTTGACAGATTTTTCAAAATTTCCCTCGATAGAAATGAATACGGAAAAAATACCAACTCAAGTCTAAAATTCACCAAAATTAACAGAATGATCCCTTAGGATGTTGGGATCATTTCGTAGGGAGAACACAAAGTTTAAAATGACATTTAAGTGGGTTAACAATGCAATAGAACATAATTGGTCCGAATCTGACAGTGTTCATGAAAATTAGTGTTTCTCCCAATTAATTATTGGAATTAAGTACTTCAAATTGGAGATGTTAAAGAATTCATTAATGAAGGTGGGAGAAAAATATGAGGTCTAATTCTACTCCTAGAGAGCTATGAAAGCTATCTAAGTTGGTCAACAAAATAGCCAACACTTTCTATTAATAACAACCTACTTTGTGGACTTTTGTAACACTTTTTATTTATTTTGGACATTGTAATTTAATGTGCCATATTTTTTAGGCTTTTTAGAGTGTTTTCTCTTGCCTATATAAGAAAGTGTTTGTAGGAGGAAAAAAAGATAGATAGAAAATACCAAAAAAAAGTTCTCTAAATTTTAATGCAAGTCTTGTTTTTATTTCTCTACTTGTTATTCATTTGTTCTTGGTGTTTCTTCAATATTTTTAAGTTTTGGTCCAAATTTTTAGAAAGTTTTTGTTTACTTTTTGTTTCTTTTAATAGTATAACTGTTGGCGTAAATCGTGTAGATATTATGTTTATCCTTTTTCCTTACTTAGCTATTTGTAGATATTATGTTTATCCTTTTCCTTTCTTATGTTTATCCTTTTCCTTTATTATCGTAGTGCAGTACATCTTGTAATCTTATATAATGCCTCTTCAGAAGGTTGAGAAATATACAGAAAATATTAGCCTATTCAAGTTATTGTTTTTATCTTGGTATCAGAGCAAACCCTAAAATCCCTAAACCCTACTTCCGTTTCTACGCTTCTTGCCCAGTGACATCCGATCAAAACCCTACCTTCTTCCTTGCTTCTCGTGTTAATCATGACTGACGATAGTATCTCAAAATCCTTGGTGCCCACCAGCAGCAATACTCAAGTGGTAACTGTCTAGAATGAATCCTCTACCGCCATTCCATTTGGGATTAAATTGAATGGCTCGAACTACACTATTTGGTCTCAGTTGATGGAGTTACATGCTACCGGTCAAGAAAAAATTGATTACTTGACAGGCGATGCTTCTCAACCCGCCAAATCCGACCCCGATTTCCAGAAGTGGCAGAAGGAGGATGCCATCGTCAAGGGTTGGTTGGTGAAAACGATGGAGCCTGACCTCCTCGGCTTGTTTCTTGGTCTTCCTACGGCTGCCGCCATTTGGGAGGGTGTCTCCCAGATGTATTATGATGGCGCCGATGATTCCCAATTGTATGAGTTGCGTTGTAAGGCCACTCGTATCAAACAGGGAGGTCGCTTGGTTCCTGTATACTTTGCCGAACTCAAAATTATATGGCAAGAACTCGATAAGCGCCGCCCTATTTCCATGATTTGCCCTGTTGATATTAAGGCACGTCAAGATGAAATTGTGAAAGATCGTATCTACGATTTTTTAGCTGGCTTGGACGATGTATTCGATAAAGTCCGGAGTGACTTTTTGTGGCTCAAGCCGCTTCCTGGTTTGGAGGATTCCTTTGCCTATGTTCGTCATGAGGCTCAACGCCAGAATATTATGCTCGACTCTGGTGGTGCTGGTGGTCACCCTTCCATGGCCATGGTCTCCAAAGCACCGAGTCCACCAATCCCTCGCCTTCCTCGTTTCTCTGATGTGGAAAATAAGGATGCTTTGCAGTGTACCTTTTGTAATGGTACTCGACATACTGCCGATACTTGTTTCAAGAAAAATGGTTTCCCTGATTGGTATTTGGAACGCCGTAAGCAGCTCAAGGGTGAGCGTACTACTCGCCGACCTGGCGTCGCTGCTGTTGTGACTACTGGCATAACGCCTTCTGCTGGCTCAAACCGCAAGTCTGTTGTGTCTCATTGCAACTCTTCTGACGAGAACACATCTCCTATTTATCGTCTCTGTTACCCAGGTGGCAACCCAAGAGGGGGGGGGGGGGGGGTGAATTCGGTTTCAATAAAAATTACTACTAAAAATCCTTAGAGCTTATTAAAGATTGGATTTAAGCAGATATAATGACAAGCACACAATATAGCAATAAAAGCGTAAGTAAAGATAAGGAGGAGAAGATGCAACCGATGTATAGTGGTTCGGTCTGAGCGTGTCCACTGCCCAACCTAGTCCACTCCCTAGGAGTCACTTTGATCTACTAGAACACGAGCAACTTTGGGTGTCACACAAACCCTTACAATCCTTCTTCCCGTTAGCTTTCCCGAGGAGCTAACCGAACCGCCGAATCTTTATACCCAGATTCGATTACCCAAGGTTTGTACTCCGCAAACCTCACACATACATCAGCGATACAAGATAAATGAGGGAGACTTCACACAAAGTCTCACACAATTCGTACAGAGAGGAGAATGACAGAAAGAATGGTATATGCTAACTAATCTCTCTTCTTCTCTCTCAAAATCTCACTCCAAAGGTAAATACAATGTGTAGCCACGTGAGAGTAGTTAATTCAATGGTAGGGGATCACTTGGTTGTGCAGTAGAGCTCTGTAAATGCGTGTTAGTCTCTGTAAATGCAGCCAATAGGTTATATAAACCCTAATATGCGAAATCCCGAATCTTGGAGGAGCCTTGGTGATTACCAAAATGATTGAACGATCTTCCAACCTTCCAAAATCCTCTCAATCGACCGTTTGAGCTATTTAGGGAAAGATCTAATCGAGTAAATCTTTGCCAAACTTGAATTTGCAATTTTCCGCACGAAACAGCAACCGGTCGACTGCACGATAGTCCCGGTCGACCGCCTGGTCCGGTCAACTGCCTGGTAGGTCCGGTCGACCGCATAGCCCGGTTGACCATAAACAGAGACCGGTCAACCGCACCCTGTAACTTTTGAAAACCTGTGCTTTGCTCAACCAAATCAACATCAAACATGATCATCATAATATAATAGCAATTTCAACACGGATATCGTTCGATGATTGTTTCATGGTCATGGTACGCTTAGACTATGATCTGGATCCTTACGTGTGAGTACCGACTTTCCATACATCTATTTGTTTATATATAATTTTCATTTTTAATCTTGGCATCATCAAAATAAATAAATAAATAATGTGAATACACTATTTCTAACAATCTCCCCCTTTTTGATGATGACACGTATATGCATGGATATAAAATGAATTAGATCAATGTACACATTTCTTGAAAAATATGCTCCCCCTCAATGTATGCATTATGGAGTGAATAAGTATAATATCAAATGATGCATGAGCATAGCATATTTAAAACCAAGAGAGGATGCAATGTCTATCCATATCGCACTTAGTTCATCAATAATAAGCAATGTTTCAATGAAACAAATGATACATTCACAATGTATTGAGACAATATTTAGAATATGTATCAATCAATTCATCTAACACAGATATCATCCATAAAATCATTAAGCCAAGATGAATTATTATTTCAAAACAAGTATGCCATAGATATGATAAATGATATTAATCATACGTAAACAAGAGTACTATAAAGATGAGACTTTCTCTTAACTCTCTATCGCTCCCATAATAAGTCTATCGCTCCCATATCTCTTCTACATGCATAACTCTACCCCTGTGGAATCATCAAAAATAATGTAGGCATATTGAGAATCACTGCTCAGGTGCAGATGGCTCCCCCGGTTGACTGCAGGTATTGCCGGTTGACCGTATGATGGTTTAGATGATAAAATATGTTTCACTAAAGACTTAGAACACTGTGAAAGACATGCAAATGATATCTAAATAAAATATAGGAGTATTTTCAAATATATCATGATATAGTATACTCTTTTTCAATGTTATTACACGTCACATTAAATCTTGTAGAATCCTTGAAAATTTAGTTAAGAAATCATCAATCATTCCAAGTTCTCGATATATAAGAGTGAATTGAGCTTTATTCAAGGGTTTTGTAAATATATCCGTCAAAAACTTGTCGGTATTATAAGTTCAAAAACAACAACTCCCTTTTGAGTATGATCTCTTATAGAATGATGTTGAATCTCAATATGTTTTGTTTTGGAATGTTGAATAGGATTCTTAGTAAGATTTATTGCACTAATGTTGTCACATCGAATTGGAATATGATCATAATACAGTTTAAAATGCTTCAATTTCTATTTGATCCATAGTAACTGTGCACAACAATTTTCAACTGCTATATGTTATGCTTTAGAGTAGATAAGGCAACAAAATTTTACTTCTTGTTGGACCATGGCACTAATGTACATCCTAAGAATTTATATGCGTCACTCGTGCTCTTATGATCGGTTTTACTACTCGCACAGTTAGCATCGGAATATCCAATAAAGCAACAGTCGTGTTCCTAGGGTAGAATAACTCTAATCTAGGAGTTCCAGCGAGATGCCTAAGGATACGCTTAATAACTACTAGGTGTGACTCCTTAGGGTTAGATAGAAAATGTGCACAAAGATATACGCTAAATATTATATCAAGTCTACTAGCAGTAAGATAAAACAATAATTCTATCATACCTCGATACATTTTAGTATCAATTGTTTTACCATTTTCATCTTTATCAAGCTTGGTTGTGAGGCTCATTGGAGTCTTCATAGTTTGGCACTCCTCCATTTTGAATCTCTTGAACAACTCCTTTATGTACTTGGCTTGATTTATGAAGATGTCTTCCTTTGATGTTTGATTTGAAAGCCAATGAAGAAATTTAGCTCACCCATCATGCTTATTTCGAACTATCCCTGCATTTTTTCAGAAAAGTCCTTGCAAAGAGATTCATTAGTAGTAGCACTGAATATAATGTCATCAACATATATTTGCATGATAAGCATATCATGATTTTTAGTTTTGATAAAAAGTATCGTGTCGATAATTCCTCTAAAGAAATCATTTTCTATGGGAAATCTGCTTAGCCTATCATACCACGCACGTGGCACTTGTTTTAATCCATAAAGAGCTTTTGTAGGTTTGTAAACATGATCAACAAATGCATGATTTTCAAAACCTGGAGGTTGTCTAACATAGACTTCCTCTTGAATGAATCCATTTAAAAAGACATTTTTAACATCCATTTGAAACAATTTAAAACCTTTAAAATATGCGATTGCTCATAACATGCGAATTGCTTCTAATCTAGTTACGGAGCAAACATGTCATTAAAATTGATGACTTCTTCTTAATTGTAAACTTGTCCAACTAGCTAGTTTTATTTCTAACAATGGTGCTGGATTTATCCAATTTATTTCTAATAGTTAGTTTTGGGATTAAGATTCAAATTTCATTTATTTTGAACCTAATTACTCATCTTGTATTGTCAAAATTCATCTTTCATCATATTCTGCTTATAAAAGAATTGTAAGTTCTAATTGAGATGAGAAAGCTAAACAGCTACAAATATTTCAAAAGGATGAATGAGAAATATACCTTTTGTTGAATTACCTATTATTTTATCGATTGGGTTTTGTTGGATGAATTCCCACTCATTTTAGACTTCAAGCTCCAACAAACCTACAAAGATAAATGTTCATTTGGTACCCAATTTAGGTGGGTCCTTGAATGTTAGTGTCAATATATTTAGGAATCCAAACAGTCTTCTTTCCTTTTCGAACATCTTTCTTAATATCACAAAAATATTGTGTGTGTCCTTTTTGGTTGCAATAAGTGCAAGTAGAATGTGGTGCATTTAACGTAGAACTTTTGATAAACACATTCTTGAAGTCTTTTTGTTTTTGGAATGGTCTATACCCAATACCGGCTTTGTCAAACACACATTTTTGTGCACCAAGTAACTTGTTCAAGTTTTCTTCTCCTTGAGTAAATTTAGAAGTCGTTTTGCACAAATCTTCATTCGTTTCTTTTAGTGCTTTGTTTTTAATTTTTAAATCCTCTAGTTCTTTAGTAAGTGATGCGACATATTTCTTTAACTTATCATGCGAGGTTCCTATTCTTATAGATTAATCATATAATTCATTGAATGATGTTTGTAATTCATCAAAGTTACTTTGCAACTCTTCATAAGAAATCGGATCAGAATATACCTCATCGTCATCATCGAATGCCATAAGACAGAATTTGTCATTGTTGAAGTTAGAGCAAGTGTCAAAGAATTCTTCTTCTTGATGTTGAGTTGTGAGACATAAGTTTGCCATTTCATTTTCACTTGATTCCTCATCTGAGCTGTCAGCGTCACTTTCTCCCCAAGCTGCTACCATAGCCTGTTTCCTTTTGTAAGTCCTATTATATCTCTTTCCTTTTTTTGGTAAGTCTTGGACATTCTGACTTAATGTGACCTGGCTTTTTGCACTTATAACATATAATCTGATCTTTCTTGCTATTATCCTTGGAGTAATTTCTTCTAGGAGGTTGCTTGCCATATTTTCCTCTTTTGATCAACTTGTTGAATTTGTTGGTCAAAAGGATTACTTCCTCATCACTTTCGTTTTCCTCTTCTTCCTCATCTTCTTCTTCTTCTTGACGGGTGGATGTCTTGAATGCTATCGTTTTTTTTTTTTTTTTGCTTTCATCATCCTCTGTACCCATTAGGTTTATCTCATGTGTCATGAGTGATCCCAATAGTTCATCTAAGTTGAGTACATTCAGATCTTTTGCTTCTTGGATTGCTGTGACTTTTGGTTCCCAGTTCTTAGGCAAACACCTGAGAATCTTTCTAACCATTTCTGCATCAGAGTACACTTTACCAAGAGAGCTTAGTCCATTACCAATATAAGTAAATCTTGTAAACATAACAGATATAGTTTCATCAGAATGCATTTTGAACAATTCATATTTATGGACTAGCATACTAACTTTTGTTTCCTTAACTTGGTTTGTTCCCTCATGTTAAATTTTTAATTTATCCCATATTTCTTTTGCAGTTTCACATGATGATATACGATTGAATTCTTTAGAATCTAATGCACAATATAGAAAATGTTTAGCTTTAGCATTTAATTGAATAGCACGTTTATCAGCATCATTCCATTCATCTTCTAGTTTAGGTACTCTAGTTCCATCTACTACCTTAGTGGGTATGGTAGGTCCTTTAGTTATAATGGACCATGCTTCAATGTTAGTGGCTTGAATGAATATGGTCATCTTAGCCTTCCAATAGTTGTAGTCACTGCCGGAGAACAATGGAGGTCGGTTACTAGATTGTCCCTCGGCTAGAAAGGTACTCATGGTTGCCATAAAATTACTCTAAGACAGTGAAGTCTATATGCTAGAGCCCTTGCTCTGATACCAATTGTTACCCAGGTGGCAACCCAAGAGGGGGGGGGGGTGAATTGGGTTTCAATAAAAATTACTACTAAAAATCCTTAGAGCTTATTAAAGATTGGATTTAAGCAGATATAATGACAAGCACACAATATAGCAATAAAAGCGTAAGTAAAGATAAGGAGGAGAAGATGCAACCGATGTATAGTGGTTCGGTCTGAGCGTGTCCACTGCCCAACCTAGTCCACTCCCTAGGAGTCACTTTGATCTACTAGAACACGAGCAACTTTGGGTGTCACACAAACCCTTACAATCCTTCTTCCAGTTAGCTTTCCCGAGGAGTTAACCGAACCGCTGAATCTTTATACCCAGATTCGATTACCCAAGGTTTGTATTCCGCAAACCTCACACATACATCAGCGATACAAGATAAATGAGGGAGACTTCACACAAAGTCTCACACAATTCGTACAGAGAGGAGAATGACACAAAGAATGATATATGCTAACTAATCTCTCTTCTTCTCTCTCAAAATCTCACTCCAAAGGTAAATACAATGTGTAGCCACGTGAGAGTAGTTGATTCAACGGTAGGGGATCACTTGGTTGTGCAGTAGAGCTCTGTAAATGCGTGTTAGTCTATGTAAATGCAGCCAATAGGTTATATAAACCCTAATACGCGAAATCCCGAATCTTGGAGGAGCCTTGGTGATTACCAAAATGATTGCACGATCTTCCAACCTTCCAAAATCCTCTCAATCGACCGTTTGAGCTATTTAGGGAAAGATCTAATCGAGTAAATCTTTGCCAAACTTGAATTTGTAATTTTTCGCACGAAACAGCGACCGGTCGACCGCACGATGGTCTCGGTCGACCGCCTGGTCCGGTCAACTGCCTGGTAGGTCCGGTCGACCGCATAGCCCGGTTGACCATAAACAGAGACCGGTCAACCGCACCCTGTAACTTTTGAAAACCTGTGCTTTGCTCAACCAAATCAACATCAAACATGATCATCATAATATAATAGCAATTTCAACACGGATATCGTTCGATGATTGTTCCATGGTCATGGTACGCTTAGACTATGATCTGGATCCTTACGTGTGAGTACCGACTTTCCATACATCTATTTGTTTATATCTAATTTTCATTTTTAATCTTGGCATCATCAAAATAAATAAATAATGTGAATACACTATTTCTAACAGTCTCTCTCCCGAAGATTCAGATGCTAGCAATCTGGGAAAGGCTCTAATTTCATCCAATGATCGCGACCCAGGTTGGATAATCGATTCGGGCGCCACTGATCACATGACTTATGATAAATCCTTATTTCAATATGCTTCCTCCCCTCACAAAGGCCGTGTTATTACTGCCAATGGTGATATTGTTCATGTGACAGGAGCTGGTTCTATTGCTCTCACTCCGTCGTTATCCCTGCACCATACCTTACTCATTCCCACTTTGTCAAACAATTTATTATCTGTAAGCCAAGTTACTGAACAATTGGATTATATTGTATTAATTTTTTCTATGTTTCGCTTGCTTCAGGATATCTAGACACGGGAGATCATTGGGCGTGGTACTAAGAGAGGGGGATTATATTATGTGGATGACATTGCAGCCAGTCGAGTTCTCAAGGTGCGTGGGACAATAGATGAAAAGTGCAAGAAAGTCTGGTTATGGCATCGTCGTCTTGGGCATGCTTCTTTTGGTTATTTGCGTCGTTTGCTTCCGTCCTTATTTCAGGATGTTAAAGACTCCGAGTTCAAATGCAATGTCTGTATTTTGGGTAAGAGTCATCGTGTTCCTTATCCTTTGAGTGTTAATAAAAGCACTGTTCCATTTGGATTAATTCATTCTGATGTATGGGGCCCTTCCCCTCTGACTACTCCAACAGGAATTAGATGGTTTGTTACATTTGTGGATGATTGTACTCGCATGAATTGGTTGTATGTGATGAAACACAAGAGTGATGTTGGCCCTATTTTTCGGGTTTTTCATCAAATGATCAAAACCCAATTTTCTTTTGTTATCAAGGTTCTTCGCTCTGACAATGGTGGGGAGTATATTAATTATGCGCTCTCTCAGTTCCTTCAAGATCATGGTATGATACATGAAACTTCGTGTACTCAAACTCCCGCACAGAATGGTGTTGCAGAACGTAAGAATCGTCACATTCTCGAGGTTGCAAGAGCCCTTCTCCTTGGTGTTTCGGTACCTAAGTGTTATTGGGCTGATGCTGTCCAATATGCTATCTATCTGATGAACAGACTGCCCTCTCAAGTTCTTGATTTTCACACTCCCATGGAAGTCTTGGCATCGTATGTGCCTCTAACAACCCACTTAAATCTGTCTCCGCGCATATTTGGGTGTGTGGCCTATGTTCATCTCTACAAGAATCAACGACGCAAATTGGACCCATGTGCTATTCGGTGTGTGTTTCTGGGATTTGCTCCTACACAAAAAGGATACCGTTGCTTTCATCCCCCTACTCGGCGCTCTTATGTTACTATGGATGTGACTTTCTCCGAGTCAGAAATGTATTTCGCTTCTCCCATGCCCAACCATGTCCTTCAGGGGGAGACGACTGCTGAAATTGAAGGAGAAATTGAAGGACCTGATTGGTTTGAGGTCGTACTAGAAGATGTACCTGTTGAAACTGGCTCTAGCTCATGCCCTATACCTGCTAAAACTGTACCGATGGCTGAAACTGGATTGAGTCCTGTTCTAAACAATGTGTCTGGTCCACTAAACTCAAGCTCGGTGGTTACTCTAGAAAGGTTGACTACTATACCTAATGTAGCTGACTCAGTATATGATTCCCTCTCTCGTAACTCTATAGTACCTGCCCATGCTCCCATGGATATTCCCGAGGTAAGTAATTCGGACATTAATATTTCTTCTAATCCTAAAACAATTGAAAAATGTTATCAGTTGCCTCCTAGATAGAATCGCGGTCATCCGCCTAACAGGTTTTCTCCAGAAGGAAAGGCAAGGTACTCTATTGCTCATTATGTGTCCTCACATAGGTTGACACCGCAGTATCAAGCATTTGTGAATCAAATGGCTGCAATCCAAATTCCTAGCAGAGTTGAAGAGGCTTTAAAGGATCCAAAATGGATAGAGGCTATGAATGTAGAAATAGAGGCACTACAGAAGAACAAAACTTGGGACATCGTTTCAGCACCAAGAGGCAAGAAACCAGTGGGATGTAGGTGGGTCTTTACCATTAAACATAAGGTTGATGGAACAATTGATAGGTACAAGGCCCGATTGGTAGCGAAAGGATATACGCAGACATACGGTGTGGATTATCAAGAGAATTTTGCACCAGTGGCAAAGATGAATACTGTTCGGGTACTACTGTCCTTACCAGCCAATTTTGATTGGCCCTTGAAGCAGTTTGACGTAAAAAATGCCTTTTTGCACAGAGATTTGAAGGAAGAGATATACATGGACCTCCCACCAGGATATGAGATGGTCAATAAATCAGGGAAAGTGTGCAAGTTGCGGAAGGCTCTCTATGGTCTAAAGCAATCACCTCGGGCATGGTTTGGGAGATTTACACAAGCCATGAAGAGATATGGATATCATCAAGGAAATTCTGATCATACCTTGTTTATAAAACAAAAGGGTGGTAAGGTTACTTTGTTGGTCATTTATGTTGATGATATGATTGTCACAGGTGATGATACTGATGAAATTCAGAAACTGCAAGGTTATTTAGCATCTGAGTTCGATATGAAAAACTTGGGAGGATTGAAATATTTCTTAGGTGTTGAAGTTGCTCGCTCTAGTAGTGGCATTTATTTGTCACAACGTAAATATGTGTTGGATTTGTTAACTGAAACTGGAATGTTGGGTTGTAAACCAGCAAGTACTCTTATTGTGCAGAATCATCAGCTAGGGATATATCCTGATCAAGCTCCAACTAATCGAGAGAGATATCAGAGGTTAGTTGGAAAATTGATTTATCTATCCCTCACTCGACCTGATATTGCGTATGCAGTAAGTGTTGTTAGTCAGTTCATGCACTCCCCAAGTGAGGATCATATGGAGGCTGTAATGCGTATTTTGAGTTACTTGAAGTCTGCTCCTGGGAAAGGTCTGTTGTTCAAGAAACATGGACATTTGAGGATTGAGGAGTACACAGATTCTGATTGGGCAGGCAACATAACTGATAGACGTTCTACTTCAGGTTACTTCACGTTTGTGGGTGGTAACCTGGTCACTTGGCGTAGTAAGAAACAAAACGTGGTTTCACGGTCAGCTGCTGAGGCCGAATATCGAGGCATGGCTCAAGGAATTTGTGAGCTTCTTTGGCTGCGTTTGTTACTTACCGAAATAGGCATTAACGTAGGAAGTCCTATGCAACTCTATTGTGATAATCAGGTTGCTCGGGAAATAGCACACAATCCGGTTCAGCATGATCGTACCAAGCATGTAGAGGTTGATCGACACTTTATCAAGGAGAAACTGGATGAGGATCTGGTGGATATTCCGTTCGTGAGATCTGAAGAGCAACTTGCGGATATATTGACACATGCAGTATCCAGGAAGGTATTCTGGGATTCACTCGACAAGTTGGTATAGGAGATATCTATGCACCAACTTGAGGGAGAGTGTTGGCGTAAATCGTGTAGATATTATGGTTATCCTTTTTCCTTACTTAGCTATTTGTAGATATTATGTTTATCATTTTCCTTTCTTATGTTTATCCTTTTCCTTTATTATCGTAGTGCAGTAAATCTTGTAATCTTATATAATGTCTCTTCAAAAGGTTGAGAAATATACAGAAAATATTAGCCTATTCAAGTTATTGCTTTTATCTCTAGTTGATCATCTTTGATGTTGCATTTCTGAGTTTCGGTAACTAAAAGATTATTTACTTGATTATTTTTAAGGTAAGTTCCTAATTTAAAGTTGATGTCTCAATTTTATTTTTCTATATTTTTTGTTAATTTTTAAGTTTTTTTCAAGATATAGAAGGGGTAGAAGTAGCCAAAATATACATAAGTCTTTTATTTCGTAAATATGATTAGTTAAACCATTTTAGGCTAGGTCCGAAAATGAAACTTATCGAATGACCTAAGTTAGAAATATCTCATCTAAACTGATTTTTAAGCTTGTTAAATGATTGATTTAAAATTCTTATTTTATAAACAAAACAGGAGTGTTAAGTTTTTGATTAGGTATCACCATCTTAGAAGTTGATATATCTAATACTTAAATCGATATCTTCTTGATTTTGGGCTTTTTACCATTGAACTTAAATCAATCCGAAAACACATTTTTCGATCTATAATCTCTTACGAGAAAATAGATTAAGTTATAAAAAATGAAGATATTAATTAACGGAAGTTTAAGATAAGCCAATTCCAAAGACCAAGCCTATTTCTTTCATCCAAGTTTAAAATTCCTCGTTAGTCATTTTTATTTTCAGTCTTTACCATAAAAATCATCTCCCAAACCAAGAGGTTAGCGTCCGAAATACTATCTTAAATTTGCAAGTTCATATTTTAGTTCATGTGTTCCCCGTGGATCGATACTCCATACTCTCTGCTATACTCTATTTTCACACTCAAGGGAAAGTCCAGGTTTTACAAATTATTAAACGTTGACTTAGACCGACGCCTCAACGACGCTCTTTTGCCAGTCGGTTAACTGCCTTTGATATGGACAAGCGAATAACTCTAACGCCTTTCTGTGGCCCTCTTCCTACTCACTTTGCAGCGCTTACTCTTAAGAACATCCCAATCTTCATAGAACTCTTCTATCTTCTTTTTCCTTTTTTCTTTCCAAGCAACAACTAGTAAAGATCCTTCTGATTCCTATAATTCTCTATCTGTGTCTTCCAATACGCAAAGTTTAACCCATCAAACTTTTCGATCCTCTATTTTCCTTTTTCAGAACCCATAACTCCCACTGAACCCTAAGTTGCCCAAATAAGATTAAACCCTAATTTGTTTGACAAAACCTACCGCAACCGTGTCTTTGATACTAATTGTTAGGAATTTAAACAAACAACGTTCAGTTCCACAATGTCCGTAAGAATCTTGGGAACAATGAATCACAGAACAAAACAAGCAAAATAATCTTGTGTAGTAAAAACACAAAGAAAAAAACAAGACACAAGATATACGTAAAAAACTCAACGCGAAAAAAAACCATGAGAGCCACACTAGCTTACCATGAATTGAATTAGGGAGTATAAATCTTCTCTCAATTTCTTTGAGATGCATTTTCTTTTGCCTCTCACTACCTCTAAAAGTTATATCTCTTACGAAACCTCCCAAAAGAATATATAAATAATATAACCCTAATCATTTTATAACAATAATTAGGAAAGAGCTAACAAAACGAATTGCAGTGAGGTTGGTCTTTAATCCTAACAATTTAGACGTCAAACTCTTAAAACTTAAAAACAAAGGATTCATAGATATAGATACTGATCAAAATTTGAACAAGGCCATGTGGATATTGGGATTCGCTAAATTTATTTTCTTGAATAGAATATAATAGAAATAGAAAATAAAGGAAAAGATGAAGGAAAAAAAAGCAGACACCAACTGAAGCAAGGAAATCAGATTTTTGCATAAAAGTTGTCCAAAAGTACATAAATTTTTTCTTTACATAACTTCTATACATATCAGATATTTAAACACAAACAAGGGACAACACGGAAGTGAAAATCCAGAAAACCTACAAGGCATTTACGAAGCTCAAGAAAACTATATTGCGTTTTCAGCATAAACCAAATCTACATATCGTAAAACTGCCAAAGTTCAAGCCATTAAAGAACTAGATCGCTTGAAACTCCGATGTGATCGTGTGTAACTGGATGAATCTTCCACAGCTAGGCCTTGTGCACCAAAACACAAATAGTGGTTCAACAACTGCTTATTAAACGGAGGACGCGTTTGGTTGTTCCGTAATTTTTCACCAATAGGGGAGTGATTTGAGCTAAAAGACTCTTCAATTTCATTAGCTGCATCTATGCCCTTGTGTTTATCAATTGAGATAGGTGAAGACCTTGATGATTCTGAAAAGGGACTTGAGGGTGATTGAACCTGAATGACACCATGCATAAGCCTTGAAGCAAACTTCTTTTTCGTGGATGGGCTCGGAAGTAGACCACTTCCCACGGAGAAAATCCTTTTGTTGTTTGGAAATGACAACTGTTTGGTAAATCTCTGTCGAAGTGGTGTAGGACTGGCTTCAATATTTCTCAATACCTTAAACGAATCCAAAGAATCAGTATAACCCAGATTGCCTTTTTCAGTTTTTCTCTCTTTCCTTGGCCATTGAAGGAAAATCTTCAACCGCATTGCAGCCTTACCCACAGAGCTTGATTTCTTATTGTCCAGGGACATGGCAGGAGAATTGAAATTACTAAGTGCACTTGAACAAGTACCGTATTCTGTATCAGATGCTACATTATCAGTTCCAGTGTACAAAAATATCTCCGCGTCAGGAATTCTGAATGAAGTTCCAGGGCTTCCTCCAATACCTTGCATTTTCAGGTGTGAGACGAGGGCAGTCCTCGCCTTGTAACCCTGACCGTCTGATATCCCTCCAGCTGAAATCAACTGTTTGATCACAATCTCAGAAGAAGCTGACCGTGGCCGTTGCTTCAGGAGATCAAGTGGAGTCATGCCGTTTGCATCGCGGATGTTGAGATCAATCGAAGGTATGTTCATCAGGAGTTCTACTAATTCAGACTGAATGTTTTCAATAACAGCCATGTGAAGTGCAGTTCTTCCATCATTATTCGGGACATTGATAATTTCCTCCATACTCATGAGGTTTCCATGGACCAACTGCTTTATGAGCTCAATTTGGCGGTCGAGCCTATGGAAACCTGGGGTTCGAAAACCAGCTACCGCCATGTGGAGGAATGTGTCTCCGTAGTTGTTTGTTATGGAGGTTATTGAAGGAGATGATGAAATTAGAACCTCTACCACGGGCAAGTATCCCCTGTAAGAAGCCACATTCAAAGCTGTGTTCCCTTGATTATCACATGAGGTGATGATATCATAAGATGCTAGTAGATCCTTGACTACCTGTGCGATTGAAAAGCTGATTAAAACATAAATCCTTCCATTTGTGAATTCATGTCATGCAATACAAAGAACTGCAATATTTAGGATCACAAAGTACAGTTCACCAGTTTCGGGGAAGGAACTGATGACACCAAAACAGGTTTGTCCTGCAAGATTATTGACACTCTCACATGGATTCTAATAATAAGACACTGGATGATAACAACGTTAGTAATAGGGAAGTGTAAGCCTATGAGAAACCTTAGGATTGCTTAGGTATTTAGAGTTTTAACGAATCTAGCTTTGGGTGAGGGGAGGAGGAGATCTGAGTTCTGTCTAATCAATTTCTAAACTTTTTCCATTCAGTTAATTGATCGCATTGTTGTTGATATCATGTGAATCACATAAACCATGTTTTTTCATAACTTAGAACATCCAAGCCAGTTTGAACGCACCTCCACTAAGACCAATACCACCTCAAATAAACCATGTTTCTAAGTATAATTCACCACCAAAGCTCACATAGTACATCTCGTTAGTCTTTTGGGGGGAAAAGGGATAATATCTTCCTAAGATAAATGAATCATTCACCAAGAAGATACATTTCCTAACACCCAATGACATCTACGCTCACCACAAAGTGAAATTTATGTTTGTTGTGAGTGCCCCAAGCATATTGGTTAGCGTGCTTAGAATGAATGTAGAAAGCTTGTTAAGCTTAGTTAACCAAAGCCCTAAAGGCACTTGCTAATTAGACCTTATTTCGAGTTACTATTTGATGGAAAAATCCTATGTAAATCCTTGTAAATTGGACTGTGTGTGTGGATTTACTGTTTCCGTGTTTCGTACCTGTGACTCATGGTTGATGGTTACAAGGCCTGCCCTAACCAAACAGTGGTGTTGAGATATCAAATCTAGTATTTCTGGAAACAATTGTACTTCAGTTATCCCTTCTGGTTTTCCCCCTATCTATTGGTGTTATGATCTATGCTTTATATCACAGTCTTAATAGAAACATCTAACCAGTGGACCTCTACACAATTCATAATAACTCATAGGACCTGCATTTTCAAGCCAAGAAAAAAGCAACATAAAGAGGCTTAAATCCCATTACCCATAACAGATGAAATGCATTTCCTCAGAAACCTCACCTCAACCTGGCCTCGGCCAGCAGCTGTATGCAATACAGTAGATCCCTGAGCATCTCTGTAAACCAAAACATCCTTGCAATCCCCAAGGATCTCTCTCAAAATCTCCACATTCCCTCCCCTGGCCGCCGCATGAAGAGCCCTATTCATCATCTCCCACCTAAACACTTCTGAAACCTCCTCTGATTCCCCCTCCACTTCCCCACCATTCAAACCTCCCTTTGAAACAGCAAAATCAAGCAAAACCCTGAAAACCTCCGAATTCTTGCTCCTTGCTGCCGCGTAAAGTATATCAGTAACACCATACTCTCCTTCCCCAAACACAAGAAACGGGTCCCTCTCTAGCAAATCTTCAACAAAGCCCACATCCCCAGCTGAGGCAGCAGTGTAAAGAAGCCAACCCCCATAGCCAGCCCTAATCAGAGAATTGTGGCCAGTATTTGTTTCACATTCCATAAGGAGTTTTTGGGCCACTTGGGATCTACATTTGGCCGGGTCATTGAACTGGAATTCGTCGTCCCAGACGGTTTCGAGGCGCCGGATGCGACGGAGGGAGGTGAGTTTGATGAGGAGATTGGTGTCAAGGTGGAGAAGCTCTCTCACTAGATCATAGTGGCCATTGGCAGCTGCCCAATCTATTGGGGATGCATACCACCACTGGTCTCCAGTGCTTTCCCACCTTAATGGGAAGTATGAAGGAGGCATTAGACCTAAAAAAAGAACCAAATTTTGTCACTGTCGACTGATTTTTAACAAGAAATTGAACTTTCTTGGTAGGGATAGAACAACAATGCAAACCCCATAGAGGGATTATTAGAGGGAACACATAATTGGACACATTTGACTGGTTAAAGCAATGAAACTGCTCTTTTTTTGGTAGGGATACGATCAAGATGCCAAACCCAGCTTTATTGGAACAAACACAGAATCGGACACAATTGACTGATTGACACAATGATATTCCACTTTTTTGCTACGGACAACGTCAAAAATACAAAACCCGGATTGGGATTACGAGAATAAGCACAGAATTTGCAATTCAAGATTGTATAATATCCGAGCAAAGACAGCCAAGGTCAATATACATAAAGGTTGGTTATTTTAATGGGAAAATCCGGGATATCCAAAAAGAGATCTAGAAAGTGAAATTAGGAAAGGGATCAAGAATGAAGATTCAAAGCCTTTAAGAGGGAAATTTATAATAAGGAGGGAGGGAGGGAGGGAGGGAGGGAGAAAGAAGATACGAAGAAAACCCAGTCGAGCTTAGGTGATGAACAAGTGGTGGAAGGATTTGGACTAGAAAAGGAAGCAAAAGACGCACGTTATTGGCCCCAGTGAGACGCTGAAGGTGAAGACGGGCATGTCAGGGGAATGAGAGGCTGATTTTGGAAGATGATGATAAAATGAAAGAGACTACTTCTTGAAGATTTGTGGTGGGTTTTTATAAGGTAGAGAAAAGATTAGGAAGAAAATCCCTGCAAGTAACCTAACAAAGTTTTTATCCAGTTCTTGAAATTTTACTTTCGGCTGTACAGTACTCTTTACTATTGCTAACCATTTGATAGCAGGATAAGTTTGAGAGAAATGAGAATATAATGTCTTGAAAATAAAATTAAAAGGGAGATAAGATAGAATGGAAATGAACGGAGTGCTTGGGTATTATAAAGAAGAAGAAATATATAACATCATTGGTTTGTTTCATAGTTAGTACAAGTGAATAAGAATTAATGGATGACGAATTTTAAAAAGAAAGTGATTTTTTTTTTTTTTTTGTAAAGAAGAGTGTTACTGGTCAATAAATCTTTCTTCAAAAAAATCATGAAATCAAAATCAAGAATTAAGATTTATAGGAATTTGGAACCCAAAATTAGAAACCTATTTCTTTGATATTTGGTGTTTAACAAATCTGCCTTGTAAGATTCCTTTACCCGTGACAACAACCCCAGTGGATGGAGAGAGAGAGAGAGAGAAGATATTTTGCTGGGCATGGAGTGAGGACCAAAGTACTTTTCAAGTGTTTGGGCAGCTCTGTTGGAAAAGAGAAAGGTGTTGATCATTCTCTCTCTCTCTCTATTCCACCGCATTCTTGCTGACCGGTAGGACCCACTTCAATAATACAATTCCTGCCTTATGCCCTTTCTCCTTGAGCTTCCTTATTATTCAAACAAGTACGTGTACACAGATTTTTGCACACAGATTCAGATACAGATGTGTTTAAATTCGTTGGATGCGCATGAAGTTTTTGAATTATTAAGGATTTTATGTGCATTCGACGGATCCAAACATATCTGTATCCAGATCTATGTACACAATCTGTGTACGTAAATTGTTGTTATTATTCATTACGAATGACAGTACTAAGACGGATGTGATCATGTTTGTGTCTGATTCTTGATTTTCATCTCAATGAATTGGAAGGAACCTTCGTCCTCCATTTTCACCTCTAAAGGATGCTTTCGAACGTTAGAATCTCTTCATGAGAAACTTCTTCGGGATGGAATATTACCGATGAAGCCTATTACAAAAATACGAAACAAGTGACACTTAATACAGTGTCACTTTTTGAAAGATAATCTTCTACTTTCTCAGATATTGTGTATTAGGTTACAATAAATTCGTCTTAAAAATACAATGAAATACAAATTAGTGTTCTTTACATCTGTATTTATACAAATGAAAATGGATAGAACATCTCTAGCATAGTGAAAATAATAAGAAATATAAATCACCAAATTTTGTTTTTACAAAATAATAAAATTTAAAATAAATATTGTAGAATATTAGAGAACTTAGTCTATTTATAGGTCAAATCGCACCCCTTGGAGTAGGCCTGTACCAAATTGATTCTGGCCGTTGAATTTGATTCGAACAGTCCAGATTATCCTAACCACCGAATCATTGTGTTGTTTCCAATACCCCGATCTTATGCAATCTATTGCAATTGTTCGTGAGGAGTAGTTGTACTTGGTCGAATTTGATCGCTATCGTTGGATTGCACCGATTCGAGATCAATGGTAACACCCATTTGATTAGTCACATCCCTGCGACATGGATGACATTCGATATCCACATTAGCGCCACGTCATTAATCTGTAACAAATACGACATGACGCCTATTAGGCACCTCATGTAAGTACATAGTGTGTCATCAAAGTGTCACATTACATTCACACAGTTCACTGTCACTTTCACGCTCACGCAAGCACACTTGTGGCGTCATGTGAGACTAACTCAACAACAAAAGCCACCATCCTATGTAGAGGTTCATAGTTTTTGAAAATAAAGGAATTATTTTAATCAATCGTTATTTGATTTCCTGTTTAATTAATTCTTCATATGTATTTTATTTTTCCGTGCTTGTATTAAATTCACATCATGTGTGACACCCAAAAACCTTACGATGGACTTCGTACACCATTGCATTTCCCCACCATGACAAGGTGTACCAGCCCCACCTAATCACCCCTCCTTAGGGATGGCAACAGAGTGAATCAAGACGGACTTGACCATCCCCAAATACGATCCCTAAATCTTAAATCTACCTTCATTTCTGTCTCATTCCTGGAATGGCGAATGAACCCCACCCTTTATTCTTGTCTAGATAGAAAATTTCTACCCTCTCCTGTTTTAATTAATCAATTCATCTCATATTAAAGTAATCACAAGTCTACAATTGCAAGACTAATAATAACATAACAAATAGTCTAAATTCTATCGAGCACCACAAAACAAAATAAGAGAGTGAATTGAAAATCTATCTTTTAAAGATCTATTAAGACTAATACATTAAATAACATAGAGTCTAAATTGAAGACTAATACATAACGTATGTAATAACCCATCATTTTCAATTGATTTTAATTTATAATAACGATTTTTTCTACTAATAGTTTAATTTTACTTATTTGAATTCGAGCTTTATAATTTTGGAGTTCACTCGAGCAAGCTATAGGCCGCGAGCAACCCTTATTTTTGCATACCGCTGGAGTGACCTATTCAAATTTCTGAATAGGCAGATTGCTGATCTAGGTCATTAATGGAGGAGACATTTTGGCATCTGATTTATTTGGGGTTTTTATGCGCGTTTATGGACTTAGATCTCTACTTAAGCCTATGACTTGTCCATTTTCATTACATTACATATTATACTCAGAAGTTTTAGAGAGAGAGAGAGAGAGCGAGAAGGGAGAGAAAGCACAAGTATTCTTGAGTGTTCTTGGCAAAGAAAGCTTTGTTTGTGGGTGATTCAATCGATCCAAAGGTTGTTTGATTGCTTAGTTGCTAGGATCGAGGTAGGGAAAGTCACTACCAATCCATAGATTACGATTTATAGTAGGGTTGTCGTTAAGTTTTATGATAGAAATGCATGCTGGATTTATGTTTATTTATCTTGAAGAATGAAATTGCTTCTAATCGATGGTAGATTCATCCAATAAATAGACGAGTTTTGATCCATGGTCGAGAGGGTTTTCGTATGCATTTTCAATTTTTGTTTTGAATAAGAAATCATAGATTAGGGTTGAGATAGTGCTTAGTTTGTTAAGAATCCTAAAAACTAGAGTTGTTAGAAAAGACAGCTCGCTCGAGCAACCATAAATTTTTTGACAGATTCTAACATATTTTTCAAAATCAAAATCCAGAATTGAAGGTAGACCGCTCGAGCAACTGACCAAAATCCATAATGTTTATAGATTGTTGTTTGGACTCCAGGCAGTAGTCCAGACCATAACCACCACTTTTGATTGTACACACAACACAGACATCCACGAACACATTACATATGTCCACAGGTCCCCATGGGACTCCGTGTGAGGGTTTGACCAACTTTGGCCAAGGATCTATGTTATTGTTATATTGGATATTCATGAGTTGACAATGTATATGAGTTGTGGTGTGATTTCGGTCATTGTAGATTAAGTTGTGTGAAATTGAAAGAAATGGAGTTCAGGGGTAGTCGTCGTGCTAACCATTGATATAATGAAAGTTGATGTTATAGCCGTTGTGCCGATAGATTGATTAGTGAGGCCGTCGTGCCAACTGTTAAACATAGATAAGCCATCGTGCTTTAAATTGTAGATAGTGAACTGTATCATGATTTGGGTAATTATGTGAAAATTTAGAATTCATGTTAGAAACACTGGTTCGAATGCCACCGTAACACGGGGTGTTAGTTGATCATTATAATAAGTAGAACATGTAGTAAACAAGTAGGTTCGTTAAATGGATAATGGATTATTTAAGGCCGTCGTACCAAGTTTGTTGGGCGTCGTGCCTAATGTTGTGTTCTGGACGTCGTTCCAAGTTTGTGTTCCATGTGAGTTTGAGTCCCACCGGACATCGTTCTGCTTGTTTAAGGACCCCAACTAGGAGATGGGTATATTCAGTTGGAGGTAATTCGGGGTGCTTATGATCTCGGCTCATGATTCAATTGCCATGTATTTAGCTATTGAGCCTCAAAGTTTATGTTTTTATGTGATCGCAGCATCAAAAAGAAAGTCTGAATTTTCCACGGAAGCCGGCTCGAAATATTTGATCTTAGGTGCATTTTGCTCTGGAATATTATTGTTTGGGTACAACCGGACAACTATGGATATATATTAGGGTCTTTTTGTCCAGGTGCAGGTAGTTCGCATCTGTGAGTCTATGTCGATAGCTCCGGACTCCGAGAGAGTGATGGTCTTGTCTTGGGTGACCTTGAGCCTGTAAAAGGGAAGCAGCTAAGGATCATTGGTATCTGACTTGGCGAAGCCACATTTTCGATCAAGTCTAGGTAGAGTGAAGTAGATATTGACTTGAGTAGAAAGTAAAAGGTCTTTGTCTTGCCTCAGTAAGACTTGCCAATACCAACCGGGTACTCTACATTAAATAGTCGAGTAAGAAGGAATACCGGAGAAAAAAAATGGTATTCTTAGAAACTTAAAAGAACGAGTGCCTAATAAACTTACGGGATTTTACTTACGCACTTTAACATTTTTCATGATAGATACGATTTGCTGTATATCTGTATCTGTGAGTTGATTTTTCGGTGACTTTTTCTTACTGAGGTTCACAACTCATTAGATGTAACTTTTCTACCCTTGCTATTTCATACCAGATGTTGTGAAGCAGCCAGAGTACCCTCCCCAGCATGAAGAGCCGGGACTCGTCGAATAAGATCACAGTGACATTTGGCAACTCTACCCATAATAGCTCTGTTTTATTTTTAGAATAAAGAAATATAAACCATAAGGAATATTAATGTTAATTCTATTTTTGCACTTTAACTCTGATTTAATTTAACTCTATTTCTGTTTGATAATAAAAAAGGCATTTTCATAATTACACTTCAATTGATTTAATAATTGAATAAAATATTTTAAATTATGTTCTTAGAAATCGGAGCTTTAGAATTTGGTATCAGAACTCTATGTTTGACCACCCCTAGGAAAACACAATTTAGAATGCTGATGTTTGAAAATACGATTTAGCATAAGGGTCATGACCATATTGAACCGGAATATCATAAATACTAGAATTATTTTTTGAACCTACAGGCAACGCTTATGTTGACCCGAGAATTTTGAAAAGGATTTTCTCACAATGGATGTTGCTAGGTAATATTGTTGATAGCCAGGAAAGTGATATTAACAACCCCTATCGAACCTAAATTGTTCAATCTTAGTTCCACATTAATTGAAAGACTTTTTTTTTTTTAAAACACCAAAAATAAAACCCATTTAATTTCTTTCCTAACAAATCATATTAATTTAATGTCAATAATCATATTATGTATAATGACATCCAATACATGTATTTTTAGCAATTAACCAATTTGTAAGACTTGGAGTACATCCTAAAGAGATACTACTTTGCCATCAATTTCTCTTGAATTGATATCTTTTAACTTAACCTTATTCCAACTTTGCCAAGGAAGAGCACATCTAGCATAAACTTTATTCTTAAAATTATACTACAAGTTTAATTTTTTCCAATATTTTCTGAGATAAGATTTGATAAGAAATTTTTAAATGGTGCTACAAATATTATATTTAAAAATTTTGTTCCAATTTTTCAGAATCCAACAGGAATTGCAAACTAAATTTACTTCATTTGATCCCAATAAACATAAAAAATTGACAATCGAATATTTTTGCTATTGCGTTTCAGCCCAATCAATCAATCTATGTTTATTTCTTCATAGTTTATTCTTTTATGTAAAGTCTATAGTAATTGGCAAATATAAAAATGCTCACTAGCTGTAGAACTCTTAATCTATTGAACAATATTACTAAGAAAAATGGAGTATAACCCATTGAAAAAAAAAATGTATTTTTTAAACATTTTTAAGGCTTTGGTTTATAAACAACCAAGCAAATTGACCAGGGGCGGACCTACTAAGGGGGGAGGGGTCACGTGCCACCCCCCCATGCTCCACTTCAACCAAATTTTTTTTTTTTTTTTTAAGATTTTAAGAGTAAATTAAGTTTATCATGTAACACTGTGATACCCCCATACTCTTTTGTTCAGTCAAACTCTCCCCAATTTAGTTCATTAAATTTTGAATACCTATATTTTTTTGTTATTGAATACAAATTTAATTTTTAGTTGTTTATTTATTTTGATGGTGACACCCCCAGGTTCAAATCCTGGGTCCGCCCCTGAAATTGACGGTCCGGCATATCGAGCGGCCGAGGGACACTCATTAAGAAAAGCTCCAACCTCGGGTCATGATCCTAGGGAGCGGCTTTGATTTTGGAATAGTAAACAATAATTAAAAGCTTAAACAAAGTTATGATTTTTGGAGAAGTCCTTGAATTGGCATTGTCTATGATGTTAGTATCAAACTTCCCTTTCCTTTCTTTTTTTTTTTTTATGTGAATTTGAAGCTAAATTATGGGCCCCACCTGAAAACAATTGTTCTAATCTACACTTGTAAGCCACCCAAGGTATAGGGCGAAAACCCCGCAACGAATTTGGGTTTATCCATTAGTTTACTTGTGCTCTACTTTTTTCCCTTCTTATTAAACAAAACGAATAAGTTCATGATCTCATGAATTACTTTTAAATAAATTAAAAAATTATATATTAAAAAATTATAACATTTTGTGATTCATTGGTAAATTAGCACTCATTCTCTATGAACCAGTAGTAATGTGAGACGGCTAACGTGGTAGTTTGACCTGACTAAATTATTTAATTATTTTTTTGTTCTTATGTGAATATTTTTTGTAATTTTTTGTTTTTCGTCAATTTTTGTGGATTATTCTAAAGATTCATATAATTGACCAAATTTAAAAAAATTCAAGAAAGACAAAAATAATAAAAAACGCATAATTTTTTGGTGCTTATTCATAATCATTAGTGATTTTCTTTTAGTATTTGGACATAATTTTATACTTTTTAGATTTATTTCATTGAGACGGACTAATAATTCACAAAAATTAAGGCCAAAATAACAAATATAAAAAAAATTGAATAAAAACAAAACGTGTTTAAAAATAATTGAGTTAAGCAAATGGAGCCCAAGAAACTACTACTAGTGAAAGAGCATTTTCGATGGTAGTTGATCTACAAAGATAACTACAATTTCTTTTGGTTGACGTTTTACTTCATAGTGGCATCATTACGACAAACTCCCCAACTATGACAGACCAAGGGTTCTGTTGTGCATAGTGTACATCAGGGTCTGTTGCATGAACAATATAAAATTGACTGAATAATTTTCGGTCAGTATTTTACGTGTCAAAATAACGTCGTTTTGACACGCAGCACGTGCTGCTGTGCACAATGCACAGCAACCTTCCTATTTCCAACTATGACAATGACCAAAAGGGACCACATATTATTGGGTACTTGGTTATAATTTTTAACGCCTGAATTCAACAATCATCGGGTAAAAATCACATGTCATGTTGGATGCATAGGGTTTATTTGGCTTGTGATATTTATGTCTGAAATATAATATAATTCATTTGAACTAAATTATTTGTTATGTTATTAGATCATAATTAATGAAGTATTTTATTTGATTTTGAATGAGTAATGACCGAATTACATTTGTAGGTGCATGGCCCATTTGGGTAATGTATGAATATCTTTATCTTTCAATATACCATAAATTAGCCAAAAAAAAAAAAAAAAATCACACAAACAAGTGTTCTTCAACAAATAAATTAGTCCAAATGCAACTGCTTTTTTTTGGGGGAAAAAAAATTTAAAACCTCAAAAATACCATAGGCCAAATTGGCTTATAATACTATGAGAGGTCTGGTAATTTTAATCATATTATCTAATATTTTTGATGGTATTATATGTGATAATATTTTGTATCCCTTCACTCGTCTTATGTATTTTAATCATATACTTTGTCTAACTCCATATATACCTAAGGAATAATGCATATCCACTTCGACGCGCTTTGAATTTTTGCCAGAAAGTAGCTAATATTTTATTTTATTTTTTCTTTCTAGTTTCCATGCTCTTTCGTAACCACTAGGCACATGGCAATTAGTTAATTGAGTTGGATGAACCTGGTGACCCAACAGGTGGGAAAGGAACTAGCCTTAACTACTTCACAATTTCATAACCAAAAAGTTTAGGAACACATCCGACTACAGATATATTCAAAACTATTGAATGTATAGGGTTCATGTGTATTCAGCGGTTCCGGACATATATTTGTTCGTAGCATTACTCTTTTCGTAACCCGAAAAGGAATATCTTGCAAACGTCAAGTTGTGAAAAAATATATAGTCTCCACTGCAAGAACCTTAGTCGAGAGAAAGAGAGACTAGTAACATTGAAACCTTACCATTTGATTTTTCTTTTTCGGCTAACCTTGGTGTACAACCTACAAAGGAAAAACCAGTGAAAAATAGATCTTCGAATATGAATAAGTACAAACAAAAATGAGTTAATCGATCTAGACCTGTATTAAATCAATCAAGCAACCTGGGCTTAATGCTAGCAAGCAAGCAAAAGGATTCTTTCTTTATAAACTACTCGGAGATTGAACCCACTAGCAACAAGACCTAAGCTAGGAAAGTAAGGGGAGTTTAAGCTATTTTATAGCGATAGCAAAGGCTATTGAAAAGACTATAGCCCTATATAAGATATATAATACTATTCGACTAAGCAACTAGATATTGCGGGAAGTAAATTCATCTCTTTATGTCTTTTTTGCTATCGCCTTAAATCAATCTGTGTCTTTTCTTTTTGAATGAAATAAATAATATGACTAATTTTCTTTCATTTAGTGAAAAGGTTCCGCGAACACCTATCCTTAGCGGGGAAGTCTTTTTGTTCTTTTGCACCGGTCGAGCGCTGCTGCTTTTTCTTTCTATTATTGGGCGAGCTACCCGGACCCTTATTCACCCAAAGTAAATAAGCGACTCTATATACTCGCCAAGAAATATTAATCATCTGCAGAGGACCTCACAACACCGATGTCGGGACCAAACCTAATGTTTCACCTAGCGCTAAAGAATATGATTAACCTTACCAAGCAGCTACTAAGATTTTTACTTAGCAATAAGCGTGAAACTCTAAAGTAATTAGTCATTAAACCAATCACTAGGCGGTAGCGTATATAATTCTATTGTCGATAATCTTTTTGGGTCTTCTGTTTATCCTTTGATTGATCAGCAGGTATGATATTTCTAGGTTGGTATGACATGAAATCACTAATTAATTTTGGGTAAAGGACATTATGCAGTATGAAAGACTAGCTGGGCCATAAGGTCACCCCCCCCCCCCCCCCCCCCCCTCTCTCTCTCTCTCTCTCTCATCCATGATACTACTTTTAACATGCATGTGACCAGATGAAGCATGCCAAAAGCAGCAGGGGTTTTAACTAGCAGTAACTGGCTTTGTACTGTATTGTTCTTGTTCTCTTTTGGATTGGTAGCACCTGTAACTTGATTCTCTTTACGTAGTCGACTGGAAGCTCTTGCAGTAGTCTAGTCTGGTCTCCTATATTCGCAAGATCTCCAAAACTATACAAGCAAATCTTTTCGAGCTCAAGTTCGATAATTACCTTAAAAATGACTACACCTACAAGTGTGTGTGTTTTTAAACCGAAGGTAAAATGTTAGTGCTTTGTCAACACTAGCGCGCCGTTTTTGCTCGTGATCCTAACAAATACGTTCTCAATTTCTTAAGTTTTTCTAGCCCGTCGCTTTATTTTTTGTTTTCTATATTTTCCATTTCAATTTTGATTCACTCCACAAAACCAAGATCCATACCTAGTTAAACAACAAAACCATCCAATCAGAGGCATTCTGAAGAGGGCCATGTAGCACATGGCTTGGTCTCTAATATGATTTTTTTTAAAAAAAAAGCTAATGAGGCTCGTGGGGGTACTTTGATTAGGTGGGGACAGTACTAGGATAATTTTGCTTTATTAGTTGATTTGTCTCAAATCCCCCATATGAAATGAACCACATCACGTGACAGTTGCATCTACAACAATGCATGCCCAAGAGCCAAGGACAGATTTATCCAAGAATCTCATGCTAAATGTATGAAAACAATGAGATCTATCTCAAATATGTGAAAACAATTTGGAACCCACTAGTTTCTCAAGGGACCTGCTGTGGCTTTTGACAACATTATCTCATGGGAATCCCTAGAATCCAAAATCCATGCACTATTTCTATGATAGATGTAGAATAGAGGAGTGCTACACCCAGACTTTTTTTCCGAAAATATCTCCGAACTTAAAATCAAGAGTCAGGATTCATTGAGATTTGAAAATTTACAAAGTCAAGAAAATCTAGATCACTTATTTTGAATTCTGGGAATTTTTCTAGAAAATTTTTCTGGGACTAAAAACTTTCCCTATAGAATATGATATCTTCATTCTTCATTCCTAATATTTAAGCATCTAATTTAAATCTAATTAAAAGAAAAGCAACATAGATTAACATCCCTCTGCTAAATATATAATTCTAACTCAATAATATTGTGTTTTCTAATTTTTCTAGAAAGTTAAAGAAAATTCAAACCTGATTTTTTCATGGAAGAATGCGAACGAAACCTCTTAGACCTTGCTACGATGTTATCTTCCAGAATATTGTAAGAAAAAATTTAGCGGACAAATTCATCGGATTCCATTCCATAAAATAATTTCATTGAATCAATAATCGTAGTACAGAAGGTAATCACAATAGAAATTTAGAAACAAAAATACATTACCAACCGAGTCTTGTGTATCACAGTCCCATTAAAACAGATTCGCCGCCCCCCGTGGGTGTTGGAAGATCACTCCGGCTCCTTTCTCTCAGGGTAAAACGGCTCACTTGACCGATGGAACACCTCCCAATCGACCGCTTGTTGAACTAATTGTGTTTGTCTCTCTCTCCATAAAAATCACATGAAAATCATTTGATATCTCCATAACCAAATACAGATTCACTATTTATAGAATCCATAAACCTACGAAACCGCTAAAATCATAAAGAAGGGAATTAATAGGGTCATTGATAGACATCAATAGCGTTATTGATGGGTTTCAACGCGACCATGAATAAGTTGTAAATGCGGAGACTTTTCGGTTGCATCATGAGACCCTCCGGTTTCCCAAATTCATTCACAACTCTTTCAAATTTTCAACAATCCCCCACATGAATGAACTTGGCAAGAAACTCACACAAAGTACAAAGTAAACTCGGAGAGAGAGCATATCAGATAATCCCTGCATAGGGTAAGTAGCTTTTGGCCTTGAACCTTCCATTGTGAAAGCCCATCGGATTTACTAGCTGACCAGTGAACATGATGTCTTGAACTGTTCTGTCGTGCGTGTAAACTGAGACAGCAAACTCCACACAGGAATTTCTCTTAACACATTTTAGTTCTCACTGTTGTGTTCGTTTTGGTCATGAACATGCATCCTGGTTCTGCAAGTGTTATTAAGAATTTTGCCTTCTCATATTCTCATTGAAGCGGCTCCACTTCACACTCACATATGTGATCTCTTATCATGAGCATCTCAAATACTCTACTAGGAATCCCAATTCCAATGCATAAGAGTCATTAAAAGCAAATAAAAATTGCTTATCCTCAACAATATCACTGTTGCATCATAAGAAAGGGTAGGAGAATCAATCTCCACAGTGATCTCCGTAACCACACGCGATTAGGTTGCCCCATTGAACCTTGATCTTCGGATCTCCAATTAACAAGGTTGGCTTTCCATCACGGTAGTTTTTAACGTCATAAGCTTTAGCCCCATTCCCGTCGATGCTTTGCAACTAGCTCTCTATTTAACCCTTAGGTTAGCAGATCTGCAATATTATCTTTTGACTTCACGTTGTTAAATAGATTCATCCATATTCATATTCTTAACTTTAAACTGATTCAGAATATGTTGTATCTCGTGCAACTGATCAATGATGGGCTTATTATCAACCATACAATAGTTCATGAATTGACTAACAACAAACTTCTTACTTGTAGCGTCTTCAGTCAGATACTTAGCATGTAGTGAATCCCAAAGTTCCTTTGTTGTCTCTGAATTTTGGTAGACATCAAACAAGGCATTGGATAAAGCATTGGGGATATGTCCTCGTCAAATGTAATCATCATTCTCCCACTTGATTCTCTCACGAATCTAATCCAATGTTTCATCCTCTTTCTCTTTCGGACTCGGTGTGGTCAAAACATAGACCACTTTTAGTGTGGTAAGGAGAAAGTGCAATTTCTTTTCCTAGCGCCTGAAGTTACCACTATCAAATCGATCAAGTTTCACAAAATCCTGGGTCATTTTTTTTGTAGAGACATCGTGATTGCAAAATATTGTCTTTAGATTGTTGGGAAAAATCTGTCTTCGGAATGTGAATGTTGGCCGATGAAATCTACTACAAATACATTGAAATAAAAAATCTTCGAAGCCCGTTACGGCGTTGCTTTCGTAAAGACAATATTTTCTCCCATCGGATGATGCATCGGGTTACAGCAAACTTGTCTTTACGATACAACGAAGATGAACTTGTGTTCTTACCGTCTACGTTTGCACAAACAGAGACGAACAGAATATCTGCGTATTAAAAATAAAAAGACTAGAAACCCACCAAGTATTGTTTCTACAGAATAACAATACTTGATCTAAATGCTTCCAAAATATAAGAATTTTTTAGAGAGAGAGTAGGCAAAAATTCAAGTAAGTAATTGTGTTGAAAAATGCTTATATTTATAGATAGTTAAAGGTACAATTGAAAAGTTACATCTTTTTAATCTATAGAATCAATGAAAAATTATAACTTTCAATTAATAGAAGTCACAACTTTTCAATTAATAAAAGTCACAACCTTTAAAATATAAGTCATAACCTTTCAATTAATAAAAGTTACAACCTTTAGAATAAAAATCACATCTCTTTAAATAGTTATAACTATCCAGTTAATAAAAGTCACACTTTTTAGTATAACACTACAATTGAATAGTCACAACTATTCAAATAGTCTTATCTTTAACAATTAAACACACTCCTTAATATACTTTATAACTACCAACTTTAATTCACACCCTTTGGATAAAGTCACACCCAAATGTCTCTTAAGTTTCCAATGAAAGCATTCCAGAAACAAATAAAGTTTTACAAAAAATACAAAAAATATATATATAAACCCATTTATTTTGAAAATCCCTAATAGTTACTATATATAAGTGTGTCTCCGCCATTTGGATGATGATTTTTTGGAGACACGACTTAGTAGTTTTGTATTGATTTTTTATTTATTATATTGAGTATTGAGTCATCGTATAAGAGAATACAAGATCATTATTTGGTTCGCTAGGCTCATCGATTAGAGTGCTACTTCGGTGAAATTTCAATTATTTTATCCTAGAAGACAAACGTCTATTCAAATCGTAAGCACCAACGAGGGGGTAATTTGTCTTAAGGACATAGTGTCTAAGACTAGAATTGATCATTTCCATACGATTTTTAGGTTCTATCATTTTGTGATTTTGTTATCTTTGATTTTATTATTTATGTCACAGTAACACAAAAAATATGCATCATTTTTCTAACATTTTTCTCTAATTCATTTATCTCCACTTCCATTTGCCATCAATGACCTAAGAAAGGAATTTGAGATCCTTTGATTAAGGTGAAAAGATGGGTTCATAAGGGATTTCAAAAATTGGATCATTCACCATTCATTGGTAGACACATGAAGAATCGGAGTGTGAAATTCAGGAAAATAGTATTTCAAAAGGACGATATGAATGTGAATTTTGCGAAAGGACACATAAAGAATCAGAGTGTGAGATTCAAGAGAATGGTGGATTAGGAGTGACAAGGAGAAGCGATTTGAAGATTCATTCGAGAAGATAGAATCGGGAATCAAAGTAGTGATGAAAAAACTGTTTTAATTCTCAGTGTTAGTACGTACGGTTTCTTCTTTCTTGGCCCCGTATTTCTTATTTTTTTTAATGTTGTTTATTCTGGCTCGAGATTCTGCTTGTGTCGCTTACTTTGCCTGATTGATTTGAGAATTAAATTCATGTAGAGCAAGATAGCATTAAAGGCTTTGTCCAATATTTGCGTATGATATAATAAAAAAAACTCGAAAATAAAAAATAGTTGCAACAAATTGACGATGCAATTGCAAAGTACTAAGTTTATCAAGTACACATTCACTGTTTTTTTTTTTAAAAAGAAAATCACCTCAACAATTTCTTTTCACCTCCTTTTGGCGATCATTGTACTGCTGATAACGGTGCCAAACAGTACATCATAATAATTTAAACTTTGTGATACGGCTTCATTTAATTTCATTTCAAAAATGCCCCACCCACAGTTTTGCAGTGTTTGGTTTGTGGTTCAAGATTTGGATTCTTTTTCATTATTCTTGAACTTCAGTGGAATCCCTTGAAAAATAAAAACCCAGCATACAATTTGGATTTTTAGTTCAACATTTGGATTTGTTTTTCCTTGTTCTCAAATTCAGTTGAATCGCCCCCAAAAAAAAAAAAAAACCAACATGAAAATCATGCTAAACTAAGGTACACTTCACAAAGTACATTTTGTCTAACTCTACGAGCAAATACATTGTGTGAACACCTGCTTCTAATATGTCTTGATGGGTAGAACTTGTAACTTTAGTTACGGTTATGATGATTGTGAATTTTAAGTTATGATAATTGTGAATGATTGATTTATGTTTTTCAATAGAAAATGCATTAAAAACGATAACTAATTTAGTTGGACAGAATCGACAAAAAAAAAAAAAAGCTTTTATAAAACTGGGCTTGAAATTATTAAATAGAACCAGTTTATTAATCGAACGGATTTGAGCGTGTATAAATTACGTACAACCCGATGTATGTGCACCCCAAAGTGGAACGTGAGAAGAGAATGAGTGAGCTGGGTAGGAAAATGATTTCTGAACCAATTCACAAGGATCTTTTACACTTGCCTTTCCCTACGTAATCCCTCCACAATCGAAAAAGTCATGACTCATGATCCGAATACACCCAAAAAAGTATGAAACGACAAATATTTGAGGACATTGTTCGACAAGAATGCAGTACCTTTCAAAAAACAAATCAACAGGAAGGCACCTTCTTCTAACATTCAGTAACATGAATATATATAGGGAAAAGCTATATAGACCAACACTTCTCTAAACTAATATTAGACCAACATCCAAATTCTTCATTCCTGATTAAATTTTAATAATTCGAACCATTCAATGTGTTTAAAACATGTTTTTAAAGATACCCGTAAAAAATCAGCTCAAAATATTACTGAAAAATGCTTGATTCAAGCAGTGGTTCAAAATGCTGACAGAAACTGTTTTATGAACCACTGTTTCATGTTTTTAAGGGTACCTACGAGAAATCAGCTCAAAATATTATCGAAAATGACTTAATCCAAACAATGATTCATAAAGCAGTTCCTGTCAATATTTTTCACCACTGCTTGGATCAAGTCATTTCCGATAATATTTTAAGTTGATTTCTGTTTAGTACCCTTAAAAACATGTTTTAAACACATTGAACGGTTCGGATCATTAAAATTTAATCAGGAATAAAGAGTTTAGATGTTAGTCTAATATTGGTCTAAAAAAGTATTGGTCCCTTGAGCCTCTCTCATATATATATATATATATATATATATATATATAACACCCTAACTGTATGAAACATCCAGAATGATTCAAGCCCTTCAATTATGGCTTCTTCATTCTTCTATATGATCACACATGATCGAAAGGGACGTAAAATGGGAAGAGATCATAAGTAACAACTCGCATATAACTACTAAATTGCACTCTGTCATCATATTTTGCATTAATTTCCCTCTGGACGAAAAGGGAAACAAAGAAAAGCCAAATACTGGACGAAAAAACAAATGTCATGGCATCAGAGTTCAGAAAAAGAAGTCACACCGCAAAAGACTACACATTTATTCCGAATTTAAAAACCTTAGGGGTCTCAAAACTAACTCTTAGAAACACGAAAAACAAAATACGCCCATCATCATTCTCATCTGATCGGAATCAAGCTTGAACAGAAGCCATTTTGCATCAATTGCAACAAACAGTTTGAAATTCAACAAACCAGTAGTATTTGTAAGGAAGCAAGCTCTTAATAGCATAACCGAACTTTGATTAGTGAATTACCTGCATTGACATAACAAGACACGATTCACAAAGTTGTCACTCAAAGCAATCCCAGCCTTTAACACTGAATATGCTCAACCTGTATAAAACAAACAACATTCAATAAAATCTTTGATGGGGACATCTATGGCGGCCCCTGTGAACACCATACAAATGTCACATATCACAATCCATAGCGGAGGATGTCACGAGGTTGGACACCATAAAGTACTTATGTTACTACTAGTGGGAAAATGTTGCGAATCCTTGTGGGTTCTATGGTGAGAAACATTACGACCTTTGTGCTTTCTGTTTTGCAACTTTTCGCGGGATTCTGTTATGCCATTTCACAGCAAAAAGTAAGAGAATATTGTGTTGCCTACTTTTTTAACATGTCAGCATAGAACCTCCCAAATTTCGTGCATGCAAGTGTTAAAAGAACATAATCACTCTACACCATTAGGAAGTAATGCAGCAAGACAATCTACCTGTTGTCACCCACACAGTCAGTGGAGACCAGATCGTCTTCAGTGTACCCCAAAATTCCTTTGAGATTTCCCTCAGATTCCTCCCTGAAATCAAGATACAGAATAAAAAATCGTAAAACAAACAGAAGCAGGTTGTCAAAGAAACTTCATAGTAGGAAGTGTAATCTTATATATTGCACAATGAGCAAAGTTTGAAGGAATACTGTGAGCACTCACTTGATAGCCTCTTTGATTTCCAATCAGACCATTCCATTAAGAGCTGGTAGAACTTCTCCAACAGCCTGGGAGAGTATTACAAAGTAACAACACATTCCAGTCAATCAAAAGCCCAACAACACAATAATATAGAATAGATACCACTGGAGGTTGAAATTACTTTCAATTATCTTAGTCAAAATATTTTTATATTTTGCAATCCAAGTGGTAGAATAATATTTTTATTTCGAAATTTAACTGCATAAAAACTAAAATTCTTTTTTTTGCTAAGCATAAAAACTAAAAAATTATTATATTTTTTCCTAGACGCCTCCCACAGCGCTTCCACACTTTTATGATCATCCAATCCTCTGCTCCCGCTCCCACTTCATGCAACTAAGATATACAGTATGTGTTGGAATATAGAATATTCTCTAGATCCTAGAATATGGAATATTGTGATCTAGAATTATCCTTGTTTGCTTTTTCCCATATTCTTATTTGTTTCCTTAGTCTTATAATTTGTTTCCATTATTAATGCTTGTAATCTCTATTTAAGCCTGTACGATCTCAATAATATTCAAGCTTTCTATTCTATTATAATTCAATTGTATGATACTAGCTCTTAGCAGGAGTCCCACGGCCTGATAGCAAATCAAAGCACAAAGTTATCACATCTAACTACCTTAGCACCTCCAGTGCTGCTTCGAATAATGTTAAAGGAAGCAGCTCTTCGCCCCCCACCCCCCCGCCCCCAATCCTTGCTTGATGGTCCATCAACAGTCTTCTGAGTAGCTGAGGAAATTTTTGAGAGAAGATTATAAAAGGATATGACAATTCATATTTCAAAGCAGCAAATATAACCCACGCCACAAAAACTCACCAGTGATGGAGTGAACAGTAGTCATAAGACCCTTAACAATGCCAAACCTATCATTGATAACCTGCAACATAATCAAAATTCAAATTCTGCCCAAAGCACTGTAGTACTAATTTCAACTAAGCAAAGTGTTATCGTATTGTACAGTAATTTAATGTAACCTTGGCAAGGGGAGCAAGACAGTTTGTAGTGCAGCTAGCATTGACTTGTATTCTTTCTCATCTCATTAACACCCACAAGAAACATGGGAGCATCCTTGCTTGGGGCAGAAATGACCACCTTCTTTGCCCCACCCTGATTCAACCAAAGTACAAAACTACTATAGTCAATTCACCACAACAAAATCAATACCTTCAAAACCCAGGCCCACAAAAACTATATTTGCTAAAATAACCCTAGCACAATTCACAAATAACTTGACCTTACCTAATTGACAGTCACCGACGAGCATTTCTATGTATGTTGACTTTGATCACTTATAGTTCAAACTCTTAAGTGACAAATATCAACCCAATCACATAATCTAATTGGCATAAAAAAGTCAAATCGCCAAAAAAAAAATGGAGATTAATAGAACCTTCAAGTGGGCAGCAGCCTTTTCCTTGTCGGTGAACACGCCGGTAGACTCAACAACTTTAAGCTTATGATGCTTCCACTGGCCATGAACAACATGTATGTCTGCACATATACAGCTAGAAGAAAGAGAGAAGGGGGGAGGAACCAAATACAGGCAACCTGCTTCCATTCATAATCATCAAGGTATTTCCTTTAAGTCAAAAGCACCAAAGATGACGCGCTACCAAAATGAACATGCATGCTAGAATCTAGAGGGGGATCAAAGAACCAAGCAATGTCCTGTTCATCATCACAAACACTGTTGCATCCATTCGCGAGTCCCAAATTACCAGTGCCGTCGTACGAAAAACAAAGATTAAGGCATCCTGCTTCCATCACAGTCAAAAAGATTCCAACCTATACATAAATACTTTAAATAAAATAAGAACATAGTTATAAGATCCATAGGAGGTGAAAACAGTATGGGGAAAGCAAGAATGAAGCCATATACTTCCAATAACCACCAAGCTCAGAGTCTCATTGATTTGTAGGTTTCAAAACAAGATGGATAAACAAGGGGAGGCAACAGCTCCAACAGTGAATATTTCATCAGTACCAACTATTCAGACAAAAACGCTAGTACATACAAGCAATTTTTTAAGGGAAGAGAGATCCATCAAATGGGGAAATGGGAGGATAAGCAAAGCTCAAAGTAACTAGCTTAACCTAATAACCACAAGTACGAACATGTTTACTATCACAATACTCTGAATCTACAAATCATTACTAATTCATACAGACACTTAGATACCAAATCAGGTACGTGTTCCTTAACCACAAACATCCAGCAACTGGAAAATTTATGAAGGAAGTCCTTTCCTCATGATACAAGCCAAATAAAAAGACTTGTGGTTTGAGAATGGTGGAAACATTATCTTGATCACCTCAAGCAAATTTTACTTGCTTTATGTAGGCTTCTATTCTCTCAGCCGCATCATACATATTCTTCTGTTTGACTTCATCCAAAAGCAACTGGCATGTCTGATATCTTGGTGCTATGTCTTGACCTATCATCTCCTCAAATAATATATATGCCCATTCACATTTGTTTGATCTACAAAGCCCATGAATCAAAAGTGTATAAGAAGAGGTATCAAGACTAATATGCTGCTTATGAACCATGTCATCCAACAATCCGCACAACCAGCTATCTGTCTTCCCATATTTAAAGCATGACTTAAGCAATGGGCAGTATGACTGCGCATCAGGCTTGCAAAATGGAGAATTTTCCATCTCCTTGAGGACATTTACAGCCTTTTCTAGTTCGGCATGATGGCAAAACATTGCAATCATTGAATTGTATGTTGATGTGTTAGGAATAACACCAAGTTTTGGCATCTCCACTTCAAAAACTTGCACAGCCTCTTGCAATCTGTTAGCTCTCCCCAAAGTATGAATCAGGGCATTGTAAAAAAGTGTATCTGGTTTGCATCCAGCAGATCTCATTCTCTCAGGTATTTGCAACGCTTCCTCAAACTCCCCTGATTTTGCCAAGGAATACATGATAGTTGTGTAAGTAATAACATTTGGAGGGCACCTTTGAGCATGCATATCATCAAGGAGTTCATATACCTTGTGGAAGCTGGATTGATGACAGTAGGACTGGATGATGATTGAGTAGCTGATGACACAAGGACGAAAACCTTGTCCTTTCATTTCCTGGATTGTCCAGAGAGCCTCATCAACTCGATTGATTTTGCACCAACCATGAACAAAAATGTTAAATGTGTGAGCACTTGGTGGGATGTGTGATCTGAGCTCCAAGAAAACTGCACGCGCTTGCTCAACTTTATTCTCTTTGCAAAGAGTGTCAAGCAACAAGTTCATGGATTCCGTATTTTTCACCAACCCAAAAGTTCCCAACTCATCGAATATCCTGACAGCATGTTCCCACTCTCCTGCGCCAGCAAGCCTTCGCATGACCTTAGCTATGGTACTCAGTGACACAAAATTGGATAGACGCATTTCCTCTACCATCTCTTGCATCTTATTCATTTGCTTTGCTTTACCTAGTATGTCCACCATCATATCGTAACAATCTGGTAAGGGTCTATAGCCAGGACGTGATTCTGCCCATCTAAAAACGCCTAGTGCAGACTTCCAATCATCTCTGAATTGATGTAGTAGTAAATCAACAATGTTGTCAGAAATACGCAAAGCGTTGCAAACATGATCCTGGTTGAGGGACATAAAAATTTCATCTACGCTAGTCGCAGCACGAACTTTTGCTATGAGAACATTAAGTTCTGAACTTTTAGTCAAATCTGAAGTTTTCCCTCCTCGACAACCAATTCTGGTTCCCCTTAAGGAGGAAGAGTCCAACGAGTAGGGAAACGATGATGAAGATAGAAAGCAAGAGAAATTCCCAAAGGCAGCATTGAAAAACAAAGGTACAAATAGGTCATTCAAGAAGCTGTTTCTTTTTATATGGTTCCTGACATGAAGGATCATAAAGGGGTACCAATGAAGAGAAACAGAATTATGTGGTTGTGTTCCTGCATCCACCACAAGAATAAGTCATCAGCTGCCCATTAGTTTATTCACTGTCCAAACTGAAAGAGAGTATCACAGAATAAAACTATAGACGAAGGCCCAAATCTACAGTAGTAACTTTTAGCAGCTTTACATATATGCTTCTAACCAAGAACCTGATAATCAAATTCCTTTATGAGTCCTTCACTTGGCATGTTAGTCAAACTGGGGTGTGCAACAAACCAGCCAGCCAACCCACGAAACTGACCCAACCCCCACCAACCAGTGTCGAAACACATGGGTTCACGTCATGAGTAAGTTGGATTGGACAAGTAGAACACATATTTTGAACAGGTTTGTTTGATGAGGGTAAAATTTTTTTGACCCGTCTTTAACCCGACCCAACTAACTAGTTTAAGTTCTGTTATGATTTTCTGAGAATGTTAGCTACACTATTCATTCTCTCAGTTCCCTTTCCTTTCTCTTGACATCCATCTATCCAAAGGGGATGATAAAGAATATGGGTAACTGAAGTCCTCCAAAAAAACTAACTTAGCAGCAAAGTACAAATTCAGTTCTTTTTTATATGAACTTCTTGCTAAATGTATATCCCTCTCTCTCACACACGCACGACTATACAACCGAAAACATTATGAATAGAACAGGGCCGGCCCTGGATAGAAGCCGAGAAAACCGCTGCTTCAGAGCCCCCCCCCCCCCCCCCCCAAAAAAAAAAAAAAAAAAAAAAAAACTAACAAGAAGGGGGCCCTAATGATTCACTCCTAGGAGGCGTGTTCGTTGACTATACCCAAAAACATATCACGCTAAGCATCTATCAGATTATCCATAAAACACAGCAAACAGATAGAGAGCGGGAGAGAGAATGGAGAGACGAACCAAAAACAGCAAACAGACCTGTTCGAATTAGCATTGCGGGTTGGTTCTGATTCTGGTCGCACAGGAATTGGGTATATCTTGCAAATATTACATAGAAACCCCTGGAATTTGATCCCTCACAAATTTCTTCGCCTAATTGCACCTTTTCAGAACTCGTAACTTCCCATTTAAGAATAATGTAACTTTTCATGTATCACTACTGTACTTACCTAACTGAATCTACAATAACTAGTCATTTGAATTTGTTATAAATTACGTATTTTTCCTTATCGCACATGTTATAAGTGAATTATAACTTATTATATGTTTGAATCTAAATCACACATTATAATACATCCAAGAATTTACTTATATAAGATCAAGTTCAATTAATATTTTTCGACTAGACATTATTTACAAATTTTATCTTGATTCAATGTCACTTTTCATTTCATTTCCTTTCCCTTTCTTTCCCCTTGACTCTTTTTTTTTTCAATGATAGCATTTGATTTAATATCACTCTTTCCATTTCCTTCTCCCCATGTCTCTTTATTTTGTCTTTTCAATTATAACACCATGATAAAATAATAAGTCACGTAAGATAAAATTATTACGCATAACTAAAAACTTTCAGAATTTGAATACATATAATTGAGTAGTAGTTTTCTGAATTAATTTTGAAGTCAGACTAGCGATGGTTGTGTATTATGTCTATTTTAGAGCGTACTCAGTAATCACAAAAATTGAATGATAGAGGACAACAATAACATATACATGTACACATTTAATGTGTAACGCACCGATTTTCAAATACGTTAATTTAATAAGAAAATAAGAGAATCTAAAACATTCTTCATTTTCATAAGAAAAAAAAGTACATAGTTTGTTATTTCAAAAAGAGAAATACCAAAATAAAGTTTTCCAACATATAATTTTCAGGAACAAAAGAAAATAGGCTGAGAAATTAAAGTTCTAAACAAGTAATCTATGCTTGGACATGCTCGTCTTCCATGTTGATGTCGCCCTTGACCTACTGCTCTGATTCCTCATTGCCATTTTCGATACTTGACATGAAACGACAAGAGGCAAAGTCATATGCACCATGAGGTATAACGCTCGATAAGTCAACATACCCTTATGTATCAATGTCTGCGTTGACAAGATATGACATACATGATATGACAAAATATGCGCAATTTAAATAGAAGTGATGACACATACGTATGAGTGTAAAGTAATTGAAGTACAAAGATGTAATAGTAAATATTCAAGTGTTCTTTGTAATCTAAATTTTATAAATCTTATCTGTCTAGTCAATTCTCCGATTTACCATAGTCCCCAATATTATATAATTCTCAGATATTATTTACAAGTCATCGACTTAAGATTATTCATAACACTATCTCAAACCTTGGGTGTGAGACTCCGACCTAAAATTGGACAATCACGGGCATTATAGTATTATTTTGGTTAGTTTTGGGTTGGGCTTAGTTTTGATCAGAGATTGAGGAAGTGTTTCGAAAAAAATTATTTTTTGTAATTTGAGGACAAGTTTACTTTAACTGAAGAATGAATCGAATTTAAATTTTTAAGGTGAGTTAACCTTATCGAGTTAGCGATCGAATAGTAATTTTTTATATGCATTAGAGACGGGCATTATTTCTTTTTTCTCAAGGTTGATTGGACATAAGGGGAGTGACATGTACAATTTAGGATTGTTACCCATGTGGCAACCCAAGACGGGAGGGTGAATTGGGTTTATGAAAAATATTAGCTAGTAAAAATTATGCGGAAATAAGCCAATATAAACTAAATTAGATGCTATAGCAAACAACGCAATATGATAAACAACAAGTAAATAAGCAAGTAAGAGAGAGAGTACGCAAACGATGTATAGCGGTTCGATCTAAGCGTGCCCACTGCGCAGCCCAGTCTACTCCTTAGGAGTCACGTGATCTATTCGAAACTTGAACGACTTTGAGTTTCGCACAAACCCTTACATCTTTTCCTTCCCGTTAGTTTTCCTGATGAGCTAATCGAACCGTCGAGTTTTATTCCCAAACTCGTTTCTTCAAGGCTTATACTCATAACCTTACAAACAACTGACTGATACAATTTGATGAAAAAGACTACAACTAATTGTCTTCAAAAATGTAATAAAGAAGAAGATAATAGTAAAATCGAACAGTGCAAAACCTCACTTCTTCTCTCTCAATATCTCACTCAAAAATCAAATAAAAATTTGAACAATGTGAGATGATTTTGAACTTTGCAGAGGGTAGCTCTTGGATTCTTGGAAATTAGATGATTCGAAGTTCTCCTCTGTTTTTCGCAGCCAAGGGTTTATAAAACCCTAGAGATCCAAAACAAATATTCAAAGAGCCTCAATCAAATCGTAATTGATTCAATCAATCTTCCAACCTTCTATACGTAGAAAATCGAACGTTTATAACCCATAAGGAAAGGTTGAATCAAATCAAAATCTGCAAAAATTAAGTCAGAATATTTTCGAACAAAACAACGACCAGTCGACCACTCGCCTAGTCAATCGCCTGACAGTGCCAGTCAACCGCGACTTGCATATTTTGCTTCCTGTAATCTATATTCAATCTGGATTACAATGAAACTTTGCAAGAACATTATTCAACATGTAATATATCAAAATATGTGATAAAAACTATTTCCAAAATGTATTCCATGATAAGTGCATACTTGGTAGATTTCGTCAACTAACGACATATATAATAAGTTTCAAACTCAATCTACTTTCGTCAAATTACCATCTTCAATCTAGGAAATATTAACAATATAATCAATGGGATATTTCTCACGATGGCATATTCTGATCAAGGCTATCTTTCATGAACCATTGCATAGGAATATAATAACATATTATCATAATGAATCATGCTCCAATTTGCATAACCACTAATGAGAGTTTGGATCATGATATTAGATTTTCAATGACACATGTTGTTTTCAATAATTCAATTCTAATTCATATTTTATAAAAGGCATCATCAAAATATAATTAAGTGAATATTTAATATGAAAGCATTATTTCCAATAAGGAGGTATGTAGCAAGATAAAACTATGGAAGTAGTTGCACCACATAATTTTATGGAGGATTTATATTTAACGTTAAAGAAAGGGAGGAGCTTGATGAGGAGTCATTAGCTTCTTGGATGGCAAATTGACACCTCCTGCTTTGGGTAGGTGGTCTTTTATAAGGCTTTGAGAAGTAACTCTCTCCTCATTTTTGGTAGCAACTTCACGTGAGAGGGGGAGAGAGAGAGAGAGAGGAGAAGAAGAACAAGGGAGAAGGAGAGGCAACCCTGTGATTTGGGAATCACGTATAGAGGTAAAATATCTAGTTTTCATCAATTATTAGTAGTTTACTCCTAGTTTTATGGTATAAGTGGGTTAGTTTTAGAGTTTTAGTCAGTAAATTCAAGGCCTATATGATGTATAATGGGCTACCGTGACTGTTGTAGAAGTTGTTTCGAGTTCTGCAACAACTGGTCATCACCCCGGACGACCAGCCTACCTGTCGGCTTGAGGCAGGGCAAACAATTTTTCTGATTTGATTGTTCTATGATGGTTTAAGGCCTTAAACTTTATCAACATGAGATTGGGCTCAAACTTCTCCACTAGCAACACAGGGGGGGCTCGGTGTGCCTCGTTCGATCATTGGTTATTTTTTGGGAACTGAGGGAAACATCATTCTCCCCCCCCCCCCCCCCCCCCCCGACGATACGGTGGACTGTCTCCTTCTCAACCTTCTTTTTTTTTTTGTCTGGGCGGCTTCCTATAGAATTTTTTCTTACCGCCTCTTTTGGGACTTAGTTTGGCTTGCGGTCAGTTGGGGTGTGACAGTCGTAGCCATCAACCTCAACATTTGTACACTATTGGTTCTCCTCGACATAGTTGAAAGCTCAGAGAACGGCTATCTTAAAACGGCGTCACTGAAGTTTCGGCTTGGTAAAGGGCTATATCTAGAAGACTAGGTACCTGATGATATTGGAATGATGGTTTTGGAGATCTGCAGGTCCCTTGATTCTCGAATCACGTCGAGTGGTGGACTGAAATGGGATCTTGCTGTTGGGCTCGTCGGAGAAGGGGCTTGATATTGCATAGGATGTTTGAATCCCCTTTGCCATTAGTGTTGACAGTGTTGTTGGAGTTTACTCGGCCTTTCAATGTTGATTGGTAAGTCCGAATGTAACCTAACAGTCGGGGGCATCGTCTTTCCCTATTTGGTAATGCTTGGTCAATCAGTGCTTGTACGACTCTCTTCTTCAAATGGTCTACTACTCGAGCTCCTACGACAGATATAGATTATCAGAAGCCAAACATTTAAGATGTGAGAAATGAAAAATAAAATAACTAAACCTACCTAGTTGTCCTATTGCCCTTGATAGGATGTACATCCTCAATTCACTGAGGGGAAATTTGAATTCTCCCATCACCGTGATGAACTCGTTTGCGTACTTTTCAAATTCTGGCAATTTTCTAATCAGTTTCCTTTTGCATGTTTGGCAAGAGAGGTATTTCCATTCGGAGGCTTGATTTTGTACCTACGTAGTAAATACTGAACATGTCTTCCACTGCAAATGGGATGCCAAACTTAATCCTTAGTTAGACAATCCCCATTACTACTCGATAGAAGTTAATGGTAAGCTGGGATATGGTCAAGTTATGGATTGATAATACATGCCTAAGGAAAGGGTGAAGGGGGAACCGAACCCCCCTTCTATAATGGCCATCACCGACATGATGATTTGTCATTCATCAGCCTGGGCTCTTTACTCGCTTGAATCAGATCTACAAACACGTCGTTCAGTATGTTATAGGCCTTGCGAACTTCAGCTAGACTTTTGGCATCTGAAAAGAATTTGTTGTATTTAGTCTTTTTGGCATTTGACTTCTGAGAAAGAAGGTTTGACTCTAACCTGTTGGTGTCGAACGTTAGCATTTGCATAGAGTCAACCTTGGGCTTGGACATCCTATCAAACAGTACAATGGTGTTGAAAGAAATAGACAAAACTACATCATGGGAGATTCAGTCTAATGCTTACAGGGTTCGGCCACACAGCAAGACCCTCGGTCGATTACTAGGGTTGATGTGTAGCCCCATGGCTAATAGTTTGAAAGTTCTTTCAAAAACCCAAAAATGACGTTAAATGTATCAAAATGACTAGAAAAAGAGATGACTTACATTTTGCGATAAGTAAGAAGACAAATTTTTTATACCTGGATGAACTGAACAAGATTGGATTGCTGCAAGTCTATGCTGAAAAGGCTAGATCAAGACAAGTTTGAAGTGCAACGGACCTCTGGTTAGAGAGAGAAAGTGTGTGTGGCTTTCTCTTTCTAGGGCTTACCATTTATATTGTGGCACAAATTTCAAAACGACTGCGTGCGAAGGTGAAAGATTTTGGCCTTAACCGTTGGATGTGTTAAGGATCGATTCCTGAGACCCAGTGATGAATGCACATAATTTATACAACAAAAAATATGAAACCCTACAAGATGAAACTAGGATTCATATCTCTGAGATCTCTCTGGTTTGAACTCAGCAACCTTCATAGTTTGATCACATCAAAGTATGAGTACGACTACAATGATCTTGCTCAACTAACCTCGCGATCTTCTACTGTAATTCTACTGCACCTTGATCACGAATTGAGTGTGGGCTCAAAAACTTGATCTCCTTGTCTTCACAAAAACTCTCTCAGTATTTCAAGTAGTAAGTTTTCTTCTGACCTAGAAGACATAGTAGTGTAATTATAAGCAACGAATAGGGACCCCAAGGAGAAATATAGGTCGGACTTCCTATATAATTCAAAATTCTAATCCTACCCGGATTAATTTTAAATTATATAAACTAGAATTCATAAGACTATAGAATTATAATTACATTCTCTTCCCGTTGATTAAAATAAATTACTGATAATTTATTTGATCAACAACTATAAAATTCCTTGAGACCTTCCCGTTGATACCAAATTTGACCTTACCACTCAAAATACCATGAAAAATGCCACCGGAATGGGCTTAGAAAAATTAGTGCACAAAATAACTATTGTTAGATATTTTGGCACTTTCCGGGGTTGTTCAAAACCTCCATTCATGTCTCTGCATTTGATTGTAATGGGTAGGTTCTTATGGGGTAGTTGCTCGCTCGATGCTCTTCTCATTTTCTGCGCCAAGTTAACCATTGCGAAATCGATCCAATTGCGTGAGAGGTAAAAGCATTGCACGACATCTCATGCATAGCATTATCGAGCTCAAAATCATTTTAGTCTTCTTTACTGATTAGAGGATTTTTCTTACTCAAAATTCTTATATATATACACATTCCTTAATCATTTTAATTTCCTTTGACTAGGTGATTTACCTTTTCCGAAAAAAAAAATCATGTTTTCCATCTAGATCATTAACTCTCCGGAAAATACGTTATCAATACTATTATATAATAAAAAAAAAAGGAAGGGCTCGTTTTTCTTTGGATTTGCCTATATATATATATCAACTATTAGGTCATATACATAGCGACGAGCACGAAGAATAAAATACATACAGAGAGGCGAGATTGACAAGTATGGGTTGCAGCCCACGTTCCTTTTTCTCTGTTCTTGCTCAACTGTTTTGTTTTTGTTGGAGGCGAGGGTGACAGTTTTCATCACAGCCCATATTTTTCTTTTTCGTTCTTGCATTTCTTTGAACGATTTTGGGGTTTATCGAGATCACGCTACACATCATACATCATTCCATCTTGTGATTTCTTGGTGTCGTTTGCTGCTGTGACCGAATCTTTTGGAGATTGATTCGGAGCCGGTTGAATCCGGAGATCGGGCGTGAAGTCCGTGGTGCATCTATTGGATCTTGAAGAAGCTCTGGGAGCATCGGAGATTGGCGAGAATAGGTAAAAGCTTGGGGTAAGGTTTTTGCTATTTCGCAATCTGTACTTCTTTACGATTAATAGAATAAAACAGTAGTGTTAGGCCGTGGTTTTGACTTAGGGTTATTTAGGACCCTAAGTTTTTCCACGTAAATCGTGCGTATCCTGTTTCAATTTTTATTCTATTGCAGTACTTTATTTTTGGTTTGGATTAATCGAGATAATCAACCCGTTTATCAATATTAATTTTTTAAATCTGAAAATTGGTATAATTTTTATTAAAACTCCTATTCACCCCCCTCTAGGAGTAGATTGAACGCTTCCGCGTAATTTCAATTGGTATCAGAGCGGGTTGCTCTGTTTAGGTTTAACCACCTGAGTTTAATTTTGGTTATAATATATGGACATGAACGCACCACGTGAGGGAGCCTCAAACTCGAGGCCACCTTTTTTCGACGGTAACGATTATCCATACTGGAAAGCACGTATGACCACACATTTGAGTTCCCTAGGAGTTAGGGTTTGGAGATCTGTTAGGTATGGCTATGAGGCCCCAACCATAGAAGACACTACGACTAAACAGATGAGAGCTAAGGAGGACACTGATAGTTTTGAGGCAAACTCTAAAGCTTTAGGAGCCATCTATGGTGCATTAAGTAAAACAGAGTTTAGTCGTATTTCCGCATGCACCACTGCAAAAGAAGCTTGGGATATTCTCCGAGTCACCCACGAGGGTACTAAGACTGTTAAAACTTCAAAACTCCAAATGCTTACAACACGTTTCGAAGATTTGAGAATGCAGGAAGATGAGGCATTTGATAGTTTTATCACTAAATTGAGTGACATCGTTAATTCCTTCCACGCATTAGGAGAACCAATCCCTAATCTTAAAGTTTGTCGAAAAGTGCTTAGGTCTCTTCCTGAGAGGTTTAGGGCTAAGGTAGTTGCGATCGAAGAAAGTGATAAAGTTGATGACATTCTTTTTGAGGAGCTTGTAGGTAAACTTCAAATATTTGAATTGAACCATCTCTCAAAGAAACCTACATTAAAGACTAATAAAAGCATTGCTTTTAAATCGTCTAAAGAAGAATCCTCTGTGACACAAGAGAGTGATGATGACCTTGACGAAGAAGAACTTGCTTTCTTTGCTAAAAAATTCAGAAAATTTGTTAAATTCCGTAAAAATAATAATTCTGGAAATTTTTCTTCTTCGACTAGTGGAAGCAAGAATTTTAATTTTGGGGATAATGAAAAGAAGTCTACTATTGATAAACCCAAGAAACCCCAAGGTATACAATGTCACGAGTGTCATGGTTTCGGGCATGTTCAAGCAGAGTGTGCAAACACTCTTAAAAAGAAAGTGGCCAAGGGTTATAAGGTTACATGGGATGACGATAGTGATGACAGTAGTGATGGGGGTTCTGAAGCTCTTAGATATTCTGTGCTTGTTGCCAACATTAAGTCCCCCACATCCCCCAAATCGGTTGAACTTTCTACAACTCTTAGCGACGATAGTAAGTATGTCTCGACTGATGAAGACTGTGAGAATAGTGATGATGATATAGATTCTATTCATGAGGCCTATAATCAATTGTTTAAAGAGGGTGTCAAACTGAAAAAGAAAAAGAAGGAACTCATGAGTGTCATCGAGAAAATTAGTGGTGAGAGGAACAAACTTAGTGATGACATTAAATCTAAGAACATCGAGCTTAAAGAATTAAAAACCTATAACGCCAATTTGAAAGAAAAGTTTGCCAAAATTGAGAGAGAGCGTGTGGATGCCTTGAAAGCTCTCGAAGGGTCTAAGGATAAGATTTTTGAATTGGAGCGTGATCTTAGGGAGGCCACTGAGGCCATAAAGCGTAATGAGTGTGGCGCAACTCGTATTGCCGAAATGACACGTACGTTTAGAATAGAAGCGGCTTAGGGTTTGTTGATCCACCTTCACTGACACCTAAGGCTAACGAGTTCACAAAAAAGGAAATCAAATTTGTGAAATCTGAAATTACAAAGAATGAGGTAGTAAGTGATAAACCCGAATCTTCTATTAAATCTTCCACCCTCATTAAAAATGCTTACAACAGTAATCATGCTCTTGAAAAGAAAAATCCTTTTATTTGTCACTACTGTGGTGGTCAAGGTCACATTCGACCTTTTTGTTATACACTTAGAAGAGACAATCAGAGAACAAAGGGGAAATTGTTTATAGCCCCAGTTAATAAAAGTGTTCGATATGGTCAGCCCAATGTGGGAAGACCTCAAGTTGTGCGTCAGTCTCCCACAAACATTAAGAATGAGAATTTTCAAAAGACTTTGAGTTAGTTGGCGAATCAAACTTCTCACCTCGTCGAGGAAATAAAAAAGTTGTCAAATTTGGCTAACAATAATGGAGAGACTGATAGGATTATTGAAAGACGTACTACACACGGTCACACCTCACATGTGAACACCAAACCGAAGCAAACATGGAAGAGAGTCGATGTCGTTTGTCATGTAGCACACACTGCTTTTCGGGCACATGATGCTTGCGCCTGGTACTTAGATAGTGGATGTTCAAGGCACATGACTGGAAATAAGTCTTTCTTTGCTAAGCTAGAGAAGTATAATGGTGGTTTTGTCACTTTTGGCGATGGTAATACGGGTAAAATTGTAGGACAAGGCACCATAAATGCACCCGGAATCCCTCTGATAGATAATGTGTTATATGTTGAGGGTTTAAAAGCTAACTTGTTAAGCATAGGGCAATTCTGTGATAATATGCATGAAGTCAATTTCTCTAAAAATAATTGCTCTATTATTGATGCTTCAGGTGTGTGTGCGTGGTTAAAGGTATTCGATCTTCTGATAATTGTTATTGTGTTGAAACTGCAAGTTCTAATGTGTGTCATCGAATTTTGCTTGATGATGTAGAAATTTGGCACCAACGTTTAGGACACGTAAATTTTTCGGAATTGCATCGAATAACCAAGAACGAGATTGTGAGGGGAGTGCCCAAACTTGCTAATGGGCAAGGGCTTGTGTGTGGTGGCTGCATGAAGGGAAAACAAATAAAAAGCCCTCATAAAAAGACAAATTTAGTTGCAACCACGAAATGTTTAGAGTTAATTCACATGGACTTGATGGGACCCTCACGTACTGAAAGTTTAGGGGGCAAGCGATATATTCTGGTTATAGTTGACGATTTTTCTCGCTTCTTATGGATTGGTTTTCTTAGAGAAAAATCTGATGCTTATGCTTGTTTCAAAACTATTTGTCAACGTATTCAAAATGAGAAAGGGTACCCTATCACACGAGTCCGCAGTGATCATGGTCGTGAGTTTGAGAACTCCGGCATTGAAAAATATTGTGATAAAAAGGGTATTAAGCACGAGTTCTCTGCACCTCGCACACCTCAACAAAATGGGGTTGTTGAAAGAAAGAATAGAACCCTTCAAGAGATGGCGAGAGTTATGCTTCATGCCAAACGCGTCCCTAGAAACCTTTGGGCTGAAGCTATTAATACTGCGTGCTATACTATAAATAGAGTGTACGTTAGACCAGGGACAACTCTCACACCCTATGAAATTTGGAATGGTAAGAGGCCTTCAGTGAAGTATTTTAGGGTGTTCGGTAGTAAATATCATATTTTGAGAGACAGTGAGTCCTTAGGTAAATTTGACTCCAAGAGTGACGATGGTATCTTTTTAGGCTATTCCAACACAAGTAGAGCTTTTCGAGTATATAATCTACGCACATCTACCCTAGTTGAGTCAGCCAATGTAGTTGTTGACGATACCACTCTTGATGAGTCAGTCCCTCAAGTTAATGATGATGATGAGGGGAGTTGGGAAATTTTTGAGGGGGAGTTTCAATCCAATGGTTTAGATGAAGGAGTTTCATTTGAAGAGGTTGTTGATGTTCCTACGAGTGTGGATGAGAAAGTTGAAAATGATAGTGAGGTTGAGGTAGATGAGCCTTTAGAAGATGAGGAGTTAGGTAAACACAACTTAGTTCCTGTGTCTGCCAAAGAACCCTCGGCTAGAGTAAAGCTTAACCATCCCATTAGCCAAGTCATAGGAGATCCTAATAATGAGATGAAAACTAGGAGGCAAATTAGGAATGAGATCAATTATGTGTGTTTCACGTCCACATTAGAGCCAAAGAGGGTAGAAGAGGCCTTACGAGATGACCATTGGATAGGAGCCATGCAAGAAGAACTACAACAATTTGTTAGGAATGACGTTTGGTACTTAGTACCAAGACCCTCTCACACTAATGTCATAGGCACTAAATGGATATTTAAAAATAAAAAGGATGTAGATGGCATAGTCGTGCGTAATAAGGCTAGGTTAGTTGCCCAGGGGTACACCCAAATTGAGGGAATTGATTTCGATGATACCTTTGCCCCCGTAGCAAGAATGGAGTCAATAAGGTTCCTTTTTGGTATTGCATCTCATTTTAATTTCAAATTATTTCAAATGGATGTTAAAAGTGCTTTTTTGAATGGTGACCTTAAGGAGGAGGTGTATGTGGAACAACCCAAAGGGTTTACTGATCCATCATTCCCTGATCATGTGTACCGCCTTCGTAAGGCCCTTTATGGCCTTAAACAAGCCCCTCGAGCTTGGTATGAACGTTTAACCGATCATCTTTTAAATACCGGCTTTGTGAAAGGGGGAGTAGACCGAACTTTATTTCTGAAGAAAATTGAGAGCGACCTTTTAATTGCTCAAATATATGTTGATGATATTGTGTTCGGATCCACAAATGAGCGGCACGCGAAACAATTTGGGGCACAGATGTCCCATGAGTTTCAAATGAGCCTAATGGGAGAATTGACTTACTTTCTAGGCTTTCAAATTCGTCAGTTGAATGATGGGATATTTTTGTCCCAATCCACATATGCGAAAGAATTGGTCAAAAAATTTGGCTTGGAAGATTCCAAGAGTACTCGTACTCCCATGGGTTCCACCGTTAAAATTGCTAAAGATATTGAGCACGCTAGTGTTGACTCCACGCTTTATCGTAGTATGATAGGAAGCTTATTATATCTTACCGCTAGTCGTCCCGATATTTCGTTTAGTGTTGGAGTGTGTGCCCGCTATCAATTTGACCCTAAAGAGTCTCACTTGATCGCTGTCAAGCGAATTATTCGTTATGTTAAGGGCACCTCCACGCTTGGTCTTTGGTATCCTAAGGGTACTAATGTGGACTTAGCCGCATTTTCCGATGCCGATTGGGCCGGAAGCGCGGATGATAGGAAGAGTACCTCCGGTGGTTGTTTCTATTTGGGAAACTGCTTGGTTGCCTGGCATAGCAAGAAGCAAAATTGTGTTTCGTTGTCCACTGCAGAGGCCGAATATATTGCCATTGGTAGTTGTTGCACCCAACTTTTATGGATGAAGCAAATGCTTCAAGACTACGGTCTATCTCAAGGTGTGATGACTGTTTTTTGTGATAACACAAGTGCCATTAATATTTCTAAAAATCCAGTCCAACATTCCAGGACTAAACATATCGACATCCGTCATCATTTTATTCGTGATTTGGTTGAAGATGGTGTCGTGGCTCTTGAGTTTATACCCACACAAGATCAAAAAGCGGATATTTTCGCTAAGCCTTTAGATTCTCTTAGGTTTGAGTACCTTAGGAAATCTCTTGGTTTAATTTCTCTAGATTAAGTTGTGTGTGGGGTCACATGTCATCTCATATGCTTACTTTGAATGTTTTTAATTTTGAGTTGTCATGTATTGTTATGTACTTAGTAGTATTAATTTTATTTTATTTTGCTGTATTGTTTTGAGTCGAAGTTTTTTTTTAATCGTGTGTGTGCTTGCAATGTCTTTAGCGTGCTTGGGAATCCTGTGCTATCTCAATATCAGTTTCACATATGCTTATGCCTTTGAGAGTCATGTATGGAATCGATTTTTTTTTTTATCATATCAATCTGTTAAATCGTGATGTTGCTCTCTGTTTTGGTATGGAATCCCATGCTCATGTTTCTATGCACACAATCTCACTTGGAGCTAGTAAACTTACATTGTTTAAGTGGTCTATATTGAGTCTCAGTTGGGTTTATCTTGACTATTCACTTTGATTGACCACATGTTCGTTGTTTACCTAGGGATGCTTTCCCTCATTTGACTCCTTATGAGATGGGCCGCCTATGGATTGGTGTGTAAAGCACCTCTAAGGTTCGGAAAAATCAAATTGAGACTTGTTTTTATTTCTTGTCTATTTTAAAAAAAAAAAAATACCCCTAAAAAAAAAAAGAAGTAAAAAAAAAAAGGGGGTTTCTTTACATTTGTCTCTTCGCCTTAGAGGTTATAGCTGCCTGGTCCTTCGCCCCACAAGGCTAGGTGTAAGTCGCTAATCTCGAGTCTAAAACACCCGATGAGGTTTGTGCTTAAGTTCCTAGGTCCGAGCGTTTCTGGTTTGACTTCCTCGTGATAGTCTTGTTTAAACCTTTCTTGAGATAAGATTATAGTGCCCACTTAGCCCTTGATAAGTTTTTCTTGCTCCTCATGCACGGCGTTTACGCTTCACGTTCATAGGCTTGAGCATGGTATTCTGTCCATTCTTTGATCTGCATCATTATGCTTAATTCATGAGTTGATATGGTCTTAAATTTTCATTCGATGCATTTCTCTTATAGCCATCTTGCCTATGTGATTCTTGTTATTGCATATCGTATGATTCTCTCGTATGCTTTCAAGTTGCATGTGTCTCACTCGGATATATACTTTTTCGCTTTGTTTTTCCGTGACAAAAAGGGGGAGAGTTTTTATGGTCATGAGTTGGGGAGTAATGGAGAGTGATATGTGTCGTTGAGTCTTGCATAAAGATAGAGAATTTTTTAGGGCTATCGTTCATTTGGGGAGTATATAAGAGATTTATTTCATTGATGAATTAGTGGTTGGATTTTCATGCTTTTGGATATAATGTTGCTTTGTCGTTTATTATTAAATTATGCTGACCCATTCTACTTTTCGAAACATATATTTTGTCGCATAGTTTTTGTTGAACTATCTTTGCAGGTATTGGAAGTGCAACTCAAGCTTCATTGGATAGACCTAGTTTCGGCTAGTGTTTATTTCTTTCAGTTGTATTTTTCCATTATGTTTTAGTGTAGTTGGTTTTGTCCCGGAAATGCTAAAGGGGGAGATTGTTAGATATTTTGGCACTTTCCGGGGTTGTTCAAAACCTCCATTCGTGTCTCTGCATTTGATTGTAATGGGTAGGTTCTTATGGGGTAGTTGCTCGCTCGATGCTCTTCTCATTTTCTGCGCCAAGTTAATCATTGCGAAATCGATCCAATTGCGTGAGAGGTAAAAGCATTGCACGACATCTCATGCATAGCATTATCGAGCTCAAAATCATTTTAGTCTTCTTTACTGATTAGAGGATTTTTCTTACTCAAAATTCTTATATATATACACATTCCTTAATCATTTTAATTTCCTTTGACTAGGTGATTTACTTTTTCCGAAAAAAAAAAAAATCATGTTTTCCATCTAGATCATTAACTCTCCGGAAAATACGTTATCAATACTATTATATAATAAAAAAAAAAAGGAAGGGCTCGTTTTTCTTTGGATTTGCCTATATATATATCAACTATTAGGTCATATACATAGCGACGAGCACGAAGAATAAAATACATACAGAGAGGCGAGATTGACAAGTATGGGTTGTAGCCCACGTTCCTTTTTCTCTGTTCTTGCTCGACTGTTTTGTTTTTGTTGGAGGCGAGGGTGACAGTTTTCATCACAGCCCATATTTTTCTTTTTCGTTCTTGCATTTCTTTGAACGATTTTGGGGTTTATCGAGATCACGCTACACATCATACATCATTCCATCTTGTGATTTCTTGGTGTCGTTTGCTGCTGTGACCGAATCTTTTGGAGATTGATTCGGAGCCGGTTGAATCCGGAGATCGGGCGTGAAGTCCGTGGTGCATCTATTGGATCTTGAAGAAGCTCTGGGAGCATCGGAGATTGGCGAGAATAGGTAAAAGCTTGGGGTAAGATTTTTGCTATTTCGCAATCTGTACTTCTTTACGATTAATAGAATAAAACAGTAGTGTTAGGCCGTGGTTTTGACTTAGGATTATTTAGGACCCTAAGTTTTTCCACGTAAATCGTGCATATCCTGTTTCAATTTTTATTCTATTGCAGTACTTTATTTTTGGTTTGGATTAATCGAGATAATCAACCCGTTTATCAATATTAATTTTTTAAATCTGAAAATTGGTATAATTTTTATTAAAACTCCTATTCACCCCCCTCTAGGAGTAGATTGAACGCTTCCGCGTAATTTCAACTATTTTACCCCTAGACGAGCTAAAGACGCGTGGAATGATCTGAAGACCGAAGAATTTCACCTGAGACACTTTCAATCATTGAGCAGACCTGTGAACATGATCTAGATGATACTTGACCAAACTTAGAGAACTCAGCAGAGTCTAGATGCAAATAACCATTTTGCCCCTGGACGGGCAATTCATTAGAAACGGGCTTCAAAGATCACCACAATCAACCTGGGATGCCTTTGCAATGTATAGACAGATATTGATGTGATCCAAGATTTAATTGGGTTATGCCAGTAAGTTCAAAGATGTTGGAACGTGAAAAGATGATTTTGCCCTTCTAGTCGGACGAGAACTGAGAAAGCTTCTAAATCAAACTAGAACAATTTTCTTGCCTCAACTTTGATGAATATTAATAGAAAGGTAATGAAGTGCCTTGTAGGTCAATTACTGATAATTTATTTAATCAACATCTATAAAATTCCTTGAGACCTTCCACTTAACTTATTCGTTATGTCGGATACTAATATCCACTTGCAGGGTTTGACATCATCGAAACTTATAAGCCTCCTCAAGGGGATATCATCAATCCCTATAAAGGGACGTGGATTCCATTAATAATTAATAGTTGTCATACACTTAATATTGTGACCCAAGTCATCGAGACTATTGGCCCATAAGGCCTCACTTTATAATAAATCAAAGTCAACAATACTAAATGTATACATCGATTAATTATCTTTGGATTAAGAATACAAGCACACATAATAATCATGAGGTGCAAATTGTATTATAGTGTCAGTATAAATACAATTACCTTAAAGTAGTCCTATCCAATACACACAAAGTGTACTAAAACAGTGAGTTAAAACTATACCATTTTTTATAGTCAAGACAGACCTACTGAAACACCATGTTACAGTCCTACTGGTAGTGTATCCAATTTCACCTAAGACCGTGAACCAAAAACTTATATTCTACAAGAACCGATAATCTGATCTTCTGTGTGTAAACCAAACTCTACACACCAGATTATCTACTATGTGGAATAAGAGACACTCATACATAATATGATAAGATATAGTGCAAATATTTGCCTATAAATATTATCATCAAGAAAGAAAATAATTGTTTAAATAATTTAAACAAATATTAATCTATTACATAAAGTCATGGCTTTTAGTATAAAATCCCAACAATCTCCCACTTAGACTCAAAGTCATGATGCCATACATCTCACTCACATTCCCTCCACATGACTATCAAAAGTTTTTGCTGGTAGACTTTTTGTGAAAGGCTCTGCCAAGTTGTTTGCTGATGCAATCTTGATCACCGTTACATCACCTCTCTGAACGAATTCTCGTATAAGATGATATTTATGCTCAATGTGCTTTCTCTTCTTATGAGTCCTTGGTTCCTTTGAGTTAGCAACTGCACCACTATTATCACAATAAAGTGTAATAGCTGATTGCACTAAAGGGACCACATTCAAATTCATTAAGAAGTTTCTGAGCCAAACGGCCTCCTTGGCTGCCTTAGAGGCTGCCACATATTCAGTCTCCATGGTAGAATCAGCAATACATGATTGTTTGATCCTCCTCCAACTTATAGCTCCACCTCCAAGGGTAAGTAAACATATATCCCGAGGTAGACTTTCTGGAATCTTTATCTGACATAAAGTCTGAGTCTGTATACCCATAAGGCATTAGCCTGTCTGACTGGTAAACCAACATAAAATTTCTAATCCTTTTCAGGTACTTCAAAATATCTTTCACGGCAGTCCAATATTTTTTTCCAGGATTAGACTGAAATCTGCTAACCATGCCTACAGCAAAGCAGATATCAGGTCTAATACACAGCATAGCATACATGAGGCTTCCTAGCACAGAAGCATAAGGAACTGCTCTCATCTTATCTTCCACTTCAAGTGTTTTAGGACACTGATCCTTGGATAGATAGATTCCATGTCTAAAAGAGAGAAACCCTTTCTTGGAATCTTGCATGCCAAAACGAGCAAGAATCGTATCGATATAAGTAGCTTGTGATAACCCCAATATCCTTTGCTTGCGATCTCGAATAATCTTGATCCCAATGATGTGACCAGCTTCTCCCAAGTCCTTCATATCGAATTAATTGGATAACCACACATTTACTGAAGATAACACTCCCACATCATTTCCGATGAGTAAGATATCATCTACATATAATACCAAGAACACTACCACTTTTTCGTTACATTTCTTGTACACACACGACTTATTCAGATTTTGATCAAAATCAAAAGACTTGATTGCCTGATAAAAATAAATGTTCCAAGACCTTGATTCTTGCTTAAGTCCATAAATAGACTTCTTAAGCTTGCAAACCATATGCTCTTGGCCCTTTGCTATGAATTCCACTGGTTACACCATGTAAATGCATTTATCCAGATTGCCATTAATGAATACAGTCTTGACATCCATTTGCCAAATCTCGTAATCGAGGTGAGCCGCAATGGATAAGAGAATCCGAATGCTACCGGCGAAAAATTTTCCTCATAGTCGATCCCTTCTTTCTGAGTAAAATCTTTCGCTACAAGTCTAGCTTTAAAGGTTTCCACCTTCCCATCCACTCCTCTCTTTTTCTTGTAGATCCACTTGCATCCAACGGGTTTTATCCCTCTGGGTGGTTCTACAAGATCCCAGACTTGTTAGAGTACATAGACTCCATTTCTGAATTCATAACCTTTCGCCAAAGTTTCACATTTGTGTCTTGTATTGCTTCATTGTAGTTATAGGGTTCGACATCCAGTTCCTTAGGGACTCTATCAAATGATTCTCCCAAGAACATGTACCGATCGGGTTGAATAATAATCCTCCCACTACGACGAGGCACCGTTGTGTAATTGTTATTTCTTGTGGCATTTCCTCTTGTACCAATGGTGCTGAAGAAGTTTGCGTTGGTCTCTCTCCTCTGAATTCCTCTAGAACAATCTTACTTCTGGACTTGTGATCTATAACATAGTCTTCCTCTAAGTATCGGGCATTGGTGCTAACAATGACCTTCTGATCCTTAGGACTATAAAATAAACCACCCTTCTTTCCTCTGGGGCACCCTACAAATAAATAAACTTCTGTCCTCAATTTCAAATTTTTCGTGTTCCCTTTCAGCACATTAGGTTTGTGCCCAGTCCACAGTTCTGTGGGAGTAGAAGGTACTGACTTAGATGGTAGCAAGTTAAGAATATATGTCGTTGTTTCTAATGCATGTCCCCGAATAAAATTGGTAAATCTGAATAACTCATCATAGATCTTACCATGTCCATAAGAGTCATGTTCCTTTTTTCTGGAACACCATTTTGCTGTGGCATACTAGGTGCAGACAATTGGGATGTAATCCCCGCATGAGATAAGTAGTCTCTAAATTCTCTTGAGAGGTATTTGCCACCACGATCAGATCGTAGTGTCTTAATACATTTTCCAAGACGCTTCTCTGTTTCCGTCCTATACTCTTTAAATTTATTAAAGGCTTCAGACTTACGGCGCATCAAATAAATGTATCTATACCTTGAATAATCATCAATAAAGCTGATGAAATATTCAAAGTCACTTCTTGCTTGGATGTTCATAGGTCCACACAAATCAGAGTGAACTAATTCCAACAGCTTTTTGGCTCTATACCCTTTGGCCGAAGAGGGTCTTTTTGTCATTTTACTTTCTAAACAGGATTCACAGACTGGAAGTTCATTTACTTCCAATGAACTCAGTGGTCCACTTTGAACCAGTCTAGAAATTCCTTTTAGATTAATATGACCCAAGCTTAAGTGCCAAAGATACGTTTGGTTCAATTCAGAAGGTGTCTTTCTCTTACATGATATACTATTTGTATTATTCAGTTCATTCAGTTGCAGTGTGGGAGAGATAGAATTAATAACATAAAGATTATTCACCAATGAACCAGAACATATAAAACGTTTATTAAATTTAATAACCACAGAGTTATTGAAATTAACCAAATAACCATTTTTAACTAACTTAGAAACTGAAATTGAATTTCTTCTAATACTAGAAACATAAAGACAATCTTTTAATATTAAAATCCTATCACTACCAAAACTAAGATGTAAGTCTCCCACTGCAACTGTTGCTACTTTCGTAGTATTGCCTATGTGTAGGTAAATCTCCCCATCACTAAGCTCCTGGTTTCCTGAAACCCTTGCAATGAATTGCAAATATGATTAGTGGCTCCCGTATCTACACACCAATAATTTGTAGATAACACCGCTAAACATGTTTCAATCACTAGTGAATAGATTTTACCTTGATTGTTCAATTTGTTGAGATAGTGTAAGGACCCTCACAATTTTAATATTTAAAAATGTATTACGGTGAATAAAATAGGTATCGGTACGAGTTGGACGAGATAAATGATGATTTGGATGAGTTTTGATGAAGAGGAGAAAGGTAAATAAATAAATAAAAAAAGAAGGTGAAAATTTTTGGTCAGTAACACCCCGATGACTGGTCACGCAGGTGTGGCTTTTTTTAAAATTTGGTCAGTAGCTTTGTCTGACTGGTCAGGCTCTCTGACCTGATTCCCCTGACTGGTCACGCGGGTGGACGCGTAAAAATAAAAGTGACGAACTAAAATTTTTTTAACACAACCAAGACACCCCAAATCAGTGTTTTTTTTCTTCTCTCTCTAAGAAACTCTCATTTCTCATGTCTTCACCCAAAACACTTGATTAAACCTCCATATCTTTTAAATTCCTTTAAGGATCCTTCATTTTTCCTTTGATTTCAAGCTTTTAGAGGTGAGTTTTGCTTGAAGAAGACTTCGTTGAGCATCCCTCCACCATTAAAGCTAGGAGTTCACCTTTTTTAGCTCAAAGCTTGGATTTTCTTCTTGAGTTAGGGTTTTTCTTGCTTTTCTTACTTGTTTATGACTTGTTAATGGTGTATTATGCATTTAAGCTTTGTGCCAAGGGTTTGAGTATGAGTGAATATGTGTTGGGTTATTATTGCTTGAATGGGTGACATGTTGGGTGTTAGATCCCATGTTATTCACTTAAAGGAGTGTGGTATGATCCCTCTTAGTGAAAATGGTGCATCGTAAATTATTGACTCTAAGTTATGATCTATATATTGAAGGAGTGGATGTGCTTCATAATTTATGTTGTGCTTGAAAGTATTGTGAACTAGACTTCCTTATGAAAAGGCCAAGAATGCAATGAACTAGACTCTCCGATGGGAATGTTAGGAGTATTGTGAACTAGACTCTCCGAACGGATGCTAGGAATGATGTATGAACTAGACTTCTCGATGGAGAGGCTAGAAATGTTGTGAACTAGACATCTGACTAGATTTCTAGGAAATGGAACTAGAATCCTACGGGGATACTAGTCATGAGATACCGTTAATACGAATTTGAAAGTGCTGTCGGATAATGATGTGAACCATTGGGTGATATGAGCCTCCGATGAGTGGAATTGTAATTTGGGAATGTTTCGGTCGAAACTTAATGTATTTGTAACAATTCATTGAAATTAAGTATTATTTTTCCCACATCATGACATTGCATCTTCACGTAAGATTTGTATAGAATTTCTCTATTGGGCTTATTGGCTCAACGCTTACTTATTTTTTCAAGTGTAGTTCCCGACATTTATCTTGAAATTTGGCATGGAGTGCTTGGATTTTTGCTTGACATTCTAGGAGTTGCATCCGTAGAGTTATTTAACATCTTTTACTCTTTTGTTTTTTCTTAAAAAGATGTATCCTAACTCTAGTTTATTGAATGTCCTAATCTCAATGTAATATTATGAAATCGACTTTTATAAATTGTAAGAACTTGGAACTTCTTGGTATTTGATTAATGAAATTTCAGGCGTTTGGTGAGATTTACGTGGCTTTTTCTGTAATTAAATGTATTAATGTTTGGTTGGAAATTGAGGGCGTGATAACTTGGTATCAAAGTTTAGATTGGAAAACCTTGAGATCATGGGGAGGCTTTTACCCTTACTGGGTTCAAAACTCGTTGCATTTAGACATTAATTGGGTGCTTGTGTGCTTGACATGCATTGGCATTGCATATCACATGAATAGACCTATATGTGATTGTTGACCCTTCTTAGGGATTTCTGGTGAATAATTGGTCTTGTGAGAGCAATGGTTGTTTGATTCTGATGGTGTTACCTCTATTATTGTGGTGGACATAGACTGATGCTGATGTTGCAGAACATTTGACATAGATGTCAAAATATAACACCGTGCCATCTCATCAGTTTTAACCCACTTCTTGTAAGGCCGGGCTTCCTCATCGGTTGTCCCCTCACTAGGTTTTTGTGGACATTTCTCACTGAGCACATATTTGTACTCCTCAGCAGTTAACACTATATCCAAATTTCTTTTCCAGATAATATAATTAGGTCCAGTGAGTTTGTTTTCTTTGAAAATGACAGAAAGTGGATTGAAAGAGCCCATTCTTGAATCTGAGAATCACATAATAATAATTATGATGGGCAAATAAAACTTTTGAATTTCATTTAAAAATTGGTTCCCTCTACCAAACTATTTAAAAAAAAATGTTGGCAATCTGCCATACTGTGAAAAGTATGCCTTCAATGGGAAGGTCTACTACTTTTCATCATTTGTGCAGATAGGTCTATTCCTTTTAATTTTGACTATCTAGACAAAAACTATTGTCAAGCAAAATTAAATAGCCAACTTAGCTTTGGTCCGACAAATAATAACAGTGACTCAGATGGAGAGGATACTATTATTTATAGCTAAGTGTACACCATCACCTCACACTAAATTAATTATTCCGCAATGAATCATTTCAAATGGAGACATGATTCACACAATAATTTAAGTTAGAGCTATCCTATTAAAACTTGTACCGATAATTCCACAATTAATTTTGTCCAATGTGGAGGAAAGTTCAAAATCAACACACAAATTTAATCATATAATCTACAAATTAGTGATGGAGACCACGAGATTTGTACGTGACAAACTCTCTCTCCCACTTAATTATTTAAAAATATTTTTCTATGAGTGTTATAAAAATATTTGCATGTGAGTGATTTATGTCTAGGTCAATATTCTATTTTGTCCAAAATTATATAAAACTATAATTAAACAAGGAAACAATACCAATCATATGAATAAGGAAATACAAACATAATAAGAATCCCAACTATTATGGTGAAATCCTCAATTTCCAAAACAGCCTTGATTTTTGTTGTCGATTTTTCTCACAAATCAAAGATGAGACCGACGCTGGGGTTGAAGGGGGTCGAGGGGCAACGCCCTAGGCGGGGTCGGGGGGCAGCACCCCTCGAAGCTACGCACTGTTTTTTCAACAGAAACAGATCAATCCTTCCAAAATTATTGATTTCTTTGATTACCGTAATCTGTTATTACATATTGATTTTATGCCTCCATATAGGAGTTCACAAGGCTAAATCAATAAAAAAATAGCCGCGGTAAATAAATTAAAATCTTTACATCAAACCCTAAGCCTCCATATTACAGGAGTTTACATGCTACGTATTAATATTACAAACCTCAAAACTGGTAATAAAGAAAAAAACGTAACCATACATAAAAACAGTGTGGGATCCAATCATACCAAAACTTTCTATCACACAATCATACATGCGTGACCATAATAGTGGGATAGGAGAAACTGCAAAACAGATGTTAGCACAATAATACTACGTTCTGTTTATTTTATGTGGACAACATGGTCTGTATAAACCACACGCGTTATCAAAGCCAGCTCTGATACCACTATTAGGTACCGATTGCCAAGACCCAGTGATAAACACGTACAGTTTATACAACAAAAAATTATGAAACCCTACTAAGCGAACTAGGGTTTATACCTTTGAGATCTGTCTGGTTTGATCTCGGCTGTTTTCAACAGTTTGATCCTAATCGAACTTTGAACACGACTGGATTGATCTCACTCGACTGACCTTGAGATCTTCTACCGTAATCCTACTGCACCTCAATCACGTATCGAGGATGGGCTCAAAATCGTGATTTATTTGCCTTCACAGAAACTCTCTCAATAATTCGATTATCAAATTCTCTCTGATTTAGAAGGCATAACGGTGTTTATATAGGCAACGATAGGGAACCCAGGAGAAGTATGGGCTGGGCTTCCTATATAATTCAGGATTCCTGGTCCAACCCGGATTAATTATGAATTATATAAATTATAATTCACACCACTACAAAATTATAATCGCAGTCACCTCTCATATCTCAAAATTATATTTCAACCTCCATGTTATTAAATGCTTATTTATCTCCCCACGTTAAGATTACAGATACCCGTTGATTAAAGTAAATTACTGACAATTTATTTAATCAACATCTATAAAATTCCTTGAGACATTCCACTTAACTTATTCATTATATCGGATACTAATATCCACCTGCAGGGTTTGACATAATCGAAACCTATCAGCTTCTTCAAGTGGATATCATCAATCCCTATAAAGACTATTGGCCCACAAGGCCTAACTTTATAATGAATCAAAATTAATAATATTAAATTGTATACATCGATTAATTATCTTTGAATTAAGAGTACAAGCACACATAATAACCATGAGGTGTAAATTGTATTATATTATCAGTATAAATAAAATTACCTCAAAGTGGCCCTGTCCAATACATACAAAGTGTACTAACATAGTGAATTAAAACTATACTATTTTTCGTTGTCAAGACAGACCTATTGAAACACTGTGTTACAATCCTACTGGTGGTGTGTTGATAAGTACATAATTATGTACTATTACCATCGCCCAATGTACCTTTGTTCTCGTCTTACGAGCCTTGTTATTACTAATTTGGTTTGTTTTCCATGATTTCAGGAGTCTGAACTGATAAACACGAAATAAGGAGAAAAGTGGCGAAAAACAAGGATAGACGTCCGGACGGCACTGATCCCCGTCCGGACATGATTCAAACATACCTTCTGCCGGAAAACCTCATACAGGCGTCCGGACGGATCTCACCCGCGTCCGGACGGAGGTTCCCTCCAACCACCGGGCGCCACCTCACGCACCTCTGGACACAGCTGTCACGCAGGCGTCCGGACGGGACCGCTTCGGCGTCCGGACGGACCAAGTTTTGTACATCTGGACCCAGCTGTCACACGGCTGTCACACAGGCGTCCGGACGGACCGCTTCAGCGTCCGGACGGCTTAGGGCGGTGGAAATGCCTATATATAGTCCAGTCCGGATTTTCTTTATGAGAGATCAGATTTTCTTTTAGTTTTCTCTCTGGAAGACCACTTGTAATAGAATATCCTTCGCCTGGGGAAGGAATTCAGGGTTAGATAGGAGAGAAAGAGGGAAGGATAGGAGGTGAGCGCTATATTCAGGTCGTTGTAATGACGGTTTATGCTTCTGAATCAATGGAATCTACTTCTATGGCCGGCTAATCTTCTGTCTAAGGTGATGATGAAACTCTAATCTAATGTAATGAATATGTTTCATTAGAACTCTCTGCTTTCATTATTCGAATCCATGTTGTATGGTATAGAACTAAAAGATCTTCCTCTTTCATTATATGTTATCGTATTTTTACGACATACAACCAAGGGCTCGTTGATTCGTGCAACTCAACTAAGATAGATTATGCCTCGTAAGACGCGTTGTGCTATCAGATAATCCGTGCCTTAGAGACGGGTTATACTGGTAAGACAATTCGTGCTAAGCAAAGATAATCTATGCTAGTTAGTATACACGAATATCTTAAGCGAGTACAGTGCAGATTAACTATCTACACAGTGCTCAACGGATTCGAATAATGAACATTCATAAATTGAAACATTCATATCATTACAAAAGATTCGAGTGGATTCAAGCCTTAGATATTTCTTCCCGAAACTTTTTAAATCAATTTATTACTCGTATTTTCATTTCTAGTCTCAAATCACACAACAAACCAAACTACGTTTCTTCACAAATTAAGAATAGGATTCAATTAAAAGTAATAACCAATTCACCCTGTCTCTGTGGATCGATACTCAACTTGCTGCTATACACTTTTTGCTCAACTCAAATCACAGCACAAGTAGTTTAAAATACTCTGGTACGGCCTAAACAACGACATATTTCGAGGCCGATCACCTTTTTGGCGCCGTTGCCGGGGACACGGTTAAATTAGTTGTTACTCTTTTAATTGATTTTTTGTTCTTAGTTTAACCTCTTCTTGTCTCTTAAAGCTCTATAAGTCTATTTGCCAAAACGAAGTACTCAATTCAGAACACAACCAGGTGCAAGTCAGTGTTGAAGAACTAAAAGCGATATCATTACATCACTGTAAGTTGTGTTATTTCGGCAAATCATTGATAGGCTTTTTCTTAGTATTAATATTCAGTACTTTGCATGCGTGGACGCCGGTCATTGACTCCTGATATTCAACCGGCTGATCCCGAAATAGAACGCACACTCGGAGCCATTCGGGCTTCAATTAGAACAGACCCCACTCGTGTGTCTGACATACCCATGGCTAACATGGCTGCCGACCAGGCTTTACCCGAGAATCTATTCCCTGAAGCTGCCTTAGCTCATCAGGTACCCCAGCCACCAGCACCCCCATTGCAACAATACTTTGCTCCTGCTGATTATGAATCCCCTTCTTGTATTGTTCTGCCAAATGTCACAGCCCGGAATTATGAAATCAAACCAAGTACAATTGGCATGTTACCTTCATATTATGGATTAGATGATGAAGATCCTTTTAAGCATATAGATGAATTTCTCAAAATCTGTTCTACGGTACGGATTAATGATTTCAGTAGTGATGCCCTTAAACTCATCTTATTTCCATTCTCTCTTAAAGATAAGGCATCCCATTGGCTCACCACGCAACCTCCTCGTACTATCTTTACCTGGGAACAATTGAGAGGCGAATTCCTCAAGAAATACTTTTCCATGGGTAAAACTCAACAGTATAGGCGAGCAATTAATCAATTTACACAATTCGAGGGTGAACAATTCCATGAAACTTGGGAAAGAGTTAAAGACTTGCTTAGAAGATGTCCCCACCATCAAATCCCTAAATGGCAACTAGTCCATACTTTCTATGATGGACTGTCAATTCCTAACAGACAAATGGTAGACGCCTCAAGTGGAGGTGCATTCATGTTAAAAGGTGCTGATGAGGCATGGCAACTTTTCGAGAACATGGCTGAAACCTCTCAGCATCATGCCTCAGGTCTTCGTAATAGTAAGGGAAGCACCACCTCTACCAGCAAACGAGGGGTGTATGAAATTCAACCATCAGATAACACTCACCACCTCACTTCCCAAGTAGCCACTCTCACTCAAAAACTTGACCAACTACTTTCTAGTGGACTACATCCTCAGCAACCGATAAATTCTGTTGACACTTGTGCCTTATGCTCTAGTACGACTCACTTTATAGGCGACTGTCATCTTGCACCCCATTACCCTGATTTTGTGCAAGAACAAGTAAATGCTGCCCAAGAATACACCAAACCCGGCAATAACCCATACTCTAATACTTATAACCCGGGATGGCGTAATCACCCAAACTTCTCATGGAAACCCCAGCCCCAAGGCAATTCTCTACCTGGACCATCTAGGCCTAGTTACCCTAATACTTTCAATCCACCAGCCTATCGTCCCTACCAAAATTACCAGAACCAAAACACTGCCCCACCTCCAAGAAATCGTAATTTCGAAGAAGAAGTCTTAAAAGCCCTCCAAGAATTACATACCAAGACTTCTTCCATTGAAGCCACAACCCAACTAGTCCATTCTCATTCTCAATCGATATCACGACTAGAAACTCAAATGGGTCAATTGGCTAATACACTTAATCGAAGAGAGGAGGGTAGACTTCCTAGTCAAGTAATCAACAATCCTAAGGGACAATATGTGGTAGACCAATCATCTAGCTTAGATCCACACCATGAGCAAGCAAAGGCTGTGATAACCTTACGCAGCGGGCGAGAGATTGACTCACAACCTCTCCCAAATAGTGCTAAAACCAAAGCATATGTGGCTCCTGCACCTCACCCAGAACTGGCAGACGATCCTCCACAGTCGTCAACACCACCACAGAAATCTCTACCAAGACCCGTACCCTTTCCTAGTGCCCTACGTTCTCCGCTCCCATTTTCAAAAAAAGGGGCCTCCATGGAAGAGATGATGGAGGTATTCAAACAAGTTAAAATCAACCTCCCCCTCTTAGATGCAATCAAACAAGTTCCGTCATATGCCAAATTTCTTAAGGATCTTTGTACCCAAAAACGGAAGCGCCAGACCCATGTCTCAAAAAAGATTTTGCTCACCGAACAGGTGAGTTCTGTTTTACAAATGGCCACTCCGCAAAAGGTACAAGATCCTGGCCAACCCACCATTTCCTGTGTCATTGGACAACATCATATTGACTGGGCATTGTTAGATCTTGGCGCAAGCGTCAACTTAATGCCCTACTCAATTTATGAACAATTTGGGTTGGGTGACTTGCAACCTACGCCAGTAACCCTTCAATTGGCAGACCGATCTATCCGAGTGCCCCGTGGTGAAATCAAAGATATACTGGTCAAGGTAGATAAATTTATTTACCCAGTTGACTTTATCATTCTTGATACCGAGCCTGTACACAACCACAAGCGACAAACTCCAATCATCCTAGGCCGGCCATTCTTGGCTACTGCCACGGCTTGTATTAATTGTCGGACTGGGGTGATGGAACTATCCTTTGGTAACATGAATGTCAAGCTAAATGTCTTCAGTGCATCTCAATGCCCTACCTTACCCAGTGAGGACTGTTTTGCAATCGACCTTGTTGAAGACCTCGTCGATGAGGCTGGCCCCTATATTCTTACTCCCGACCCTTTGGCTTCATGCCTAGCTCATTTTGGGTATGATGACTACAACATTGACAGAGCAGTCGATGAAGTCAGCTGCCTACTTGAAAAATCACCTCCGATATGGCGAGCCAGATTTGAGTCTTTACCTCCCCTGTCAAGTGTGCCAGCACCTCTCTCAATTCATGTCCCACCTAAACTTGAACTTAAACCACTCCCGACATCACTCAAATATGCCTTCTTAGGACCACATGAAACCCTACCTGTCATTATCTCGGCACACCTCTCAATTGCACAAGAAAATCAACTTCTTGATGTTCTCCAAACACATAAAACTGCAATTGGATGGTCAGTAGCTGACTTAAAAGGAATTGACCCTTCTGTGTGTATGCACCGCATTCATTGTGAAGATGATGCCAAACCTACTCGAGAATCACAGAGGAGATTAAATCCTAATATGAAAGAGGTGGTCATGAAAGAAGTAATCAAATTACTGGATGCCGGAATCATCTACCCAATTTCCGATAGCAAATGGGTAAGCCCTACCCAGGTGGTTCCTAAAAAAACTGGCATCACTGTGGTAGAAACAGAAGAAGGAGAATTGGTCACCACACGCACAACATCTGGTTGGCGTGTGTGTATTGACTATCGTAAGTTAAACTCTATCACTAGAAAAGATCATTTCCCTTTACCCTTCATTGACCAAATCCTTGAGAGATTGGCAGGACAAGAATATTATTGTTTTCTGGATGGATATTCCGGATATAACCAAGTCCCTGTCGATCCTAATGATCAAGAGAAGACCACCTTTACCTACCCGTACGGAACATATGCCTATCGACGCATGCCCTTTGGCTTGTGCAATGCACCAGCAACGTTTCAACGTTGCATGATGGCAATCTTTTCGGACATGGTAGAGAAATTCCTAGAAATTTTCATGGATGATTTCTCTGTTTTTGGCCCCTCATTTGAAACATGCCTTCACAATCTCTCCCTGGTCTTACAACGTTGTATTGACTCTCACCTGGTGCTAAGTTGGGAGAAAAGTCATTTTATGGTTCAGGAGGGGATTGTGTTAGGACACGTGGTGTCCAAAAGAGGGATTGAAGTCGATCAAGCTAAGGTCAACCTTATTTCGAGACTTCCTCCCCCAATGACCGTGAAACAAATCCGGTCCTTCCTTGGGCACGCTGGTTTTTATCGGCGATTCATTAAAGACTTCTCTAAAATTTCCAAGCCATTGTGCGATTTGCTCGCCAAGGATACTCCTTTTGTCTTCAATGAAGCATGTATGAGAGCATTCGAGATTCTTCGAGATTCTCTTACCACTGCCCCGATTATCCAGCCACCCAACTAGACCATGCCGTTTGAAATAATGTGTGACGCATCAGATTATGCCGTTGGTGCTGTCTTAGGACAACGGGTTGGTCGTATCCCACATGCTATCCACTACGCAAGCAAAACTCTTTCAGATGCACAATTGAATTACACTACTACTGAAAAAGAATTGCTTGCGGTAGTATTCTCTTTGGATAAGTTTCGGTCTTACTTGTTGGGCTCCAAAGTCATCATATATACTGATCATGCTGCCCTAAAACACTTACTTGCTAAAAAGGACACCAAACCACGACTAATTCGGTGGATCTTACTTCTCCAAGAATTCGACCTTGAGATCCGGGACAAGAAAGGTTCCGAAAATTCAGTCGCGGATCACCTTTCTCGACTACTTGTCGACTCTAGTTGTCATACTACTCAATTCCCGACTACATTTCCCGATGAACAACTATTCCAGGTTTCACATGTCCCTCAACCGTGGTACGCTCATATTGTCAACTATCTAGCCACGGGAGAAATACCTACTCATTGGTCGAGAACTGATAAAGACCGATTCTTTTCTGAAATAAACAAGTACTTTTGGGAAGATCCGGAACTATTCAAGTTATGTTATGACCAAGTAATTAGAAGATGTGTTGCAGCCAATGAACACCACAGTATTCTCACTTTTTGCCATACCCTTGAATGTGGTGGCCACTTTGGTGGCAAAAGAACAGCTGCCAAGGTGCTTCAATGTGGATTCTACTGGCCTTCCCTCTTTAAAGATGCTCATGCTTTCTGTCAAACTTGTCCAAAATGTCAGAAAACTGGCACTATATCTAGACGAAATATGATGCCCCTAGCACCTATCTTGATAGTAGAAATGTTTGATGTGTGGGGTATCGACTTTATGGGACCTTTTCCATCTTCACAAGGGCATGAATATATTTTAGTCGTTGTTGACTATGTAACGAAATGGGTAGAAGCAGTTGCCACCCGAACCAATGACCACAAAGTTGTGGTCAAATTCCTCCAAGATCATATTTTTCCAAGGTTTGGTTATCCACGAGCCATTATAAGCGATAACGGCACCCATTTCTTGAATAAACATTTCGCTTCCCTCGTGCGCAAGTATTCTATTACACATAAGCTTTCTACACCTTATCATCCCCAAACAAGTGGACAAGTTGAAGTCTCAAATAGAGAAATCAAGCACATTTTGGAAAAAACGGTACGGCCCGATCGAAAAGATTGGTCATTAAGACTTAATGAAGCTTTATGGGCCTACCGCACCGCATACAAAACACCAATCGGCATGTCTCCTTATCGATTGGTGTTCGGTAAACCATGTCACCTCCCTGTTGAATTAGAACACAGAGCTCTATGGGCAATTAAACAATTCAACTTTGACATGGAAGTCGCAGGCTCACACCGACGTCTCCAACTCAACGAGCTGGAAGAAATGCGCAATGAATCCTACGATAGTGCACGTCTTTATAAGGAAAGGACTAAATCCTTTCATGATAAACACATCCTACGTAAGACTTTCCACCCTGGCTCTAAAGTGTGGCTTTTTAATGCCCGACTTAAATTATTCCCTGGGAAATTGCGTTCTAGATGGGAAGGACCTTACGAGGCCACCCAAGTCTTTCCCCATGGAGCAATCCAGATTCGCGATCCACGCGTTGGCAATACTTTTACAATCAATGGTCAACGATTAAAACCATGCGTGGAGGGTATTGGTGAAATGATCCATGACGGTGCCACCATTGAATCACTCAACTTGGTGGACCCTATCTATGCTTAAAAAGATCTCAAGAGTGTGTCTGGCTGAAGACTTTAAACTTAGCGCTAATTGGGAGGCAACCCAATCCTTCTTTTTGTTTTGTGTTTTCTTTTGTTGTTTCCGATTAACCTGCAGGTACTTCATCTTTCATTGTGAACGGAGTTTTCACTCCTCCCATTTCTATCCTGCGGTATTTCTCCCATCAGGTAACACTGTATCCTCCCTTCTTTACTTTGCTGCTTCATGTCTTAATGTGCCAATGAGGGCATTGTCTGATTTAAGTTGGGGGGTGTAGATATGCATATCTTGGGGGATAGGTCGGTTTAAAAAAAAAAAAAAAAAAATGCATCCATCTGTCTGAGCTTTCTGCATAATAGGTCATGGTTTCTTTAAATTCTTGTTGAGCATGTTTGTGATACTTGAAGAAGTCTGCAAATTATTTCTGCTTTAGGTTACTCATGTTGCTAATGCTCAACACTTTGCACCGAATCTCTGTCTTGCATGTGTGGAACTCTAAAAGCTAAGAAAAAGAACCATTTTGGGAAAACCTGGAAATCAATTGTGGAGACTAACCCTCAGTGAGCCTAGAGCTAATTCTTTCTTTGGAGGGATATCAACACAATCACTCATAAATTCTCATCCTAATTGGTCGAATGCTGGAATAAAAAATGGAACCACGATGTTGCTGCTAAATAACAGGCTAAGTCTCGTAGACCTTAGGAAAGGATTGTAAGGCCATCTTGTTGTATTGAGCCAGCTTGATTCATTATGAAACACTTATCCCTAGTCCGCCACTTTGAGCCTATTGCATAAACTAAACCATTCTTTGATAAGCTCCATGGCCAAAAATCATCTTGAGAGTATAAGGCTGATATCAAAAGAAATGGCTAGGTGAATGAAAATGAATTGTGGAAGGGAGTAGTGATCTAAAAAGAAATTTGGAAACTCAAAAAAGTTGGAAACAAAAGAAAAATACATAGAAACAACTTGTGAGTTGGGTGAATTGGGTGGCAAAAGAAAAAGAAAAACAGGCAAAAGAGAAATTTGAGAAGAATTGGGAAAAATCAAGAATGGGCTTCCAAAAGAAAAAAAATTGTTATGAAGCCATGTGTTACTAGAACTAAAAGTCCTTACCTCTCAAGATATGATTCTTCTTGACCTTGCCTAAACACTCTATCCTCACCTGACATTACAACCAAAATTAAAGTCCTTCTTGATCCTAGGGAAACGTGACTCGGCCTTCAAAAGCAGTAACGTAATGTGGTTTTATTGGTTGTTCATGGCATTTGACATTCTATTCTGAAAACTACAAGTCATATGATACGTTTTTGAGCGTCATGGATTGCGGATATCTTGCATGCCTTATATAACTCCAAACCGCATCCACCTGAGAGAACATTGAATGACAAAGCCGGTTTCTGAGAGAATTATTTGTTGAGTGTGTAACCGGTGAGTTTTTGAAGTTGAAGCATGATCTGAATGGAAACCTGGATGGTTTGAATTCTTGACTTGAAGATTACTAAACATTGCTTGACAGAACACACACACACTTTTGAGTATTAGTGATAATGAATGATCTAAATCCAATTATAGTGTGTAGAATTCCATGATATCTTGACATGACCTGGCAGGAATTGAGAAATGTGCTTATCTGTTAAAAACTCGAAGAATGGTTGCATGTGTCACAAAGGATGTTTGCGGGTATCATCTCTGGAAACCCTCACGAGACTTCACTCGTCCCACTAGGGCCACCTAGGGGTTTAAAAGGCTTGTTGTACATGCTAAGTGCAATCGTGAACCATACGAAAGTTGGGTTTTAAATAAAAGTTAGTAAAATTTTCTTTACTCAAGGACTAGCAAAGTGTAAGTTGGGGGGTGTGATAAGTACATAATTATGTACTATTACCATCGCCCAATGTACCTTTGTTCTCGTCTTACGAGCCTTGTTATTACTAATTTGGTTTGTTTTCCATGATTTCAGGAGTCTGAACTGATAAACACGAAATAAGGAGAAAAGTGGCGAAAAACAAGGATAGACGTCCGGACGGCACTGATCCCCGTCCGGACATGATTCAAACATACCTTCTGCCGGAAAACCTCATACAGGCGTCCGGACGGATCTCACCCGCATCCGGACGGAGGTTCCCTCCAACCACCGGGCGCCACCTCACGCACCTCTGGACACAGCTGTCACGCAGGCGTCCGGACGGGACCGCTTCGGCGTCCGGACGGACCAAGTTTTGTACATCTGGACCCAGCTGTCACACGGCTGTCACACGGCTGTCACACAGGCGTCCGGACGGACCGCTTCAGCGTCCGGACGGCTTAGGGCGGTGGAAATGCCTATATATAGTCCAGTCCGGATTTTCTTTATGAGAGATCAGATTTTCTTTTAGTTTTCTCTCTGGAAGACCACTTGTAATAGAATATCCTTCGCCTGGGGAAGGAATTCAGGGTTAGATAGGAGAGAAAGAGGGAAGGATAGGAGGTGAGCGCTATATTCAGGTCGTTGTAATGACGGTTTATGCTTCTGAATCAATGGAATCTACTTCTATGGCCGGCTAATCTTCTGTCTAAGGTGATGATGAAACTCTAATCTAATGTAATGAATATGTTTCATTAGAACTCTCTGCTTTCATTATTCGAATCCATGTTGTATGGTATAGAACTAAAAGATCTTCCTCTTTCATTATATGTTATCGTATTTTTACGACATACAACCAAGGGCTCGTTGATTCGTGCAACTCAACTAAGATAGATTATGCCTCGTAAGACGCGTTGTGCTATCAGATAATCCGTGCCTTAGAGACGGGTTATACTGGTAAGACAATTCGTGCTAAGCAAAGATAATCTATGCTAGTTAGTATACACGAATATCTTAAGCGAGTACAGTGCAGATTAACTATCTACACAGTGCTCAACGGATTCGAATAATGAACATTCATAAATTGAAACATTCATATCATTACAAAAGATTCGAGTGGATTCAAGCCTTAGATATTTCTTCCCGAAACTTTTTAAATCAATTTATTACTCGTATTTTCATTTCTAGTCTCAAATCACACAACAAACCAAACTACGTTTCTTCACAAATTAAGAATAGGATTCAATTAAAAGTAATAACCAATTCACCCTGTCTCTGTGGATCGATACTCAACTTGCTGCTATACACTTTTTGCTCAACTCAAATCACAGCACAAGTAGTTTAAAATACTCTGGTACGGCCTAAACAATGACATATTTCGAGGCCGATCATGTGTCCAATTTCACCTAAGACCGTGAACCAAAAACTTATATTCTACAAGAACCGATAATCTGACCTTCTGTGTGTAAGTCAAACTCTATACACCAGATTATCTACTATATGGAATAAGAGACACTCATGCATAATATGATAAGATATAATGCAAATATTTGTCTATAAATATTCTCATCAAGAAAGAAAATAATTGTGTAAATAATTCAAACAAATATTAATCTATTACATTAAGTCATGGCTTTTAGTATAAAATCCTAACAAATGATCATTTTGCCATTGCATAGACTAGGGCTCAGGAGTACCAATTGTGAGACAATTTCATCCACGAGAACATCATACTATTGACCAGTACGACGATACAAGTCCATTGACAGTGACTGAGAAAAAATTGAACGATGCCGGCAATTTTTAGTTATTCAGGGCAGAGCTTTTGGAGCACGATTTCCAAGATGACGTCTTCAAAATTCGAGAGGCACATATTATCGATCGTTATGATGATACGAGTTCAATGGTTATATCAAGGATCCAATCCAAGTTTCGTTTGGAGTTTCGGGCCATTTTGACTGCTTAGAACAAGGTATCGGACACGATTTATGAGACGACATGTCCAAACGTCGAGAGCCACATATTATTGAACAACACAGTGATACGAGTTCATTGGATATATCTGTGGTCAAATTCAAGTTTAATAACTCAAGATAAGGCATTTTTAAGAGTTGCGGTGATGTATCGATGATTATCCGGAAGCTAGATTTGCAACCTGGTGTGTCCATAAATTGAAGATTATACTCAAATTAATCATCTCGATGATACAAGTCCATTGGCTATATCCGTGGTCAAATTTGATTTTGTTTTGTGGTCTGAAATCAAAAAATAATGCGTCAAAGACCAATTTGAACACAATGCCAACTTCATAATTTTTTACTTGAGCATTACATCTTGCTGATGTCAGAATTGGGGGACCTGTTGTGGCTGTTGCGCACTAATATTACGTAGTTTGACTGAAAGAGAAATAAAATGCCTCACACTTCTTTTCCCTTAATTCCTTGTTTGGCTAGCCAAAAAAAAAATTATTCAAACTAACATTTGACTGAAAGAGAAATAACTTTGCAGCTTGCTCAACTTTGGAAAAAAAAAAAATTGATACCGCTCATTCGAATTCCTTTTTGGGATTAACATTGATTTCAGAAATTTTAAAAAATAAATAACTGATACCGCTCATTCGAATCTCTTCTCATTATTCTGTTTAGATTTTTTCCTCAAACAAATATTGAAATTTCACTATTGACTTGAAAAATTATTCAGAAATCCCTTTCCTTCGTGCCAGTGTTTTCGAATAAAAATTTAACGGACAGTGTGTCACGACCAGATAAGAAATAAGATGGGTTAGTGACCGAACAATGAGTAAAATCACTAAGACCTTACTATTGTTAGTCGAATCTTACCATGAAATGATCAATTATAGGTGTCAAAAATTTCAAAGTTCTAAGCATACAGCGGTATAATGATAATATCGTCAAAACTCAAGAAACGTGCATAACATCACCATACAACCTAAAATATCATTACAATTCTACATATAGCCTGTTTTAAAAGTAAAAGTTACTAACCATCCAAACTGTATATTACAATATATAATAAGTTCTTACTAACATCCCAAAAAGAATTACCAAGTCCAACGCCTCCTAAAGTTGATTTCCTTACTCACGTTGACCTAACATGCTATATAACAACATCCATAAGCAATGCTAGTGTGAATTAAAACATACGATATTTACAGGTTTGCTATATATTCTATTAAATACATAATAGTATGAGTATCAGTACTAAAAGACCTATAGTGAGTCGTTGTTGAAACCATAAGAAACCACAGCTAATTCCATCTTATTTAGTATCAATTGTCAAGTTTTCATTTTCAAGTTTTGTAGTCCAATGGTTGCCAATTATTCGTAGGTGGGAGCGACTCCCTTTTCATATATTCTTGGTATGACTGTTAAGGTTTTATACTAAAAGTCATGACTTTATATAATCGATTAATATTTGTTTGAATTATTTAAATAATTATTTATTTTATTGATTAGAATCTTTATAGACAATGTTTGCATTATATCTTATCATATTGTGCATGAGTGTCTCTTATTCTACATATTAAATAATCTGGTGTGTAGAGTTTGACTTATATACAAAGAATCAGATTATCGGTTCTCATAGAATATATGTCTTTGGTTCAAAATCTTAGGTAGAATTGGATACATCAGTAGGATTGTAACACAGTATTTCAGTAGATCTGTTTTGACTATGAAAAATGGTATAGTTTTAACTTATTGTGTTAGTACATTTTATGTGTATTGAACAGAACTACTTTGTAGTAATTATATTCATACTAATAATATAATACAATTTGCATCTCATGTTATTATGAATGCTTGTGCTCTTAACCCAAATATAAATAATGAATGTGTACATTTAATGTTGTTAATTTTGATTCATTACAAAGAGAGGTCTTGTGGGCTAATAGTCTCGATGAGTTGGGTCACGATATTAAGTGTATGACAATTGTTAATTATTATGGAGTCTACGTCACTTTATAGAGATTGATGATATCCTCTTGAAAAAACTTATAAATTTTAATTATGTCAAACTTTGCAAGTGAATATTAGTATCCAATATAACAAATAAGTTAAGTAGAAGGTCTCAATGAATTTTATAGATGTTAATTAAATAAATTTTCAATAATTTATTTTAATCAATGGATATCTGTAATCTTAACGTGGAGAGATAAATAAGCATTTATAACATTGAGCTCGAATATAATTTTGAGATATGAAAAAAGAATACAATTGTAATTCTATAGTGGTATGAATTATAATTTATAATAATTTAGAATTAATCCGAATTGGATTAAGAATTTCAAATTATATAGGAAGCCCAGCTCATACTTCTCTTAGAGGTCCCTATCGTTGCCTATATATACGCCGTTATACCTTCTAGGTCAGAGACAACTTAATTCTCAAAATATTGAGAGAGATTCTGTGAAGGTAAGAAGACTACGTTTTGAGCCCACACTCAGTTCGTGATCAAGGTGCAATAGGATTACGATAGAATATCTTGAGGTCAATTGAGCAAAATCACTCCAGTTGCGCTCAAAGTTCGATCAGGATCAAACTGTGAAGATTGTTGAGATCAAACCAGAGAGATCTCAAAGGTATGGACCCTATTTTCGCCTAGTACAATTTTATATTTTTTGTTGTATAATTTGTTCGTATTTATCATTGAGTCTCAAAAATTGATCCATAACAATGGTATCAGAGCGGGCTATGATAACGTGCGTGATTTATACAGACCATGTTGTCCACATAAAATAGAATGTAGTATTGTGCTAACGTCTATTTTGTAGTTTCTCCTATCCCACTATTATGATCACACATGTATGATTGTGTGACAGTCAGTTTTGGTGTAATTGAATTCCACACTTTTTTTTGAGTAGTTATGAATTTTTTTTATTACCAGTTTTAGGGTTTGTAATATTAATACGTAGCATGTGAACTTCAGTTATATGGAGGCTTACGATTTGATATAACAATTTTAGTTTATTTACAGCGACTGTTTTCATTGATATAGCCTTGTGAACTCCTATTTAGAGGCATAGAATCAATATGTAATAACAAGTTCTGATAATCGAAGAAATTAGCAATTTTGGAGGGATCGATGTGTTTCCGTTGAACAAACAGTGCATAGTTCAACTTCGCTTTGGGAGACTAGTCAACAGCAATAATCAAGTCTATTTTGAAAACTAATGATTTGACCATAATAGTGGTGATTCCTATTATGTTTATGTTTTCTTATTCATATGTGATTGGTGTTATTTCCTTGTTTAATTATAATTCGTTTATAATTTTGGACAACATGAAATATTGACATATACCTAGATCACTCATATGCAAATATTTTTATAATCCTCATGGGAAAATATTTTTTTAAATAACTAAGTGGAAGAGAGAGTTTGTTACGTATAAATCCCACAGATCACTAGTTTGTAGATGATATGATTAATTTTGTGTGTTAATTTAGAATCTTCTTCTACATCAGACAAAATTAATTGTGGAATCATCGGTACAAGCTTCAATGGGATAGTTCTAACTTAAGTATAGTGTAAATCATGTCTCAATCTGAAATGATTTATTACAGAATAATTAATTTAGTGTGAGGTGATGATATACACTTGGATATAAATAATAGTATTCTCTCCATCTGAGTCACTGCTATTATTTGTAGAGCCAAAGTTGAGTTGCCTATTTAATTTTACTTGACAATAGTTTTTTGTCTAGATAATCAAAAATTAAAAGGAATAGGCCTATTTGCACAAATGATTAAAAGTATTAGATCTTCCCATTGAAAACATACTTTTCAAGGTGTGGCAGATTACCAACGTTTTTTCTTTAAATAATTTGGTAGAAGGAACCAATATTTTAAATGAAATTCAAAAAATTTTATTTGCCGTTTATAATTATTATTATGTGATTCTCAGATTTAAGAATGAGTTCTTTCAATTCATTGTATGTCATTCTCAAATAAAATAAATTACTGACCTAATTATATTGACTGAAAAAGAAACTTGGATATAATGTTGACTACTGAAGAGTACGAATATATGCTCAGTGAGGATTGCCCACAAAAACCTAATAAAGGGGCAACCGATAAGGAATTCCGGCCTTATAAGAAGTGGGTTAAAGCTGATGAGATAGCACAGTATTATATTTTGGCATCTATGTCAAAAATTCTGCAACATCAGCATCAGTCTATGCCCACTGCCTATGTCGTGATGATGAACCTTAAAGAAATATTTGGGGATTAGAATCGTGCAGCAAGACAGGTTGCTATGAGTGACTTGCTTAACACAAAGATGACTAAAGAGAGCTCAATAAGGGATCATGTTATAAAGATGATGAGTCATCTAAATGAACTAGAGATTCTTGGAGCTAAAATGAATAGGAAAACCCAAATCAATATCATATTCCGTTCATTGTTGGAGACTTTTAAGAATTTTTACATGAATTATAATATGAACAAATGTTATTATATTTTGGTAAAACTTCTTAAAGAATTCCAAATAGCAGAGGGCATAATGAAAATGGCAGAAATGTGTTTATATTTGAGAAAAATTCTGTTTCTAAATTGAAAGGCAAGAAGAAACAGAAAAAGACTCAAAAATAAGTTGTAATTTCTAAAGTGAATAATGGAGCTCAAGTTGGAGTGAAAAAGCCTAAGAGCAATTATTTTCACTACAAGCAGTCGGGGCACTGGAAAAAGCAATGTCTGATCTATCTCAACAATTTGAATAATCTAGGTAAAACCTATTCACTAGTGGTTGACACATATTTAACGGTGTTATCTGCCAATTCTTGGTGTGTAGTATGAGAGCCACTAATCATATTTGCAATTCATTGCAGGAGTTTCAGGAAACCAGGCAGCTTAGTGATGGAGAGATTTACTTACACATGGGCAATGCTGTGAAAGTAGCAGCAGTTGCAATGAGAGATTTACATCTTACATTTGATAGTGATAGGATTTTAATATTAAAAGATTGTCTTTATGTTCCTAGTATTAGAAGAAATTTGATTTCAGTCTCTAAATTGGTTAAAAATGGTTATTTGGTAAATTTTCAATGACTTTGTGGTTATAAGTTTAATAAATATTTTATTTGTTCTGGTTCATTGGTGAATGACCACGACCATGTCACTACAAGAAAAATCACCATTGGTGACACCTTTTGGCGACAGGACATCCAACGTGTCCCTAAATGGTATGCAACGGCAACTAGAAATACAAAATATGTCATCTAAAGTTTTGGCGAGAACTGGAATTGTGCGCGCCTTTGGGTGGGTGGATTCGACCACAACGACTATGTCACTGATGATTTTTAATTGATAACAACTATTTGTTTGTCACCAAAAAGTCATATTTTATGTGTTTGGCGGGTATTTTTGCACTTTGCCGGGTAGTAAAATTACGATGGGTGTCACCAAAAATAAAGTAACTTAATAGTATGTAGTTTTATACTTATCTTTTTGTCACCAAAAATAAACCAGACTATATTTTGCCCTAACTTTTTACCTCAACCAAAAAGAGACAACGGGGAAGGACGGTGAAAGAGATGAAGAAGAGCAAACAACCTGTGGTATTTTGAATCAGCCATGGTTTTCGATCTCTTTGAAGAACATCACGTTTAAGAATATCCTCAACAGGTACACATCACTTTAAAGAACATCTCAATAGGTAAGTTCCATAATTTTCTATTGTAAATTTGTAATCAAGGATTTTGATTTGTTTATTGATAAACAATAATAAATTAGGAAGTGGTCCATGGATCTCGATTTCTGTTACTGCAATGTATACTTTCCGTGCATGGTTGGCTGTGGAAGAAAGCTAAATAAAATTTTCACCCACTAATAGTCCGACATATATATCCGTACCTCTGTCTCTTATACCATCGTAAACAACCCCTTTCGTTTTGGTGAGGGAGGAGGTGGCTGGGTCGGTGGTAATGGTGGAAGGTGTACGTGGATTGTGTGTGTGTTTTAAAAATTCAACCGTCAAAATGGGGGAAGTGGTTCACTCTCTATCAGGCACTCCTTTTGGTTCATATTTTGTGGCTGATTCTATTTGGATTCTATGTGTTGGTTGGCTTTCTCTAATTTGATTTGATTGAAATTAATTTGGATTCCACATGAGATTGGCTCTGATGCAGTTTGGTCCTTCTCCAGTTTTTTCATTTTCTTGTTTGTTGCTCCCTCTTTTTTTTTGGTGCCCTGATTACGTTATGATATTGGAGAGTGGTTTTAGCCTTGGGTCATGTACTGAAGGATATAGGAAGTAGACATCAGGAAAAAAAAAAAAAACTAGAACCAGAGGCAACCATTTCCACTTGTTTCTTCAATTGATATCCCATAGTGAGATCTTATGGCTTTTAGACTAGAAATTTTTCATTAATTCATCAACCTCGGAGTAGAATAGGTGTAATTCGAATGTTATTTGCATGTATTAGTGTTGAATTGAATTTTAATATGTAAACCCGAACCAAGAAAATCCAGTATCCGCTCGCCGAAAACTTGACCGGCGGGAAATATTCTTGCAGATGGCTGATTTTTTTGCATTTTGAAGCCTTCGTTTTGAACTCGACCCGACCCTTTTTCGGAATATTTTGAACACAACCTAAACTTAATTTGGGTTCTAGAACAGAATGTTACAATCCCTAAGTCATTCCGACATTGGGAGGTGGATCAACGGCAGCGCGAAAAAGGCCTTTGCGATAAGGTTTTAAGCTGGACCAAAATTTGGAAATTTAAAACTTAGACCAGTTTGGCTACACCGTCGCAACCTTTGTGACTCGGATATGTTTGTTCATTGTGATTAAGAGGGATAATGATAGCTACTGTTCATCTCATTCTCTGCTGTTGTGTATAAATTAATGGAAAGAGTTTCTTTTGTTCAAGTTGACTGTGATTCCACTTTGTTATTCACAATTACAGCATATCAAATGTTTGATTTACTTGTGCACTCGTGAAGTGAGTTTTGGTTCATCTAATTCTTTGAATAATTCAAGTCAAGATCAAACGCCAAACACATCTCCTCGATGTTTAACAGTCAACATTGTTGAGAAATAGATAACGAAGAACTTCAGATTTTTGTCGCCAATGCAACAAATGACTTATTTTTTCTTCCAAGAAAGGCTTGAGGGTTTAGTTTGGAATGGAGGTAATTTGTGGGCCATGGTTTTTCTAAGAGCTTGCAAGTACTTTGTGGGTTGGTGGCAGTTTTGTGGGTGAGTGATTTTCTTAGGGTAGGGGGTTTTTGTGTACTTGTATTTGTATATTTACTTTCTAAATTATTGGGCTTTTAATTGGGTAGCTTTACTACGTCTTGGTTGGTATCTTGCATGCAGAGCTCAAATCCCTCAGAGCTTTAGAAAATTTGAGAATAGCTATTAAAGAACAATTGAATCCTCTTATTCAGGTCAAGGCAATAGGTGGTATGGGTGTGATTATTACATTCCCATTATTATCGGAAATGGAATCTTTCTTTAAGGAAGGTAAAGTGGGCTGTTTTTCCAAATGGATTTCAAATGTCATTAGATGGAACCCATAGCTCAACCCTCAACTAAATCGCCCATTACAACCTGTTTCGCATCCTTTGGTAGCTGGAATCTAACAAAGCCATACTTAGTATTTGATTTCGATCTTTTAGCCGGAATGGTTACATCTGTCACCGTTCCTAGCTTTTTGAAGATTTGGTATAACCATTCCCTGTCCATGTAAAAAGGTAGATTCAGGGGGGCTCTGTACATTATCAGAATAATCTTAAGCTCTCTATCAATTACCTAATGTATAATGTTCTAGGATTAGTGTAATTTGGACAATTTGTTTGAGGTGGTTTTCTCGTGTCTGTTTAGTTTATTTCCCTCCCTTTCTTCTTTCATTGATGTAATTTTTGTTTAGCTTGGTGCCCTGTAATTGGTTGGTTTGTTGCCAACTTTTTGGGGTTTTCTTGCTGTTTTATGGATAGGATTTTATATGGATCCTCTTTTTTAGTTTGAGTATTTAATGAGTTTGTACATGAAGGGGTTTGATTTTATAGGAGAAGGTGATATAGTGTGTATATATATGATGTTGGATTCTAGAATTCAATGAATGTGATGTACATGGCATGATAGAAAAACATTAGTTAAGGCTAGTAAATTAATGCAGGAAATTTATTTTTTGTTTTCTTACCTTAAATGTGTTCTTCAAATACCAAATGGACATCAAGTATTTATGGACCAGGGGCGATGGATATGGACCAGACCACTATCTTTTTTTCCTCCTATTTATTGATTAGCTAATGCCTAATGAATAGATTGTTTATTCATTAGTAAGTGGACAAATTGTTTATTAATTAGTTACTTAACTAATTGCTTATTTGTTTTCCTATCATGCGACATCACTGACAAACTGTGGTCCTATTATTGTCGTATTATATTTAAATATTAAAAGTTATATATTTTAATGGACATATTGCTTATATTTGATTATTTATTGACAGATTATCGATTCACTGATTATTTATGATTTCACGGAAATTCGAAGATTGTTTATTTGCCTACCTTGCGGCTTCCGGTGTTAGGTATGTATATCAGTATATGCAGAGCACTGGTGGATATGCTTAGTTTAATTTTGTTTAGGTTGTTGGTAGATTATAAATGCAGAGCACTGGCGGGTGTGCTTAGTTTAATTTTGTTTAGGTTGTTAGATTGTAAATGCAAAGCACTAGCGGGTGTGTTTAGTTTAATTTTGTTTAGCTTGTTAGTAGATTGTAAATGTAGAGCAGTGGCTGGTGTGCTTCATTTAAATTTGTGTAGCTCGTTTCCTGTTGATAGATTGTAAATGCAGAGCACTAACGGGTGTGTTTAGTTTAAGTTTTTTTAGCTTGTAGGTAAATGGTAACTCATAGCTTTATATATATTTTAAACTAATCTAATAAAAAAACATAATCAAACATATTTACAACCTTTTATCTACTGCTACAAAGAATTCTAGTACGAATGTTCCCAGCCAAGCATAGTAGCCTACTAGTCGACTGTCATAGGTGCTCTCAAGCATCGAAATATGGACAAGAGTTGGATGACAATTAGAAAAATTGTTTTAATGTATATTAATAACCATGATTGTAGGTTGCCAAATATGGACAAGAGTTGGATGACAATTAAGGATAGAGTGAGTAAAGAGTACCGGGACGGGCTGAAACCATTTGTTGATTTTGCAATAGCAAATACAGATTTAGACGATGAGATCCGTTGCCCATGTATGAAGTGCATGAATGTAGAACATCACAACAATATCGTCGTAGCATTTCATTTGGTCCAAAATGGTATTGCAATATCATACAAGACTTGGGTGCATCATGGGGAACCCATTCCTATGCATCAAGTGCATGCGTCAAATGAAAATTGTCGTGATAACATGACAAGCGCGGAGAATAGAATGGAGAATGATGAACCCAAGGATCAAGATGATCTACCAAATTCAGTTAATGATTACTATAAAGCAACAATCATGAATGCTGATAACAATCAAGATGAGCTGTCTAATAATGTTGACAGAGAAGATGTTCGCAAGTTTGAAAAATTGTTGGAGGATGCTCATCGAGAGCTATACCCTGGACGCAAATTTACTTTGTTGTCGTTCGTTGTTAAGTTGCTTCATGTTAAGGTGTTGAATAGATGGAGCAATAAGTCTTTTGATACGTTATTAGGGTTATTGAAGGAACTTTTCCCAATAAATGATGAATAGATTCTAGGCTCCATTTATGAAGCAAAGAAGTTCTTACGTGACTTGGGCTTGGGATATGTGTCAATCCATGCATGTAAGTATGATTGTGCACTGTTTTGGAAGGAGAATGAAAATTTAGAAAATTGTCCAGTTTGTCAAGAGCCTAGATACAAGTTAAAGGATGGCAAGGGAAAGAAGATTCCACACAAAATCTTGCGATATTTTCCGCTTACTCCTAGGTTGCAGAGACTGTATATGTCAACAAAAACTTGTACACATATGAGATGGCACAAGGAGAAGAGAACAGATGATGAGGTATTAAGGCATTCGGCCGATGGTGAAGCATGGAAGGACTTCGATCAACAGTATCCTAGGTTTGCTCAGGAGGTCCGAAATGTAAGGCTAGGATTGGCCATTGATGGTTTTAATCTGTTTGGGAACATGAGCACCTCCTACAATATGTGGCCTGTGATAGTTGTACCTTACAACCTACCTCCTTGGAAGTGCATGAAACAACCTTTCTCCATGTTGTCGTTGCTTATTCCTAGACCTCAGGCACCGAGGAGAGATATTGATGTTTATTTGAGGCCGTTGATTAATGAAGTCAAGGAGTTATGGAAAGATGGTGTGCTAATTTAGTAATTTATGATGCTTCAACTAAGCAAACTTTTCAAATGCACGCAACTGTTATGTGGACCATTAATGATTTTCCAACATATGGAAACTTGTCTGGGTGGATTACAAAGGGTTACTTGGCTTGCCCATGTTGTAACAAGTATGCAGCGTCGCAAAAATTGAGTAAGATAGGTTATACTGGAGCTTGCCGATGGTTACCTAAGGACCACCCGTGGAGAAGGAGTCGTCAATTTGATGGTAAGAGCGACAACCGGACAAGCCCTTTGGAATTAACAAGTGAACAAATATTTCAACAAGTAACCAAGGGGACATACAAACCATTTGGAAAACATCCAAGCAACAAGAGAAAATGAGAAGATCCAGTGTTGAATTGGTCAAAGATAAGCATTTTCTTTGAGCTACCTTATTGGGAGAAACTCAAGGTACGACACAATCTTGATGTTATGCACATAGAGAAAAATATATGTGATAGTTGGTTTGGGATGCTATTAAGCAAAGACGGAAAGAATAAGGACACAGAGAAAGCACGCTTTGATTTGGAGGATATGAAGATAAGGAAGGAGTTGCATCTATTGAGGCGTGCAGATGGGTCCTTTGAAAAGCCCCCAGCATTGTACACATTATCACCAGAAGAGAGGCGTGGTTCTACGAGTTTTTAAAGTCAATTAGGTATCCAAATGGTTATGCAGCAAACATATTGAAATGTGTGAGTACAAAGGGTGATAAGTTATTGAGCTTCAAAAGTCATGATTTTCATGTCCTTTTACAAAGAATTCTTCCGATTGGAATGCATGGCTACCTTGGCAAAGACATTTGGTAACTTTTTTCAACAGTTATGCTCCAAGACGCTATGGCTAAATGATTTGGAAAAATTACAAGAGTGCATAGTGTTCATATTATGCAAGATGGAAAAAAAAATTTCTCTGGCATTCTTTGATGTCATGGTTTGTCTTGCTATTCGGTTGCCTCACGAGACCATGCTTGGAGGGTCAGTGCAGTATCGATGGATGTATCCAATTGAATGGTATGTGTGTCTTTAGTTGGAAAATTTTACTATATCATAATTAAATGGCATGAAATTTTATATATTCACACTTTATATAACAGGCTACTTGGTACTTTGAAAGGATACGTCGCCAATTGAGCTTATCCGGAAGGTTCAATTTCTGAGGCTTACATTGTTAAGGAGTGTCTAACTTTTTGTTCAATGTATCTTGGTGAGATGGAAATTGTTTTTAATCGAGCTGAACGAAATATTGATGGTGGTATTCGCGGTAAGGGGTTAACAATCTTTACCCAAAATGTTCACCCTTTTGGCTTAATGACAAGGGCTAGTAATGTGACACAAGAGGAAATAAATATGGCTCATTGGTTTGTACTGAATAATAGCCCTGAACTACAACAATACTTAGAGTACGTAAATATCAAATTTTGTCCTATTTTGCTATTTTTTAATAGTCATGTTTAACCATTACTATGCTAAAATGTTTGTAACTAGGGAACAAAAAAGAAAATTAGAAGATGAAAGTGGGTTTGATATCCCTACGAGACAACAAGAGAATTTTCCAAAGTGGTTCAAAGAACAAGTAAGATTCAAAAACTTTTATGACTTCTTATGTTATGGGATATACATCGGTACTAATATATGTGTCATACATCTTTTGTGTAGATGAATCAGTTACGAGTTGAGGGATCACTAGAAGCAACCGATGAATTATGGTCCTTAGCCAATGGTCCTGGTGTGAATGTCAATATCTACTCTGGTTGCATGTGCAATGGTGTTCGATTTCACACCAAAGACCAGGATAGTCGTCGAAAAAGTCAAAACAGTGGTGTGGTCGTAGAAGGAGACCAAGGGGAAAAAACAATAGACTTTTATGGTTACTTGTGTCAAGTATGGGAGTTGAATTATATGTTAGGACGTCAAGTAGTTTTATTCCAATGTGTATAGTTTAATACTGGTAGTAGTAGAACATTTTGCAGTGACCTACATTCCACTAGCATTGATATCAGAAGCAGATGGTATAATAATGACCCATTTGTCTGCCCAAGTCAAGTGAAGCAAGTCTTCTATGTCAATGATACTAAATTTGGTGAGCACTGGAAAGTGGTAGAACGGCTTCAACATCGAGGAATATGGGATGTACTAGAGAAGAATGGCTTACAACCCGCAGATGTGCCTAATGGTGTATTCCAACAAGATGAAACTAGTGATGTTGTCCCTAGTGTTCTTGAAGATCTTGTTATGCAATTTAATAGAACTGACATTGATCTAGAGATCATTCCAAGTAGTGTAGTCCTACAGTCACACAACCGGCAACATAATGACAGTGTTGATGATGAAGAAGATGAGTCAGTGAGAGAGCTTAGTGAAGATGAGGAAAATGAGCTGCCTAGTGAATCCGATACTGATATAGATCCTGACATAGAACCTTGAATCAATTTATTTTTTTAATTTTCTAGCGTATAAGTCAAAACTACTAGTGTTTTCATACTTTGCATCATGTTTGTCATTTATACAGTTTTTTTTTTAGACTTGTGCATCTTTGAGCATCTACGTTCATTTTTTTTAATTGAAGTTGCTTTCTATCTATGCTAGTTTGATCCTTTGCATGTTATGACTTTTGAGCCGCTCTTTGGGGATAAATTGTTAAACTAAAACATCAAATCCAAATCAATTAGTTTTTGCCTTCATAATTATAATATTGTGATGTTTGATTTCTCTCATGAAGAGCATGGCGAAAGATGCTAACTTTATCAAGCCTAGGCGCATGGCACAGAAGTTGAATGAGTATGAGAGTCAAAGAAAAAAGAAAATTGAATTGAACATGATGAGATTAAATGCTATGGGGTTTATGACGATGGCAAATTCATTAGTTGGTTCGGATAAGGAAAAGGGTATACCTACTAGGGAGGTGATGGCATTGGGCGATGATGATGATGACTATCAATAGTCCAAGGACGAAGAGCAAGAGGTAATGGCTAGATAATGATGTAGGTAAAGAGGATAGTTTGAGTTTTACAAACTACTGAAGTCACATTTGTCTTATAACTATTTGTTGCCAGATTACATCTATGGCTTCGAGAAAACGAATGAAGTATGTTTTGCCACCTAGATCTACTCCTCATTCGGATACTGCACCCCCCAGAGAGTCTACATTGGCTGTTACCCCTACCCAAGATTCATCGCTTGAACCAACCATTTTGCCGAGTACACCAAGTTCTTTAGCATCACAAAGGGTCAGAGGTACATTTTAATTAAAAAAAAGGTGCTACATTGTCATATATTTTTCTTAGTTCAATCATATCATAAATGTTATACTCATGTCATATATTTTTAGCTCCCACCTCAAATCGCGTTCGAGGTGCAACTTGGGGAATAAACACTGAATGCTTAATTTCTGCTATTGGTGGCAACAAACTTGTTGTAGAGGTTCCTTTGGAGGTAGGAGCACCAGTTGGGATTTATGCCAAGTTTATCAACTGGCTAGATGTACAAATCAGGATGGCTGCACCATTGAAAGACATGACAAAATGGGATGATATTCCTCCTGCCCTTAAAGCACCCATCATACAAGCTACAGGGGTAATATTTTTATTGACAGATATGCTTGTGTATCTGTTTGTAAAGCTGATACACATTATGCCAAATTAATGTTGAAATGTACATTATGCTGAAAATTCTGCTGTTGTATCTGTTTCTAAATTGATGTTGGTCTTGTTTCTAAAACTGATGTTGCTGCCTCTGTTTCGAAACTTGCCTATAGTAGACAATCAAAGAATAGATTATTAGGGGATCCAATCCCTTATTGGCAGAGGGAGCAAGCAGCAGATGAGATCGTTTACAATCACTAAGCTTGTCTTTAGTCATAATTAGTATTTGGAGATTCACTGTATGCTTCTAGGTGAGTCTTTTGGAAACTTTTGAAGTTATTTCTAATTTTGAAACTTGTCACACCGCCATGCTCTTAAATTTTTGTCCAGTCCAATTTGTGTTCCTATTCTTAATATCGTCCCATGTTCTATTGTATGGGCCCACTTCCTTTTTGTGCAAGAGTCTAGGATCCCGAGCTGACATTTTAACCTCAGTCAATGGTTTAGGTGTTGGGCAAGAGTCAATCTGCTAATGCCCTTACATGACTACAATCCAAACTGCAACTCCAAATATCCCAATGCTGCATTGGGGGCATGACCCTGCCTTATACTTCCCCTATAGCTTTTTGTTCCTCTCAAAATAGAACCAACTGTAGCAAAGCCTTAGAAAACTCAGTTAGCCTTTAATTAGTCCCTCGGAGTTGTTTCATTTGGTCTTTCCTCTTGTGTCCTCTATGGTCTATTTTTTAGAACTTAGTGGAGCTATTCCATTATAGGTACCTAGTGGCCAGAGCACATGCGATGCGTGTGCACGTTGAGCATTTGCAATATGTAAAAATAACAAAAATTTGTCAATTGCAATCAAACATATGTGAAAACGGAAAACATAAACACAAAACAAAATTCCTATATAGGAAAAGAAAACACACAGAAAGGCTATACCAATGAATTGAAAATTGAGTTATTTCACCTACGTTGGAATTTATTGATAAATTGAATTATTTCTTCATACAGTAAATGAAACCTCAAAAAAGTCATTTCTTATTTTTTTGATGGGTTAAATATAGAAAGTGAGTATACGCATGTGGGTACCATATAACTACAGAATCAACAAAAATAACAGCGACGTAAGTAGACGTGTGTATATTTTGGATACGATTGAAATAGTCATCCCTACATGGCGAAGTAGAAATTTTTTTTATTTAATTGTGACATTACATGTTACGAATCATGTTTTTGGCATCTCCTAATTGAACAATGTAGATTTATTTGCAATCACTTACCTTTTTGTGAAGAATACCCAAAGGATTTTTGGCAAACTCCTGACTTGCAGTTGCTTAGAATTGTGTTGTCACCATTCAACACTCCACTCCTGAATCGCCAGCAAGTTAAATGGCAAGTGTTGAAGAAATGTAGGCCAACGAAAATGGGGTAAAGTAGTGGTAAAGGGGGTGGGGAGGTTGTGTGGTAGTTATCTACATGATGGTATTTTACTTTTTTACCCTGGTAGTTACATAGTGACACATTTAAAATAATGTAATGTTTCTTTGGAGATAAGGTCTTTAAGGGAAAATACATTTGTGACGAAGCTTCACACCCAAAAAATCATAGCCCCTTTCTATATTAGAATAGATATATATATATATATATATATATATCATGTTTTTGTTGGACTTTCTGCTCCGATTCTGGATCTTGTTGTTTCTTTGGTTATACACAAAGTAATGACAAAAGGTTATAAGTTCTATGGTTGCATGCAGGACAAATTTGAAATACTCGAATATGATGAGAAAGAGCATGTTTCGCGTGCCATCAACAAGAAGTGTCAAAAATTATATAGAAGTTGGTGCCACAAGATGAAGGAACACTATGAAGCGTTGGTGGAAGCTGGTCACAACCCATATGACAAGCCATATAAAGGAGTTAGTAACGAAGATTGGGTATGGTTGATCGATATAATATGGAAAAATTCTGATAAACAGGTAAAATTTTATTTGAAGCAACAATGACCAACCTCTTTTGGTATAATTTTTCATAATAGATATGCAAGTTACATTGTAGGCAAGAGCAGAACAAAACAAGAAAAGTCAGGCAGACTTACCATACAATCACACTATGGGGTCACAATCTTTTCCGGTTGCTATGTCGATTTCGATAATTACTTTCTTGTACTATACGTTATAGTATACACGCAGAATTTTAATATACTATTTAGAATTTATACTCATAAAATATATTAAAATGAATTTAGGCAACAAACAATGGTGGTCAACGCCCTCACATAGTAGACTTTTACAAGACTTCTCATTACAGTGAAAAGAAGAAGAAGTGGATTGACCCGCTATGCGAGGAGTTACATGTAAGTGAATGACATTTTACTTTCTCATTGAAAAAGAGATTTTCAATAACAGTTTGCACAATTAACTCCACATGCATTTGATTTGTTTGGTAGTAGATGTATCCAATGTCTATACTAATCACCTACATTGTTTGAAAATATTAGACACAACTTGAAGCTCGTCGTCAAGAAGTTGAAGGGCTTAGGTCAACGGCCACCGTGACACAAAAGGATATGGCAGTGGATGTTCTTGGTAAGAAATCTGGGTACCTAAGGGGATATGGTGTCGATCCGAAACCATCATCAACTCGTTGGGCTAGTGCTTCATCACGTCAAGAGGTGCAAGTTCTTGAGAATCAAGTTGAGACACTAAAAGATGTGTGCCGAAAACAAGAGGACTAGGTTGAGGCATTAAAAGATTTGTGCAAGAGTTAGGAAAAAAAGATAGCCGCATATAACTCAAAATTTGACAACCAAAATACCATGATCCAAAATCAAGCCAAGAAAATTGAACAGGTCGAGGCCTTCATGTGTCAATATTTACAAGGCGTCCATGGTGGGAAAAACACTTAAATGTAAGTAATTTACATTTCAAATGCCAAGCTATTGAAACTTAATTTCAACTATCACAATTGTCAAATTATTAGATTTTGTCATTGATATCATGTTTATTATGATTTTTTTCGTTTTCCACTTTTATACAGGTGAAGAACGAGATGGCTCCAAAGACCATTTGGTGCTTGAAGATTTGATCTACACTCTTTTGAGTTATTTTTGTTAGAACACTATCGGATATTTCGTAACTTTAAAATACTATGCATAACAATGATTTTTGGAGTATTGGTTATCTGGAGGAGTTTGTGTTGATGGATGATGACTTTGATTTGTTGGATATATTGAACTGTATAAAGTTTTTCTTTGCGTTGTGTAATTCTTTTATGGGTGAATATAGTTTTGCATATATATAGGCATCTAAAAATTTGAAAACGAGTGAGAATAATATTTGATTTTATACTTTTCTTGACAAATTGATGATGTCATAGAAGAGACAACCAATGTCACAGAAGTATTATTTTTAGTGACAAAACAGATTGCTGCCATTGTATTTTCACCTTACAAAGTCTTTCGGTGACATATATTTTTTGTCACAGTAGGAAGTTTCAGTGACAACACTTGTCGCAAAAAAATCTATCTTCGGCGACATAATTCGCTACGGAGACGGTATTTTGACGCCATCAGTTTGTCACTGTTGACATCATTCCGTTACAATGTCATAATATTGTCACCGTTGACCTTTACTGACACGCATGCTGTGACATTGTCATTCTATGTCCACAAAGATAATAGGCAACAAAAATTGCACCTTTAGGGACATTTTTGTGTGTCCCCAAACGTGTTTTTTTGTTGTAGTGCATGTCCACTTGTTGCCATAAAATCACTATTGGTTGAGACCTTCAACGCCTGCTCCTCAGTGGTACTACGGTTGATTTTCTGTTCACGAACCAGCGACGAACTTTGAAGCGCATCAACCAAAAGCGTTTCAACGTCATTGGACTCCTCAATTAAGCACACAACATAATCAAACTTCGTGGTCATCAATTGGAGGATCTTCTCAACAATGATCACGTCTTTGTTCGTCTCACCATGAATACACAACTTATTTGCAATTGTCATTGTTCTTGAAAGGTAGTCATCGATAGTCTCTCCTTGCTTCATGTGAAGAGTCTTAAAATCCTTTCGAAGTGCTTGAAATTGGGAACGCTTCACTTTTGTTAAGACCTGGTATTTCTTCTTAATGGAATCCCAAACCTGCTTTGAAGTATCCTTTTGGAGAATGTTCTCCAAAACAACATGATCAATAGCCTGAAATAGGTAATTCTTTATATTCAAATCTTTTAATCAGGTCAATTTGGATTCATCCAGCTTCCTTTGTTGTGTTTTTGTCAACACCCTTTGCTCTTTTCGATTCTGATTCTATTTCTATGATACCGGTTTTCACAAGACTCCAATATTCTTTGGATCTCAAGAAATTCTCCATCAACATGCTCCAACGATCATAGTGACCATCGAAATGAGGTATGGCAGGTTGCTCAAAGTTGTTTGTTGCCATCGAAACTTACTACTGTAAGAGATGCTACTTTTCTTCTTCTTCTTCTTCTTTTTTTTTTTTGTAGGCTCGATTGGGCTCTGATACCAAATGTAAGTAATGAATAAAATCAAACAATACTTAGATAAGGATAGCTAGAAGAATTAATTTGGTTATTGACTACTCAGCTTAAATAGAATATACAGGAACAAACTTAGAGAAAAACTAGGAATCACTTATACACAAGTTAATTGCTTGACCATTACTGTAGGACATGCCTGTGGGGGTTGCGAATAATCTTCCTATCTGATCCGATTCGTCTCCTTGATACAAGTTGCTCTTGTAGCCTACGCATGGAACAACTAATTAGTGCCACCCGGTTGTTTTCAACCCGAGGACACTTTGATGCTAATTAAGTCATAACGTGAAGGACCAAAACATAATAGTGATATCACTTATAATTGATTGCGTACCTCATTTTGCTTTGCCTTCCCATATTTATAAGTCATCTTAACATGGTAAGTGAATAACACGGGTTGTTTTTTTTGATTTGTGCATTGTCAAATCTGGCTATTTCCTTGTAGCATAAGAATTTACTAAATAAGAACATTTTCAAAACTTTGAGCTTTCCTATTCAAGCACCCTTCCAAATCCAGAAGATTCTAACCGCTTGACCGAGTAGTGCATCGGTCAACTAGGCATGGTGGCAGCCCATGTATCGAGCCTCCAATCTCACATTAGTAGTCTCTCGGCCCATTTGGCAATATAATTGTGGTGACGGTCCACGTTGCCAACACAACCCTGCTATTCGGTCTATCTTCTCGGTGACGAGTCAGCCCGCAATTCGGCCCACCACAATAGCCCCTCAACTAAACGTTAGCTCGGTTGGCGGTTGGTTGACACGAGTGGCCAAACTAATAAAGCTGCAACATGCTTACACATGTTGTTTTTCGGTTTTGTATACTCCATTGAGTCGAGTCTCAGCATTCTTTTGTATTTACACCACCATTGAATGTTCAGTGCATTCTATCGAACACATGGTTTGGTTAATCATTAGATTCATGATTCTTGAATAAGTGGATCTTATTCTTCACTGAGCTTAACCTAATGGGTGATTGTCTTTTTGGCAATTCTACCGAACATCTACTTCGTGAAATTTGTGATTCCCAAATAATGAAATACATCTCTTACTGAGCATGCCTTTGGACGTGATTTTGCTTTGTCGGCAATCCTACTAACGTTTACTTTGGTTATGCCAGGTCTGAGGCTACCAAACGATGGGACCCCACCTTTAGCGAGCTTCATCTCAGTCGTTCGAGAGATCAGTCTGGGGCTGCCATCTTTGGAATCCCAACCTTTCGCAAACTTCCTCTCGGTTGTTCGAGAGATTGGTTTGGGGCTTCCATCTTCAGGACCCTAACCTTTAGCAAGCTTCATCTCGGTCGTTTGAGAGATTAGTCTGGAGTTTCCATATTCAGGACCCCAACCTTTCGCGAGCTTCATCTCGGTCGTTCGAGAGAATGGTCTGGGGCTCCCATCTTTGGGACCCTAACCTTTAGTGAACCGTCCATTGGACAAAAATTTGGTCGATCATTCCACCGACATGAGAGTTAGAAACAATTGCTGCATGAAACCCGGTTCATATTGCATAACTTGAATGAAATCTTCTAAAATTTGTGGCATCCATGGCCGAAGTATGAGTTCCCTTCCATGTCTCTTAATCTGTAAGCCCTTGTACGTACCGACTTGTTCCATGACTCGGTAACTTGTGATCGCGACGGCGCCGCGAGCCACTGACTTGGTCTTTTTTCTGATTCATTTTTTTTTAGTCTGTCCTTCAAATTTTCTCTTGATCTCTTATCAGTTCGGCAAACTACCAGACCGAGCCTTGGGCTTGGTGTCCACCTCTTGATCTTTTGTTGGTTCAGTCAACTATTGTACTAAGCATTGGACTGATGTCCACCTCTTGATCTCCCTAACTCTTTCGTCTGCCGAGGCCTGATTTTTTGTATGTCAGTTCAGTCAACTACTGGACTAAGTTTTGGGCTGTTGTCCACCTCCTGATCTCGCTACTGCTTTCGTCCATCGAGACCTGATTTTCTATATGTCAGTTCTAAGATAGGAGGCGTGTCCGAAGGCGGTGAATCCGCTAAAACGGCATCGTCTACACATGCATTTTTTTTTTTGGAGGGTCCCACCAAAGTCTTACCATTGCTTCTTGTCATTCTAACTTCCATCATCAGCGGAGATTCTGTCATCGTATTTATCAGAAAAGAGAGATAATCGTTTTTCAATGGAGTCGCCAATTGTGGGGGTTCCGAATAATCTTTCTATTTGATCTGATTCGTCTCCTTGATACAAGTTCCGCCCGTAGCATGCACATGGGACAACTAATTAGTGTCACCCAGTTGTTTCCAACCCGAGAACACTCCGATACTCAAGTCAGAATGTGAAGGACCAAAGCATAGTAGTGATATCACTTGTAATTAGTTTTGTACCTGATCTTGCTTTGCCTTTCCATATTTATAAGTCATCGAGTGTCTCAGCATGGTAAGTGAATAATACGAGATGCTTTTTCGATTTGTACACTATCAAATCTGACTATTTCTTGTAGCATAAAGATTTCATAAATATGAACATTTTCAAAATCTAAAGCTTTTCTATTCGAGTGCCCTTCCAATTCCAGAAGATTCTAACTGCTTGATCAAGTGGCGGATCGGTCAACTAGGCATGGACACGGCTCGTGCACGGAGCCCCTAGTCTCACATTAATAGTCTCTTAGCCCGCTCAACAATATAATTGGGTTGACGGTCCACGTTGCCGACACAACCCAATTATTCGGTCTATCTTCTAGTAATGGGTCAACCCGCAATTTGACCCACCATAATGCCCACAAACTACAGATAACTTTAACAGTCCCATAAGAATGGAAAAAAAAAAACAATTAACAATTCCAACAAACATCATTAAGTGCAATTAGGGGTGCACACTATCTCACTACCCCACCTAGCCCGTCCAATCCAACTTCACATTTTTAAGAACCAAGATGAATATTTAGGCCCATAGTGCTAGATTGGTTTGAATTTTTGTTAGTAACAGGAAACCACCTTCTTATAACATTCTACAATATGAAGCCTAACCATTGATGCTCCTGTAAGGATTTCTCATTTTGTTAAAATGCAGACCTTTTTTTTCCTGATCAAATTGTGATAATTCAAGCCGTTCAATGTGTTTAAAACATGTTTTAAGGGTACCTACAAGAAATCAGCTTAAAATATTACTAGGAAGGACTTGATCTAAGCAGTCTTTCATAAAATTATTCCCGTTAATATTTATGAAAATCTGTTTGTATCATGCTCTTTCGGTATTTTTTTGAGCCGATTTCTTACAAATACCCTTAAAAACATGTCCTTTGAGCCGATTTCTCACAAGTACCCTTAAAAACATGTCTTAAATACATTAAACGATGCGGATCATCAAGATTTGATCAGAAAATGAGACTGAGCGGTCCACATTTTAGCAGAGTGGGGAATCCCTCATAAGAAGAGGACTCTGTATATATATATTCTGCGAGAAATCGGCTCAAAAGAATGTTAGAAAGAACTTGATCTAAGTAGTTTTTCAGAAATGTTGACATGAACTATTTTATAAAAAACTGTTTCGATCAAACCTTTTTCGATAATATTTTGAGTTAATTTCTTACGAGCACCCTTAAAAAATATTTTAAACATGTTGAGCGGTTCAAATCATCAAAATTTATTTAGAAAATGAGATATCCGTATTTTAACAAAATGAAAAATCCGTTATTAGAAGTTCTCTCTATCTCTCTCTCTATCGTTCAAGGAGAGAGAGAGTCTTGTTCAAAAGTGATATAAAAAAAGTAAACGGAACTTAAGCTCCAAGTGAAAAAAGAAAAAGTAGAGACGAAAAGATGGAAATGCTAGTCCGACCCTATATCTAGTACAAGAATATTTAAGCACCCTTTATTATGAGTGAAATCAGTTCTGTCTGGTCAATTTTTCCAGCCATAACGAACTAAATTGATTGATTCGGAGTAAAAAAAGTGATGCCCGATCCCTACCAAAATTGTAGGTAAACCGATTCTAAATCGGTTCGGTTCGATTCTATTGGATATTATATCATTCAGTTCAATTCAATTTGATCTAGAGATATTTAATGAAAATCGAGACTAAATTAAAAATCAATTTTTTTTTGAAAAAAATTGAACCAACCGAATAGACTTATGAACTGACCGTAAACCGATTATTCCGGTCGTTTTTTTGGTTTCCAACTTTTTCTTTCACCCCTACCCGTTATCTTTTTTATTTTTAACTTTTTAGTTTTTACCTTCTGGGTAAAAAATATATTCTTTGTAGAAATAGGTAAAACTAAAAAAGAAGAGGAACACGTGTAACTAAAACTTCGAACCAAGTTGTCTAATCTCCAAAAGGATGGAATAATCAGCACAAACGTAAAGTAGCGTTCGACAAAATCGGCAGCTGATTCGAACCGAATTGTCTCATTTGATCTGATTTTGGAATTTAATAATTTTTTGTTGTGATTTTGATAAAATAAAAATAAGAAATTATTATATTTTATTAAAATACAAATCTGTTCTATTAAAGTTTAATAATTTAAACTGTTCAAATTGTTTAAAATATATTTTTAAAAAATACACACAAAAAATTAACTCACAATATTATAAAAAAATAACTTGATCTAAATATTATTTTTTACAAAAATATTCCAGTCAATATTTTTATAAAACTGTTTGAACTAAACCTTTCCCAACATTATTTTGAACCAAATTCTCATGAATACTTCTAAAAATATATATTACGCACATTAAATTATTCAAATCATCAAATTTTAATTAAAAAATAAGAGATTTTTATTTTAACAAAACAAAAAATCCCTAATAAGAAGAAGGAGACTATCTATCTCATCCAGGATGATTCAAGCGCTTCGCATTTTTAAGTGGCAGCTGGCATTGTTATGGCAGAGCTCAATTATGGCTTCTTCATTCTTCTTCTACATGATAACACATAATCGAAAGGGACGTAAAATTGGGAAAGATCAACTCGCATATAACTACTAAATTACACTCTTGCCATCATATTTTGCATTAATTTCCCTCTGGATGAAAAGGGAAACAAAGAGAAGCCACATACTGGACCAAAAACCAAATGCCATCGACTCCCATGGCATCAGAGTTCAGAACAAGAAGTCACCCCACCAAAGATCACACATTTATTTCGAATTAAAAAACCTTAAGAGGTCTCAAAACTAACTCTTAGAGACACGAAAACAAAATACGCCCGTCTTCATTCTCATCTTATCGGCATCAAGCTTGAACAGAAGCCATGTGGACAATCAAGTCAACCACTCGTGAACTGCAAAAAAATAAGAGAAGATTTTGAATCAATTGCGACAAACAGTTTGAAATTCAACAAACCAGTAGTATTTGCAAAGAACTGAAGAAGCAATCCCTAACAGCATAACTGAACTTCGATTGGTGAATTACCTGTAACCCCACTCATTGTCATACCAAGACACAAGTTTCACAAAGTTGTCGTTCAAAGCAATCCCAGCCTTAGCATCAAATATGCTCGACCTGTATAAAACACACAACATTCAATAAAACCTTTGATGGGGACATCTATGGCGGCCCTTGTGAACACCATAAAAATGTCAGAAATCACAATCCATAGCGGAGGATGTCATGGGGTTGGACACCATAAGGTACTTATGTTACTACGAGTGGGAAAATGGTGCAAATCCTCGTGGATTTTATGGTGAGAAACATTACCACCTTTGTGCTTTCTTTGTTACAACTTTTCGTGGATTCTGTTGTGCCATTTCATTGAAAAGAGTTGAGAGAATATTGTGTTGCCTATTTTTTTAAGGTGTCACCATAGAACCTCCCAAATTTCATGCATGCAAGTGTTAAAAGGACATAATCACTCTACACCATTAGGAAGTAATGCAGCACGACAATCTACCTGTTGTCACCCACAAAGTCAGTGGAGACCACATCGTCTTCAGTGTACCCCAAAATTCCTTTGAGATTTCCCTCGGATTCCTCCCTGAAATCAAGATACAGAGTAAAAAATTGTAAAAAAAAACGACACATATATTGCACAATGAGCAAAGTTTGAAGGAATACTGTGAGCACTCACTTGATAGCATCTTTGATTTGCTGGTAAGTTGCCCCCTTCTCAAGCCTCACGGTGAGGTCCACAACTGAAACATCAGCAGTCGGAACCCGGAAAGCCATTCCGGTCAGCTTACCATTAAGAGCTGGCAAAACTTTTCCAACAGCCTGGGAGAGTATTACAAAGTAACAAAACATTCCGCTCAATCAAAAGCCCAACAACATAATAATATGGAACAGATATCACTGGAGGTTAAAAAAAACAAAAATATACAGCATGATACTAGCACTTAGCAGGAGTCCCATGTCGTGATAGCAAATCAAATACAGCACAAAGTTATCACATCTAACTACCTTGGCAGCTCCAGTGCTGCTTGGAATAATGTTAAAGGAAGCAGCTCTTCCACCCCTCCAATCCTTGCTTGATGGCCCGTCAACAGTCTTCTGAGTAGCTGAGGAAATTTTGAGAGAAGATTATAAAAGGATAACACAATTCATATTTCAAAGGAGCAAATATAACCCACGCCACAAAACTCACCAGTGATGGAGTGAACAGTAGTCATAAGACCCTCAACAATGCCAAACCTATCATTGATAACCTGCAACATAATCAAAATTCAAATTCTGCCCAAAGCACTGTAGTACTAATTTCAACTGAGCAAAGTGTTATCGTATTGTACAGTAATTTAATGTAACCTTGGCAAGGGGAGCAAGACAGTTTGTAGTGCAACTAGCATTGGAGACAATGTCAAGATCGGGCTTGTATTCTTTCTCATTGACACCCACAACAAACATAGGAGCATCCTTGCTTGGGGCAGAAATGACCACCTTCTTTGCCCCGCCCTGATTCAACCAAAGTACAGAACTGTTATAGCCAATTCACCACAACAAAATCAACACCTTCAAAACCCAGGCCTACAAAAACTCTCTCAGCTACAATAACCCTATCACAATTCACGAATAACATGACCTTACCTAATTGACAGTCACTGAAGAGCATTTATATGTATATTGACTTTGATCACTTATTGTCCAAACTCAAAGTGACAGATATCAACCCAATTATATAATCTACTTGGCCTACAAAAGTCAAATCACCAAAAAAAAGAAGATTAATAGAACCTTCAAGTGGGCAGCAGCCTTTTCCTTGTCAGTGAACACTCCGGTAGACTCAACAACAAACTCAGCTCCGGTTTCGCCCCATGGGATTTCCTCCGGGTTCCTAAAAATTTAGCAACGAGAAAATACAGAATTTGATCTGGTTTATTCTGATCATAATGCAAGAAAATTGAAGAGGAGAAGAAACAGCATAAATACCTGACGCCGAAAACACTGACTGGTTTCTCACCGAAAAGAAGGGTCTTAGAGTCCTTAACCTTAAGCTCATGATGCTTCCACTGGCCGTGAACACTATCGTACTTGAACATGTATGTCTGTACATACACAGATTAGGACCCAGCAAGATCAGGGGAAGACCAGATCAAATCTATAGAGAGAACTTAAGCAAAACATACAGATATAGACCATGCATGTCCATAACATGTACACACACACACACACACACACACAGATATATATGTATATGTATATATATATATATATATATATATATATATAGAGAGAGAGAGAGAGAGACCATGTAATCGGTGGTGATGAAGGGATCATTAACAGCAACGAGCTCAACATCGTCTCTCTGGAGAGCAACTCTAGCGACCAGACGACCGATCCTTCCGAAGCCTAATAATAAATTTCAGCAGAACCCAAATCGAATTGAATAACAACTCAAAAGAACAATTAAAGAACTGGAAAAACAGACTTTTATCCGAAAATTGAACAAGAAAAATACAAGATAGAAACAGTACCGTTGATCCCAATCTTGATCTTCTTATCAGAACCTACAACACAACCCACAAAAAGAAATTAGAAAATGATGCGGAAATGAGGAGACCGAAAGCATAACGAAAGAGAAGGCAATTTGATGAGTGATTACCCATTAGTCTAGAGAGAGAAAGGAACGAAGGGTTTTTTTGATTCAGAAAGAGAAGATGCTAGTAGAGTGATTCTAGATAGATCGCGATGAGATAAGTGAAGTGATTAGGGTTCTGATTTAAAGGGGTGGTCGTCATAGCAATATCTTTCTGTGTCGCTCTTTGGCGAAAAAAAAAAATCGTGATACAGATGAATTTAGAATTGTTAAATGTACGTAAAATTCACAAATTATTAAAATTCTATTTGATAAACATATTAGATTATGAGATGAGACTATTAGACCTATGAAATTGCTAAGAGAGTGTTTGATTTGTCTAAATATAATGGAATTATTAGTACACCACCTTTACAAACCCCACACTAGGGGGATTGCGAAGAGCTAGTAGAACATGGTATTGGTAAGCTTTTCTTTTGTCCCTCTTGTGAAATTATCAAAATATACCCATGATATGTTCTTTGTACAATTCTAACAAAAATAGACATAATTTTTGTAGTTGATTTTGAACTTTTTTGGTTTATTTGGGATTAACATAAGTAGACAAAAAAATAGACAAACTTATTGAATTTTTGTAGTTGATTTTGATATGATGGTTAATTAAGGATAATTTAGATAAATCCAAATAAATACTATTTTTATTAAAAAATTGTTTTTGTTATTTTTTCATCAAACTTTTCAGGTTTGTTGATTTGGTTTGTTATTTTTCGTCTTTTAGTATATGATTGGCCAAAATATTAACTCTTTCAAAAAAAATTCACTTGTTGCACACTAAACTAAAGTGATATACCAAAAACAGTAAATCATAACGAAAATTAGAGTAAAAAACCAACCTATATAAGTCACCAATCAAAAGATTAAAAAAAAACTATGAAGGGCAAAATTGAAAATATTGATTTTTAGTCCTATACTTCATCTTACAAATCCTTAGTCCTAAACAAATATGGTTATTATTTCAAACGTGTTATTAATAATCCTTTGGTATTATGAATCCTATCCTAATTCCACCACTCTACGAATCTCATGATTTTGAGGCGGTTTATTAAACGGGGCCTAAGGACTCTACGTGCAACCAACGATTTTTATGTGTATTCAACGATTTCGAACACATCTGTGTTTGAATGTTGTTGGAATTATTTAAGTTTTAAAACTCATTCTAATTAAGTTGTTTATTAACAAGCATATTTTAAAAGACACTATTTGAATTAGTGTCTCTTAATTTAAGTTGTTTTATCTAGAGTTGTGTCCTTTTGAAAAAACACAACTCAAGCCTATATAAAAGATTGTTCTCTACACAATTATTTACACATAGCTAAAAATACTAACTTACAATCTTCTTCTTCTCCTCTCTTACTCTTGATTTTTCTTTCATGACACGAACATCAAGAAGACTTGGCTGTGATTTGGATTGTATCTTGGAGTTATTCATTGACCATCAATACTCATGCGTGGGGAGGCAATAACAGTTTTAGGACAGTGATTACGTGTCTCTCATAATCACAGGCCAGATTTTCTATTTATTTTCTTATTGATGTATATGCTTATATAATTACTTGATTTTTGTTAATTCGATGAATTTTTGCTTTTGGCATGAAACACTATCTACGATTTTAATTTCTCTAACAATCTAAAGCTCTTATTTTAATGTCTAATTTGCATGATTACTCGATCATGAATTTGTTTGTTCTTGCCAATTTTTTCTTATCATGTATGAACGAAGTAGCATGTTTGTGTTTTCTTTTGATCTGTTGAGGATTCTGTGAACTGCCGCATATGGAATCATTAAGATAAGGATCTGTCTTGTTTCTAATCTATAAGATATGGTCAAAGGAATCCCTTGTGGTTCCATCTCCGATTATTGTGAGATGTACAACACGTTAATTGAATGGTCGAGTGCCTATTTGTTCAAGTGATGAAATATGAAACAAATCTTGCAGAAGTTTTGGGGAAGAAGATTTTTAGTATGTGTAAGTTTCTCTATCCATTTTAGGTCAGCATGAAGTAGAAGCAAAACCAATTGTCCTAAAATTCTTAAATGCTGCCACCTTTTGGTGAAATTGTACCAATTGTCTAAGCATTGTCATTTTTTTGGGAAAGGAATCAAGTGAAAGGGAACATGATCAGGAAGATGTTCTAGTGCATATATCTTCAAGTGTATATATCACCAAGTGATAAATTTCTTCTCTGTTGAACACTTCAAAATTATAAAACGGTTGCTTAACGTTTCTTTGGTAAAAACTGTAACGCCTCGATTTTTCAGAACATTAATTAAAATTGTTTTTCTTTATTTTATTATTAAAGCATAAATCAAAGAAATGTTACTCTTATTGTCAATTAAAATAACAGAAAATGTAATAAATCAGAGTTTTAAAATGCGAAAGTAAAATTGATAGAAATATCCCTCAGGGTTTACATTTATTCATAAAATAAAATAAACAGAGTATCTAGGGGTAAGACAAGCAAACGCCGCCAAGGTCTTCTCCAGCAAGTCTCGGCTCTTCTTGCTTAGGTGGATTCTCCAACTGCTCATCAGGTCTGGTATGAAACACCAGGGGCAGAGAAGTCGCACCAAATGAGTAATGAAACTCAGTAGGAAACCGTACCTAACAACCAAACTCAGAGATAACATGTATGCTCAACAGGATATACATGGACAATGCAAATGATAACAGAATAAACTATAACTAAATACCAAAAGATAAACACAAAGGTATGTCATGAATTCGTTCTTTTAAATTTCTAGGAATTCCACCGAATAATGTCGTTTCTTACCCAACTATCTAACATAGGGCACTTAATTGATATTGACCAGTCCTTACCTACCCAGGGCCTGTAGTCCAAGGTTATGTATCCGACTTGAATACTGACCTAGCAAGGAAGGAACCTTCTACAGTTTACTCAGGTCAACAATTACTTCACCCTAGTTAGATCTGACCAAACGTGGAGTCACCAGGTCAGGTGCCAAAGAACCTTAGCCGCTTCCCCTTAATTGGCTCAAGGACACGCAAAACACTGGCCGTCACTCCCTCGGGATTCGGAGCTACCTTCACAGACGTCCCCGAAGTCACCCTCAACCGTCTCCAACAACTTCTAGTTGGAGTCCTTTCAACATATTTACAAAACAAACACGGGACAATGCCCAACAATAACCTTGTCACCTTGGGCCTTCCAAAACCAATTTTACTCTTTTTCATTAACGTTCACTTACTCGTCTCTACACAGTTCAACTACTTTATAATGCACACTCGACACCCCTCCGTTGCCTTATTCAAGTGTCATTCGAACCGATGTCCCTAACGTTCAATATATGTTTTCCCAAAATATAATTACTATCAAGTCACTTTTACAAAAATAAAAATTTAAAATAGAAATTGAGTAGCATAACAGTTGAAAACTAAAATAAAAACCAGCAGTATGACAACCATTTTTCAGATCCTCCAACAACAAACAAGTCAATAAGATAACAATATTATGACAGCGTCACAACACTAACTTCAAGATAATAAAATGTTACAAAGCAAATTTTAGTCGTATACCTGACGTACTTTTTTAAATTTAATTACTCAAACTCAACTATTACAAATTATATATCAAAATTGCCACCTAAACCGATATCTAGGTCGCACCTTTAAGTCTAGGGATTCCATAGTCCATAGGAATGTGTGGTATATGTTCTTACATAGTGATATCAGTTGCGGAAAAGTAAGAATTTTATACGATGGTTCCATAAGTTAAAACTGCAAGAGTCTTATAAAACAAAATTCTTTATAATAAAGCAAAGGAAATTCACAAAATATAATAATTAGTTGATTCTCCCAAACCAATACACTGCTGGTGGTGCTAGCAATATCCTAGGTAACAAAATTAGTTAATTAGCAATTAGTTGATTTTTTTCCCTTCCAATTCTATCAATACTCTATTTTCATTACTTAGTTGATTTCCTCCAATTCTTACCCGTACCTATAACTTGGTCCACTGGGAAAAGATTAGTTTCAATTACCTTACGGTAATAAATTTTTTTTGGCTATTTAGAGTGTTAGGTAGGAATTCATACCAGACGTTTTTCATTTTACATAAAAAAAACTAAACACCTTATATCACAATCAAATTGTTTATGAGTTTCTTGTTTCAAAATCAATAATTTAACAGACCTAAATCATGTGATCTGAATTGAAATAAAAATAAAGAGCATGACCAATTTATTTTCACACAAAACAATCAATACATGAATCTAAGGGCGGTAGGTACGGAATCCTACCTCAATTGCATCAAAAATAAGATGAATTGCGAAGAACTGAGGTAAATTTGGCAGAATTTTGTCTAATAATGACCTTCCTCCCTCACGTGCTATCTCACCCTCCAACTCTCTGTCTCTTTGGTTGAAGAATGTGAGAGAAAAAAAAACATAATGGAAATGAAATTTATAGACTCCATGGGTGAAAACCCTCATAAAATCCCCATAAAATTTATTAACTACCATTTTAGTATTCATAAACCAAGAAATGAAACTGTTTTCCTTTTAATAAAAATCCCTAGGATTCCCTAATGGTGGAATTGAATTGAAGAAGAAAATAAAAATTATTCGGTGTGGTCCTCGCCCTATATCGTCACGCAATCATAACCGTCAATCTCTAGAATGATATCGTCCGTTCTTTGAAACAAAATAATCGTAAATAACTAGATTGATTATGTAAAATTGCTTTTAAAATTTATTAAAATAAAAATCGGGTTATTACAAAAACAGTTTCTTGTAACTCCCTAGAGTAGTTAGAGCAGTTCTGCCTGTTGCAAATAGATTTGGGGGGTTGGGGGGGGGGGGGGGGGGGGGGGGGGGGGGGGGCATATTAGTGTCTTTAGTTTTCATCTGAAAACTTTATTATATTTAAAAAAAATAGTTTGGTAAATTAATGGATTATAACCCATGCATATATCTCGTTTAGCAAGATAAGAAATGTGGGGGTTCTATTTCGTCATGAAATTATTGATAAACAATTATTTAATTCTTGAGAAAGAGGTGTGTGTGAAATAAATTGATTATCTCCCAGGAGGAGTAATTGCTTCGGGACTAGCGCTAGGCTAGATCCTAATAAAACTGTAGAGGGCAATGGGCCTAAGCCTAAAAGAAGTCATTTAGGAAGGTAACCCGACCTCTGTTATGGGGCACCCCATAAAGGAGGTTCAATGGGTAGAAACAATCCGTACTGTGTGACTTGTATTTCCAGCACTATATATAAGGAGATAGTTTATTCTTGTTCATCCCTAAGGCAGTAGTGCTGATGTAAATGTGACTGGTTAGGAAAGGTTTATCCATGAATGAATTCAAGGCAGACATACTTTTGTGGGATAGACCTCCATCACTTCTATCCTTGAAGAATTCTACTACGTGATAGTCGTCGTGAGGCCGCGATCACGGGATTGAGCTATTCCCTAAAGCTCTCATGAGAATCAAGATGAGCGCATGGCATTTAATAGCGCTAACCCGCAAACTTTGTTTGATATCGGTACTGTGTGTGTGATATTGTAATGCTCCAATTTTTCGGAACATTAACATAAATCAAAGAAATGTGACTCTTATTATTAATTAAAATAACATAAAATATGATAAATCAGAGTTTTAAAGTGCAGAGTAAAATTGGCAAAAATACCCCTTGGGTTTATATTTATTTAAATAAGATAAACAGAGCGTATAGGGGTAAGATAGTCAAACGCTGCCAAGCTATTCTCCGGTAGCCCCCGACTCTTCTTACTTGGACGGATTCTCTAACTGCTTATCAAGATCTGGTATGAAACATCACGGGCAGAAAAATTATACCGATGAGTAATGAAACTTAGTAGGAAACAATACCCAACAACCAAACTCAGAAATAACATGCATGCTCAACAGAATATACATGGACAACGTAAATGATAATAGTGTTATAATAATTTAATATTTTACTTTTAATAAATTTTTATATATTTAATTCTTTAATAAGTTAGAGTTTAAATGTTAAAAAGTGGTTACAAATATGTTTGCCGCAAATCAGGATTAGTGGAGATCTTTTTTACTATTTTATAGTAACCTCTTCAATGTATATATTATTTTATATATATACACATGTATATGTTGAACCTGTTAAAATATGTATAAAAAAAAGGGGCAGAGACAAAAAAAAAATTGGATAAAGAAAATTACTTGAGTGATTAGAAAGTTTTTGTATTTATCAAAGTGCTAGGAAACGATCGATTCGTGAGTCTATTTCGCTGCACAGAAGAAGATACAAAGGTCGTTGTATCTTGGGAAAGGAGCACGGTTCAACTCCATGCAAAAGGGGGTGTATTTTTCCTAAGGAGAGCGCTTTTGCATGCCTTGACCATTTCACAGGCGTCTCTAATCTTTTCACTCTGATTATATTTTTTGCTAATGTTGGTTTATTAATGTTCTTGTGTGAATTTTAAATACCTAGCAAGATAACCATTCGCATCGAATTTACTTCCAACAATCTTAGGAAAAATACTATTAAAACTCGCTAAGGTTTTTTCTGTTAGTATTAGAATAATTTTGTGGTTAATAAAAATGGCATTAGACGATTCTAGCTCTTGCAAGCTTGAGAAGTTCAATGGTCAAAATATCAGAGTTTGGCAACAACAGCTGAAATTTTAGCTTACCACTTTAGGATTATATTCCGTGATTCACAAATTTTTAACTTCAAAAGGAAAGGAAAAAATTGTCGAAAAACGTGGAACTTCTCAGGTAATAGGAGTTGTCAAATTTGTTAATCCCAAGATTTAGCTTTTGATGATAACAAACATATTATGAATTAAATAATATTACTTTAGTGGATTGAATTGATATCATTTAATGCTATTGGACTTAATGTGTTATATGCTATTTTTGAAGGGCTTATAAAACAAGTCTACAGATATACATGCTACATAAGATAATTTATCCTAGGGCTGTCGATCGAGAAGAAAAGAAGCAAGAAAGGAAAGAAGCAATCCACTATCTCCAATAGGCAAGTAGAATCAAAAGAAGAGCAAGATCAAGGAAGATCTTCTCCTAATTTCAAAAGATTAGAAAAGCTTCTTAAAGGAAGGAAGAAATTTAATTGCTTGAAGAAGGAAAGATTGGAAAGATTGAGGGCTGATTTCTTGCAACATCAGAAGTTCTAACGTTCAAGATACTCCATGTTATATACAGAGAAGAAGGGATGGAGCTAACTGAACCTGTGCACACTATTGCTGAAGAAGATCATTAAGCTTGCTCCTTGAGAAATCCTGTTATACAGTGTTGTTCTTTATTTTGAATACCAATACCTTCTGAGTGTTTTCTGTGAGCCATCTTCGTAAAAGGGAAGAATACCCCCTTATCCTAGAAATTGTTAAACCCTTTTTGTGAGTGATTTTTAGGTTAAAAAATCATTTGGATTAGGTTCAACTAGCGCCGGATTCTTGGGTAGTTGGGAGTGGATTCGGAGTAATCGCTCGTTGTAAAGGTTGCTAGCACCCGCGAAGCTAGAGGATTGTAACAACTATAGGAGATAGTGCAGCAATTACCCAGTAGGATACTTGGGGAGTGAAGTAGGCCGTGAAGTGCAGACCGAACCACTATAAAATCCTTGTGTCTAATTTCTCTTTCCTACTCTTTTACTTTGCGCATTGCGTATCTTAATTACTTCAACTCATAGTCATAGTTGTTTTAATTTGCAGGATTAGTCACTTTGCAGGAACAGAGAACAGACACCCGATCTGTTTGATAAGATTGAGCTTGCTCAATCTGCTGTTAAGCCAACTGCTATCATTCACTGATAAAATATCACTGCTTTAACTTTTTGTCCATTTAGTTTTAATATCCATTAACATCTACTATAGTTGCAAAAACCAATTCACCTCCCCTCTTGGGTTGCTATTTGGGCCAACAATTGGTATCAGAGCTTCGTCTCTAGTTGTTTTTGACTTAATTGTCTTAGAGTAAAGATCCATGGCAACTCATATTGGTACTTTTATTCCCGAAGGTCAATCGACCAATAGACCTCCTCTCTTCAGTGGGTCTAACTACAATTATTGGAAAGCTAGGATGCGTATTTATATTCAAGCATCTGATTATGATTTGTGGAAGATTATCATTAATGGGCCATATTGTCCTACAAAAACTGAGAATGAAGTTGTGGTTCTTAAAGAAGAAAATGAATGGAACGAAAATGATGTGAAAGGCATGCAAATGAATGCCAAGGCTATGAATACTTTATATTGTGCTCTAGACCCAACAGAATTTAATAGAGTCTCCGCATGTGAATCTACAAAGAAAATTTGGGATAAACTAGAAGTCACACATGAGGGTACTAGTCAGGTTAAAGAGTCTAAAATTAATATGCTTGTTCATAAGTATGAATTATTTAAGATAATGCCTGATGAATCCATTTCCACCATGTTTACACGCTTTACTGATATTATGAACAGCCTAAAATGTCTTAGAAAAACTTACTCTAATCTTGATCTTGTGAGAAAGATTCTCAGGTCACTTCCAAAGCAATGGGAACCAAAAGTGACGGCAATAATAGGGGCCAAGCAAGATCTTGCAAAATATAGCTTGGATGAACTTGTGGGTTCTCTCATGACTCATGAAATCACGATGAATGTGAAAGAAGATCATGGCCAGAAGAAGAAGGTCATAGCCTTTAAGAGTTCCACTTCAAGTTCAAAAGATGATAGAGATGATTTCAGGTCAAGCATCAATGATGAGGAGATAGCCATGTTTATAAGAAAGTTCAAAAGATTCATGAGAAAGAAAAAGGAAAATGGTAAGAGATCTTTCAAGAAGGATGGAATCAAAAGCGAAAACAACAAGAAAGATTTTATTATATGCTATGATGTAAAAAACCCGGACATGTTAAGTCCGGGTGTCCACAAGCTAAAGAATCTAGCCAAGAAGGCCAAAAGAAGAGCAATGCTAGCGGCATGGGGCAATAGCAGTGATGATAGTAGCTCCAAAGAGGATAGCAACCAAGCCAAGCTATGCTTGATGGCTCATGAAAATAGCGAGGTAAACTCTCTTGATGATTGTGATGATCAATTTACGTATGACGAATTATTAGATGCATTTCATGAACTATATGCTGAGTTTAAGAAGTTGGGTTCCAAAAATAGTTCTTTGAAGAGGAGTAACTCTTCAATTCTCGCTGAAAATGAACTTCTAAAAGTAGAAAATGAAGATTTGAAAGTAAAGATGCAAGAAAGTGTTCAAATGAATAAATCTTCAAATGATTTGGAACTTGAAAATGAAAATTTGAAAGAGGAAGTTGAAAACTTGAAAACAACTTTGTCTAAGTTCGTTAATGGGAGAGACACATTGGATGTTATTCTAGGAAAACAAAGATGCATTTTTGACAAAGCAGGTTTAGGTTTTGATCCTACCAAGAAGCAAACGTTTTATCAAAATTCCTTTATAGAAACTACTAGTTCAACTTTTCCTTCTATCACTTGTAACTATTGTTGTACAAAAGGTCATATCTTGCACTCATGTCCTATCAAAAGAAATACTTATGCCGGAACAAAAAAGATATGGGTCCCGAAGAATTCTGTCACTAACCTTCAAGGACCCAAGCAAGCACGGGTACCGAAGACCAATGTCTAAATTCTTTTGTAGATATGCTTGAGCACAAAAGCAAAGAATGAAAGGTGATTCTTGGATAGTGGATGCTCAATACACATGACTGGCAATGATAAGTTATTCAATACGTTATCATCTAAAGAAAGTGGTTTTGTGACATTTGGTGACAACTGCAAAGGTAAAATCATAGGTATTGGTGATATTGGTAAGGACCCCTTCCCAACTATTGAGAATGTGTTTCTTGTTGATGGATTAAGACATAATCTCCTTAGTATCAGTCAATTGTGTGACAAGGGTCATAGAGTTATTTTCGAAAAATCACAATGCATCATAGAAAACATAGTTGAAAAGAAAATCATTCTTGTTGGCACTAGACATGCTCACTCCTTATCCTCAAATGAAGATAAATGTTTGACTGCTATAAATGAGAATAATTGGTTCTGGCATAAGGGACTTGCTCACGCTAACATGCACTTGATTTTAAAGCTTTCAAAAAATGAGTTGGTTATCGGTCTTCCTAAAATGAAGTTTGAAAAAGACAAACTTTGTGATGCTTGTCAAATGGGAAAACAAACTAGAGCATCCTTTTCGTCTAAGAATATTGTTTCTACATCTAGGCCATTACAACTTTTACACATGGATTTATTTGGACCGACTAGAACTCTTAGCCTTGGTGGCAAACAATATGCTCTTGTTATTGTTGATGATTATTCTAGATATTCTTGGGTTATGTTTCTTGCGCATAAAAATGATGCATTTTTTCTGCTTTTACTAAGTTATGCAGAAGGGTTCACAATGAAAAGGGCTTTCTCATCTCTAGCATTAGAAGTGATCATGGTAGAGAAATCGATAACAATAAGTTTGAGTTATTTTCTGATGAACTTTGCATTGACCATAATTTTTCCGCTCCTAGAACCCCTAAACAAAACGGCGTAGTTGAAAGAAAAAATAGAACCTTGGAAGATATGGCGAGAACTATGTTATGTGATAGAAACTTACCTAGATACTTTTGGGCTGAGGCGGTTAACACCGCTTGCTATGTGACGAATAGTGTTATGATTAGGCCTATTCTTAAAAAGACACCATATGAACTTTGGAAAGGTAGAAAGCCTAATATTAGTCATTTTCGTGCATTCGGCTGCAAATGCTTTGTTCACAATAATAATAAGGATGATTTGGGAAAGTTTGATGCTAAATCTGATGAAGGCATATTTCTTGGTTATTCTACATCTAGCAAGGCATATAGAGTTTTTAACAAGAGAACATTGGTTGTGGAAGAATCTGTACATGTTGCATTTGATGAGACTGATCATATTCCTTCCAAGAACTCTATTCGTATTGAAAGTATAGATGATGATATACCACATGAAGCATCAGTAAACAAAGCAACACCTATGGAAGCTACAGCAAAACAAATATCTGATGAGGCTGCTGAAGCTGATGGAGTCAGCTCAATTACAGCAGAACAAGGACACAGAGTCAGCTCAATTGCAGATGAGGAGAACCATAGAATTCGTGCAATTGGTACTGATGGTGTGATTTCAAATACACCACAACATAAAGATGCAAATACCATTCCTAGAGAATGGAGGTATGCTGCAAACCAGTTCAAAGAACAAATTATAGGTAATCCATCTCAAGGTATGATGACTCGATCCTCTCTTCGCAATATATGTAATAATCTTGCATTCTTATCTCAAATAGAGCCTATATCTTTTGTTGAGGCCAAAAAAGATGAGAGTTGGATTCTTGTTATGCAAGAAGAACTCAACCAGTTTGAAAGGAACGAGGGATGGGCCTTGGTACTTAGACCCAAAAATAGCTCAGTCATTGGAACCAAATGGGTCTTTAGAAACAAAATGGATGAATCTGGTGTGGTAGTTAGAAACAAAGCTCGACTTGTAGCCCAAGGTTACAATCAAGAAGAGGGCATGGATATTGATGAGACTTTCGCATCCGTTGCTAGACTAGAAGCTATTAGAATGCTACTTTCATTTGCATGTTTTAAAAACTTTTAACTTTTTCAAATGGACGTAAAAAGTGCATTCCTAAATGGTTTTATCTCTGAAGAGGTCTACGTTGAACAACCTCCTGGCTTCCAAAATTATGAGTTTCCAAATCATGTTTTCAAACTCTCTAAAGCATTGTATGGTTCAAAACAAGCACTTGAGCAAAATTTTTGATTGAACAAGGTTTCTCAAAAGGAAAAATAGACACTATACTTTTTATAAAGACCAAAGATCATGATATACTTGTTATTCAAATATATGTTGATGATATTATCTTTGGTGCTACTAACGAAACTTTGTGCGAGGAATTTGCCAAATGCATGTAAGGAGAATTCGAAATGAGTATTGATGGGTGAGCTTAACTATTTTCTTGGACTTCAAATAAAGCAATCTGAAGATGACATTTTTATAAATCAGTCCAAGTATGTCAATGACCTACTGAAGAAGTTTGGAATGAAACACGCAAAGCAAATGAGTACTCCCATGAGCACTTCAACCAAACTTGACAAAGACGAAATGGGTAAGCCTTTTGATGAAAAGAAATACAGAGGTATGATCAGATCTCTTCTTTACTTAACTGCTAGTAGACCAGATATTATGTTCAGTGTGTGTTTATGCACTCGATTTCAATCCTCTCCTAAAGAATCACACTACAATGCCATTAAACGAATTTTCAAATACTTGATAGGTACTTCAAACCTAGGATTATGGTACCCTAAAGGCACTTCAATGGATTTGATTGGATATTCCAATGCCGATTTTGCCAGGTGCAAATTAGATAGAAAAGTACTAGTGGTACATGTCAATTTCTTGGACATTCTCTTGTCTATTGGTTTAGTAAAAAACAACACTCTGTAGCCTTATCTACTGCTGAGGCTGAATATGTCTCTATTGGTAGTTGTTGTGCACAGATTTTGTGGATGAAACAACAATTAGAGGATTTCAGATTATATTTTGATCATATTCCCATTAAATGTGATAACACAAGCGCTATTAACTTGTCTAAAAATCCTATTCAGCACTCTAGAACTAAGCATATTGAGATTCGCCATCACTTCATCCGAGATCATGTTCAAAAAGGAGACATTGTCATTGATTTTGTGAGAACTGATAATCAATTAGCTGATATTTTCACAAAACCTCTAAGCGAAGATAGATTTTGTAGCATAAGAAGAGAAATAGGCATGTTGAATCCTTGTTGATAATCGAAAAGCTTACTAATATTGCAAACTCTTGATCTATTTTGCTGTTGATTGTACTTGAAACTATAAGGTGGACTTGATATAAATTCTTGTACTAACTTTTTGATTGAGTTTGAATCTGACACAGATCTTTTTAAGGTGGATTGAGCTAACTCAAAACTCAATAGAGCAAGCCCCAGTTTGTTTTTCAGTTCAAGCTACTGCATTTACCCATAGCTCATACATAGACCAGTGGCTAATAGCACCTATCTTTGAACTAAACACCTCACGTTGATGCATTTGATGAAAGTTGATTCCTGTTGGGCAAGATGTGATAAAAGAGTGATTGCAACAAATGTTGCTAATGCTAATGTGGAAAATAATAATTCGCCTGCCAATACTTCGAGTTCTCAAATTCCTACTTCCAAGGATACCTCTAAACTCCTACTTTATACAAGTGCAATGTTTTATATATTCCTTACCTATTGGTCGCGTATTATTTCCTCAAGCCATGTTTATTCTACTCACTTTTTGTTGATGACAAAGGGGGAGAAGCAAGACCAACGGAAGATGCAAAAAATAGAACATCTTATAATGCACCAATTCAGGGGGAGACATATCTTATGATGCACCGATTCAGGGGGAGACATATCTTATGATGCACCGATTCAGGGGGAGACAACTTTTCTCTTATTTTTTACCCTTGAAATTATTCTTGAATAGTATTTTCATAATGTTTGTCATCATCAAAAAGGGGCAGATTGTTAATCCCAAGATTTAGCTTTTGATGATAACAAACATATTATGAATTAAATAATATTACTTTAGTGGATTGAATTGATATCATTTAATGCTATTGGACTTAATGTGTTATATGCTATTTTTGAAGGGCTTATAAAACAAGTCTATAGATATAAATGCTACATGAGATAATTTATTCTAGGGCTGTCGATCAAGAAGAAAAGAAGCAAGAAAGGAAAGAAGCAATCCACTATCTCCAATAGGCAAGTAGAATCAAAAGAAGAGCAATATCAAGGAAGATCTTCTCCTAATTTCAAAAGATTAGAAAAGCTTCTTAAAGGAAGGAAGAAATTTGATTGCTTGAAGAAGGAAAGATTGAGAAGATTGAAAAAGATTGAGGGTTGATTTCTTGCAATGGCAAAAGTTCTTACGTTCAAGATACTCCACATTATATATAGAGAAAAAGGGATGGAGCTAACTGAACCTCTGCACACTATTGCTGAAGAAGATCGTTAAGCTTGCTCCTTGAGAAATCCTGTTATACACACTTGTTCTTTATCTTGAATATCAATACCTTCTGAGTGTTTTCTGTGAGCCATCTTTGTAAAAGGGAAGAATACCCCCTTATCCTAGAAATTGTGAAACCCTTTTTGTGAGTGATTTTTAGGTTAAAAAATCATTTGGGTTAGGTTTAACTAGCGCCGGATTCTTAGCTAGTTGGGAGTGGATTCGGAGTATTAGCTCGTTGTAAAGGTTGCTAGCACCCGCGAAGTTAGAGAATTGTAACAACTATTGGAGATAGTGCAGCAATTCCCGAGTAGGATACTTGGGGAGTGGAGTAGGTCGTGAAGTGCGGACCGAACCACTATAAAATCCTTGTGTCTGATTTCTCATTCCCTACTCTTTTACTTTGCGCATTTCATATCTTAATTACTTCAACTCATAGTCATAGTTGTTTTAGTTTGCAGGATCAGTCACTTTGCAGGAACAGAGAACAGTCACCCGATCTGTTTGATAAGATTGAGTTTGCTCAATCTGCTGTTAAGCCAACTGCTATCATTCATTGATAAAATATCACTGCTTTAACTTTTTGTCCATTACCATCTACTCCAATTAACCCCCCCCCCCCCCTCTTGGGTTGCTATTTGGGCCAACAGAAGTTGACAAGGAGCCTTCTTTATGGGAAAAGCTGGTGATGATGATGGATTTGATGAAAAAGACTATTTGTGTCATGGTAGAATTTTGAGCGCTTTATCTACCGGTATTTATAATATTTTTTGCACTACTAAGACCTCCATTGAGTTGTGGGAAGCTCTGGAATTTAAGTACGCATCTGAAGATGCCGGTCTTAAACAGTATTATGCGAAAAAAAATTGAGACTTCCAAATGGTTGATGGAAGGTTTGTTATGGAATAAGGGCATGAATTTTAAAATATACTTTATGACCTTAGAAGAAAAGGTATGGAGTTGACTGACACATTTTTAGTTGCATCACTCATCAAAAAAATTACCTCCCTTGTGGTTTGAATTTGGTAGGATGCTAAAGCAAAAACTTGATGACTACATTTTTGATGAACTGTTAGTGTCTTTAAATATAGAGGAGAAATATCTTGAAAAACAACTTGAAATTTCAACTCCGGAATTTCGGGCTAAAGCTCATGTCGTAGAAAATGTCCATAAGTTTAGATATTCAAATTTCAAAAAGACCAACACGATTAAAAAAATTGGGGGCCACAATAATTATAATAAACCAAAAGGCAAAAATATTAGTCAAGAGAAGATTATTCCTTCTTGGGTGTGCGGAAAAAATAAATCATAGAGCAAAAGATTGTTACTATCACAAAGGTCAACCTCCTAAAGCTCGTGGTCCCTACACAGCTCCTAAACCACAAGCTAACGTAGTCACCGCGGAGCCCAACTCCTCTATCCCTGCTAACAGGTATTTTGTTAGCAACCCTAGGTTAGTTATTATTGTTAGGTTGTTTGGCACTTTTCGAGATTGTCCTTGTTAGGTTGTTTGGCACTTTTCGAGATTGTCCAAAACCTTCTTTCTTTTTTTTTGGTTTTTGGACTCCATTTTTATTGTAAAAGGTAGGTTTCTTAGGGGTAGTTGCTCGCTCGATGCTCCTCCCTTTATCTGTGCCAAGTTGACCGCTGCGAAGTTAATTTATTTGTGTGAAAGGTAAATGCATTGCATAATAAATCATGCATATATTTTTTTTTGAAAATTTTATTTCTGCATGATTTGTCCTTCCTATAAAACTCTCCGAAAATCTGTTTCCCATATATATACATATAGCCATATCAAGTAATTGATTTTCTTTTAGTTTTCTGAAAATTTTGTTTTCCATATATATATCTTTAAAGTATTTTTTTTGGAAATGATAATAGACATATTCTTTTTTGACGGGCACTTTATCAGGATTCCTCTTGGCTACATATTTGGGTGCTCTCGCCTTCAATCGGGGGAAAGAACATGTTTTTGATAAAAAAGAATGAGATCCCTATTTTTTTATGGTGCATTATTGTTCTCAAGGAACACTTTCACATTATCATTCATTCGTTGTTCGTGGTCCTTGGTGCCATATACTGTTGTGGTCGAGTCTTTTGGAGATTGATTCGGAGCCGGTTGAATCCAGAAATCAGGTGTAGCCTGTGGTTCATCTATTGGATCTTGAAGAAGCTCTGAGAGTGTCGGAGATTGGCGAGAATAGGTAAATGCTTGGGTAAGGTTCTTATTATTTTTGCAATTTGTACTTTTTCTTGATTAATAGAATATAGCAGTAGTGTTAGGCCGTGATTTTGGCTTGGGGTTATTTAGGACCCTAAGTTTTTCCATGTCTATCGTGTGTTTCTTGTCTCCATTTTATTTTCATTGCACTACTTGTGATCTGGTTCGTATTAATAAAGATAATCAACCATTCTTCTATATTAATTTTTAATCGGTCATTATTCTTATAAATTGATATTTTTTTAAAACTCCTATTCACCCCCCCTCTAGGAGTAGATTGAACGCTTCCGCATAATTTCAATTGGTATCAGAGTGGGTTGCTCTTTTTAGGTTTTACCACTTGAGTTTCATTCTGGTTATATTGGAGATGAACGCTCCTCGAGAGGGAGCCTCAAACTCGAGGCCACCTTTTTTTGATGGTAATGATTATCCGTACTAGAAAGCCCGTATGACCACGCATTTGAGTTCCCTAGGAGTTAGGGTTTAGAGATCCGTTAGGTACGGCTATAAGGCGCCAACCATGCAAGATGCTACAACTAAAGAGATGAGGGTTAAGGAGGACACTGAGTGGAATTTTGCTGACAATGAGAGTTTTGAGGTAAATTCTAAAGCTTTAGGGGCCATCTATGGTGCATTGAGTAAAACTGAGTTTAGTTGTATTTCTGGGTGCACCATTGCAAAAGAGGCTTAGGATATTCTCCAAGTCACCCATGAGGGTACTAAGACAGTTAAAACTTCGAAACTCCAAATGCTGATGGCACGTTTTGAAGAATTGAGAATGTAGGAAGATGAGACTTTTGATAGTTTTATCACTAAGTTGAGTGACATTGTTAATTCCTTCCATGCATTAGGAGAACCAATCCCAAATCTTAAAGTTTGTTGAAAAGTGCTTAGGTCTCTTCTTGAGAGGTCTAGGGCTAAGGTAGTCGCGATCGAAGAGAGTGATAAAGTCGATGACATTCTTTTTGAGGAACTTGTTGGTAAACTTCAAACGTTTGAATTGAATCACCTTTCGAAGAAACCTACATTAAAGCTTAATAAAATCATTGTGTTTAAATCTTCTGAAGAAGAATCTTCTGTGACACAAGAGAGTGACGATGACCTTGAAAAAGAAGAACTTGCTTTCTTTGCTAAGAAATTCAGAAAATTTGTCAAATTTTGTAAATCTGAAAATTTTCCATTTTCAACTAGTAGGGGTAAGAATTTTAATTATGGGGGTAATGAAAAGAAATTTTATATTGATAAATCCAAGAAACCCCAAGGTATACAATGTCACGAGTGTCACGGTTTCGGGCATGTTTAAGCAGAGTGTGCGAACACTTTTAAAAAGAAAGAAGCCAAAGGGTACAAGGCTTCATGGGATGGTGATAGTGATGAAAGCACTGATGGGGCATTTGAAGCCCGTAGATATTCTATACTTGTTGCCAACATTAAGTCTCCTATGTCCCCCAAATTGGTTGAACTTTCTACTACTCTCAGCGATGATAGTAAATATGTCTCAACTGACGAAGATTGTGAGAAAAGTGATGATGATATAGATTCTATTCATGAGGCCTATAATCAATTGTTTAAAAAGGGTGTCAAACTAAAAAAGAAAAAGAAGAAACTCATGAGTGTCATCGAAAGAATTAGTGGTGAGAGGAACAAACTTAGTGATGACATTGAATCTAAGAACACTGAGCATGAAAAATTAAAAATCTATAACACTAAGTTGGCAGACAAGTTTGCCAAAATAGAGAGAGAGAGCGTATGGATGCCTTGAAGGCCCTTGAAAGGTCTAAAGTAGGATTTTTGAATTGGAGCATGACCTTAGGGAGGCCACTAAGGCCATAAAAAGTAATGAGTGTAGTGCAACTCGTATTGCAGAGATGACACATACTTTTAGAAATAGAAGCGGCTTAGGGTTCGTTGATCCACCTTCACTGACACATAAGGCAAATGAGTTCACAAAGAAGGAAATTGAACTTGTGAAATCTAAAACTGCCGAGAAAGAGGCATTGAGCGATACACCCGAATCTTCTACTAAATCTCCCACCACTGTTCAAAAGGTCTACAACAGTAATAATTCACCTGATAAGAAAATTCCTTTCATCTGTCACTACTGTGGTGTCCAAGGTCACATTCGACCTTTTTGCTATACTCTTAGAAAGGATAATCAAAGGAAAAACGGAAAGTTGTTTGTCGCTCCGGTTAATAGAAGTGTTCAGTATGGTCAACCCAATGTGGGAAGACCTCAAGCTGTGCGCCAGTCTTCCACAAAGAATGAGAATTTTCAAAAGAAATCGAGCAAGTTGGCAAATCAAACTTCTCACCTCGTCAAGGAAATAAAAGATTTGTCAAACTAAAAATAATGGAGAGACTAATAAACTTGTTGAACATGCGAACACTAAAACAAGGCAAACTTGGAAAAGAGTCGACATCATTTGTCATGTTGCACACACTGCTTTTAGGGCACATGATGCTTGCGCTTGGTACTTAGATAGTGGGTACTGTTCTAGACACATGATCGGAAAAAAATCCTTGTTTGCTATTCTTGAAAAATATAACGGTGGCCGTGTCACATTTGGTGATGGTAATATTGTTGAAATTGTAGGACAAGGAACCAGAAACACACCCGGTATCCCTCCATTAGACAATGTGTTATATGTTAAGGGTTTAAAGGCTAATTTGCTAAGTATAGGGCAATTTTGCGATAACTTGCATGAAGTAAAATTCTTCAAAAATAACTGCTCTATTATTGATGCTTCAGGTGTGTGTGTGGTTAAAGGTATTCGATCTTCGGATAGTTGCTGTTGTGTTGAAACTGCGAGTCCTAGTGTGCGTCATCGTATCTTGCTTGACGATGTAGAAATTTGGCACCAACGATTAGGACACATAAATTTTTCGAAATTGCATCGAATGACCAAGAATGAAATTGTGAGGGGAGTGCCCAAGCTTGCCAATGGGCAAGGGCTTGTGTGTGGGGGTTGCATGAAGGGCAAACAAATAAAAAACCCTCATAAAAAGACAAACTTAGTTGCCAGGACTAAATGTTTAGAGTTAATTCACATGGACTTGATGGGACCCTCACGTACTGATAGTCTAGGGGGCTAGCGATATATTCTCGTTATGGTTGATGATTTTTCACATTATTCTTGGATTGGGTTTCTAAGAGAAAAATCTAATGTGTATGCTTGTTTCAAAATTATTTGTCAACGCATTCAAAATGAGAAAGGGTACCCTTTCACTTGAGTTGTAGTGATCATGGTCGTGAGTTTGAAAACTCCAACATTGAAAGATATTGTGATAAGAAAGGTATTAAGCACGAATTCTCCGCACCTCGCACACCCCAACAAAATGGGGTTGTTGAAAGAAAGAATCGAACCCTTCAAGAGATGGCGAGAGTTATGCTTCATGCCAAGTGCATTCCTAGAAACCTTTGGGCTGAAGCTATTAATACTGTGTTCTATACTATAAATAGAGTGTATGTTAGACCAGGGACAACCCTCACACCCTATGAAATTTGGAATGGTAAGAAGCCTTCAGTGAAGTATTTTGGGGTGTTCGGTAGTAAGTGTCACATTTTGAGAGATAGTGAGTCCTTAGGTAAGTTTGACTCCAAGAGTGATGATGGTATATTTTTGGGCTATTCTAACACGAGTAGAGCTTTAGAGTTTATAATCTTCGCACCTCTACCCTAGTTGAGTCAGCCAATGTAGTTGTTGACGATACCACTCTTAACGAATCAATTCCTCAGGTTGATGATGATGATGAGGGGAGTTGGGAAATTTTTGAGGGGGAGACATTTGTGAGTGCTCTGATTGATATCCTTATTTTCGATGTAGGGGGAGAGCCTAGTGAGAAAGAGAAGGATGCCAAAACCGATTTTGAGTTTCGTGAGTCACCCCATGATAAGGAGTTAGGTCAACAGGACCTTGTATCCTCAGATGCTAAAGAACCATTAGCTCGAGTCAAACTCAATCACCCTAAAGATCTCGTCATAAGAAATGTAGATGAAGGTATGTTAACTAGAAGGAAAGCTAAAAACATTTACAACTATGTCTGTTACACTTCCTCTCTAGAACCCAAGAAGGTAGAAGAAGCTTTGAGTGATGAGGTATGGATAGGGGCCATGCACGAGGAACTGCAACAGTTCAATCGTAATAATGTATGGTATTTGGTCCCTAGGCCTTCACACACTACTGTCATAGGCACAAAATGGATATTCAAAAATAAGAAGGATGTAGATGGCATGGTGGTACGTAATAAGGCTAGGTTAGTTGCCAGGGGTACACCCAAATTGAGGGGATTGATTTTGATGAGACCTTTGCTCCCGTAGCAAGGATGGAGTCAATAAGGTTACTTTTAGGCATTGCATTCCATTTTAATTTTAAATTATTTCAAATGGATGTTAAAAGTGCCTTTCTGAATGGTGACCTTAAAGAAGAGGTGTATGTGGAACAACCCAAAGGTTTTATTGATCCCTCCTTCCCTAATCATGTGTACCACCTTCAAAAGGCCCTTTATGGCCTTAAACAAGCCCCTCGAGCTTGGTATGAATGTTTAACCGACCATCTTTTAAATATCGACTTTGTGAAAGGGGGAGTGGACCGAACTTTATTTCTGAGGAAAATTGAGAGCGACCTCTTGATGCTCAAATATATGTTGATGATATTGTGTTCGGATCCACAAATGAGCGGCATGCGAGCCAATTCAGGGCACATATGTCCCATGAGCTTCAAATGAGCCTAATGGCAGAATTGACTTACTTTCTAGGCTTTCAAGTTCGTCAGTTGGATGATGGGATATTTTTGTCACAATCCACGTATGCAAAAGAATTGGTCAAAAAATTTGGTTTGGAATATTCCAATATTACACGTACTCCCATGAGTTCATCTGTTAAGATTGCTAAAGATACTAAGCGCACTAGTGTTGACTCCACACTTTATTGTAGTATGATAGGGAGTTTGTTATATCTTACCGCTAGTCGTCCTAATATTTCGTTCAATGTTGGAGTGTGTGCTTGCTATCAATCTGACCCTAAAGAGTCTAACTTGATCGCTGTAAAGAGAATTATTCGTTATGTTAAGGGCACCTCCACACTTGGTCTTTGGTATCCTAAGGGCACTAATGTGGACTTACACTACAAAAAAAGTGCATATTTCCTGCACTTAATTCCCTGCACTTTTAAAAAGTCCCAAGAATAATTATAAAAAAAAAGAGCATGAGTTTTTGTACTAATATACAAAGCAAGTTAAAGTGTCTGAAAGCATTTTTATTTTTATTTTTAACCATCATGTGATCTAGAGCAATATCCATTGTCATGATTTGTGCAGGAATCGGCAAAGGGAGCGAGGGAAAGGACTGTTTGAATTGTGTGGAAACATCAACAAAACTCTCGAATTCTCGATTCAAGTATGGCTTTCAATAAGTATCTTCTTATTTCTCAGTTGAATCATTCCAAAAATCGAACTTAGTGTTTTTCTTGCGATTTCTGGGATGCTACAAATTTTCTATTTGATTTGTGGTTCTTCAGTTTGCATTACTAAAATCATGTTTTTCTGGTTTCAAAATTAAGGATCTGAGTTTCTGAGTCCAAAAATTCGAACCAACATGCCGTCGACTATCACTATCTACTGACACCAATGTCACCAAGATGCCGTCTATTGTCATCTAGGTTGGTTCATGTTCTGATTTTCAGTCATTGTGTTCTCAGTTTTGCACATTGGTAACTTCTAATGTTTTCAGATTTTGGTATGCTATTTGATCTATTCATGACATGCATTGATTGGTTTCATTTTGTTATTACATGTGTACCTTATGGATAGTTGCATATGAGGATTGTACTCGATTTATGATTATCTTTTCATGTCATCGATTTCGGAGTTCAATTGTATTTTCACGCCTGTTCATTGAAGGACAATCATTATTAACCTAGTAAGTCTTGAAAATTTGCTTTTTAGGTGCTTCTATTTGGTGCAATAACTTCAAACTTGCTCCAGCCCTTGGCTTTATTCCTTTCAACATCCGATAGTTATTAGCATTGAAGGAATTGTGCTTTAGGGTCCTTCCCCTGATGGAAGAGTTTGGGGGTTCATGTTTTGAAGGCACATGAAGCACTATAAGCTTCTAATGCTTCCTTCTTTTTAAAACCAAAATATACATTCAAATTGGCAAATTTATGAATCTTGGAGATGTTAAAATATCTTTGTAAAGCATGAGGCTTAAGATGTCTCTGAATTTTTTCATGTTTACTTGTTTGTTTCTTGGTTGCTTTGGAATTCTCATGATTTCCAATGGGAATTATTTGTTTCATCATGGTTTTCAATGTGTGCATGCTGAAACGCTGAGGTTTGGTTAACTTACTGCTCAAATTTCCATAGTCTATCTTCATTGATCTTTTGATTTTTTGTGTATGTGTTTCTTTTTAGTAGTGATACCTTGTGTTTGGTTGAATTTTACTTCAACTTTCAGTTTTCCATTGTGGTTTAGACATGTTCCTTTTCCATCCGTTTTTTGGACAGGTTGCAGAAGGGAAAAGCCTCAAAGTTGACTCAAAATTCCGGGTTTTAATTGCCATTGGATAGCTGGTATTTTCAATTTCACTGAACTTCCTATTGTGAATTGTGATTAAAGCTTAGCATAGGAATTACATTGTGAGAGAACAATATTTGGGTGGAATGTGTCGTTTATCTGAATTCATGTATAAAATAGTTGTTCTTACAGGGAAAAAGGGTGATAAGGCAGAGGAGTCCTTCTATTGGATTATCGGGTTTGGTCACTTCGTAAGAACTTCTATTAGATTTTTCTGCATTAGTTTTTATTATTTAGTTGCATTATGATCAAAAATACATTAGGTTTTTGGAAATGATCATATCTAAACAATCATAAAGCGAAGTTTCAAATTTATGTTTGCGGAATTTGGAAGGTCACCTTAGGTTGAAAAAGACCTCTTCCTTAAACCGAGAGGGGTTCATTCTCTCAATGGCTCAACTTTCATCACCCAGTTTTCTGCATATTTATGTTCATACATGCATGTTCCTGTAGACCAGCCATGTATTTCTCTGCAAATGGTGGGAAACATCACCCAATCATCAAATGCAAATGGGGTCTTCTTTGGTATATGTGTTTCACTACATTTCAAGTTTTAACCCTACCGTCTAGCTAACTTGTTATCATAATTTGCGTTACTCATTTACTGTATGTACTTCTATATTTACTTAGGTGGAGTTGTCTGTGGGGGCTGCTTTTTTTGGGGTCGGGGTAATGCAGTGCATGTAAATTTTTGCTTAAAAATTTGGTCATTTAGACAGCTTAATTATTTGTGTAAGTGTGTAGATTTGGTGGGTGATAGTAAGCATTACTCTGCTATTATGGTATGATAGTTGGTAACTTATTGTTTCTTTTTTAATAACTAGGGCATGTTGGGTTCTTGCAAGGGTAAACTTACTCTTCATCTTCGTTTGACTTTGGCAGGAACTAATGCATCATGTAGGCCTTTACATGCCAAAGGAAGGGGAGCCAAGGCGGTCTCAAAAGTTTCATTTTGATGTATGAAGAAATCATGTCTGTGGACTCAAATTCATGACTTTTAGTTTGCAGTTTTTTTATTTGAATATTATGAGAATCTTTAAGATAATATTTGAATCTTTTAGTTTGTTGGTTTATTTTAGGCAATAGGTGTGTTCGCGTATTTTGTTCATTTTACATTTATTTTGATATGAGTTCGGAATAAGAATCACAGGTTAAAAATTAAAATATAAGAAATTAAAATAAATTGTTGTTAAAAATAATACCTTTCTTGATGTTTTTGTATTATTACACGCGTTCGTTAATGAACTTTTACCGATATTTTTAAAAATCTTGCAAATGCATTCCCAACGTTTTAAAAAAAATATTAGCAACCCTTTCTAAAATCCCACAAATAAATTGCTGGCGTTTTCTAAAACGCGGGGAATACTTCACTTTTCCGGTTGCCGGAAAACTTTTCCCGGCGTTTCACAAACGCTAGCAAATTCGCCGGTAAATATTAGCGGCATTTGTAAACGTCGGTAATTTTTCCCGACAGGGGTACAACGTTTTAATTGACAAATACCGGGAATAGTGGAAAAAACGCTGAAAAAGTAATTTTGTGGCATTTTTGTGACTTTTACCAGGGTTTAATAAATGCCGAAAATGCTACCTTTTGTAATTAGCTGCATTTTCCGATGCCGATTGGGCCGGAAGTGCGGATGATAGGAAGAGTATATCCAGTGGTTGTTTCTATTTGAGAAACTGCTTGGTTGCGTGGCATAGTAAGAAGCAAAATTGTGTTTCAATGTCCACCACAGAGGCTGAATATATTGCCGCTGGTAGTTGTTGCACCCAACTTTTATGGATGAAGCAAATGCTTCAAGATTATGGTCTTTCTCAAGGTGCAATGACTGTTTTTTGTGATAACACTAGTGCCATTAACATTTCCAAGAATCCAGTGCCACATTCTAGGACTAAACATATCGATATTCGTCATCATTTTATTCGTGATTTGGTTGAAGATGGTGTTGTGGTACTTGAGTTTATTACCACTCATGATCAAAAAGTTGATATTTTCACGAAACCATTAGATTCCGTAAGGTTAGTACCATAGAAAATCTGTCAGTTTAATTTCAATGGATTAAGCTTGGTTCTGCATATCACTCTTGTAGGCTCCATTTCATACACTAGTCTAGAGTGAACATGTGTTTCTAGTTTGTTTTTTTTTAATCTCCACTTTTTTTTTAATTTTCATTTTTTTTGGACATCCATACGAACCTTGGATCCTTTCACCGAGTTCACTTTTTACACCATGGTAGTCCTGAGCATGTACTTCATATTACATGATTTTAAGTCTATTTGCATATACATCCCTTGCGGTTTTTTTTTCCGTGACAAAAAGGGGGAGTAGTATGTTGTTTTTAAGTATGCAATGGATATTAGATGTCGTATGTCGTATGTTCTTTCTCTTACATATCTCATATTGGCGTCTATATATATATTGGCTTGTTTTGTTGGTTAGTTTTCTGGTTGCAAGGCTCTACAGTTTTTTGATCTAGCTTCCTGCTAGAGTAGTTTAGTTTAGACTAGTTGTAATAGTTTTTTTTTTTTGGTTGGTTTTGTCCCGGAAATGCCAGATGGGGAGATTGTTAGGTTGTTTAGCACTTTCTAAGATTGTCCAAAACCTTCTTTCTTTCTTTTTTTTGGGTTTTTCGACTCCGTTTTTATTGTAAAGGGTAGGTTTCTTAGGGGTAGTTGTCGCTCGATGCTCCTCCCTTTATCTATGCCAAGTTGACCGCTGCGAAGTCAATTTATTTGTGTGAAAGGTAAATGCATTGCATAATAAATCATGCATATTTTTTTTTTTGGAAAATTTATTTTTGCATGATTTGTCCTTCCTATAAACCTCTCAGAAAATTTGTTTCCCATATATATACATATAGCCATATCAAGTAATTGAGTTTCTTTTAGTTTCTGAAAATTTTGTTTTCCATATATATATCTTTAAAGTTTTTTTTTTGGAAAGGATAATAGACATATTCTTTTTTGAGGGGCACTTTATCAAGATTCCTCTTGGCTACATATTTGGGTACTCTAGCCTTCAATCTGGGGAAGAACATTTTTTTGATTAAAAAAAAATGAGATTACTATTTTTTTATGGCGCATTATTGTTCTCAATCAACACGTTTCATATTATCATTCATTTGTTGTTCGTGGTCCTTGGGGCCGTATACTGTTGTGGCCGAGTCTTTTGGAGATTGATTCGGAGCCGGTTGAATCCGGAAATCAGGTGTAGCCTGTGGTTCATCTATTCGATCTTGAAGAAGCTCTGAGAGGATCGGAGATTGGCGAGAATAGGTAAAGGCTTGGGTAAGGTTCTTATTATTTTTGCAATCTCTACTTCTTCTTGATTAATAGAATATAACAGTAGTGTTAGGCCGTGATTTTGGCTTTGGGTTATTTAGGACCCTAAGTTTTTCCACGTATATCGTGTGTTTCTTGTCTCCATTTTATTTTCATTGCACTACTTGTGATCTGGTTCGTATTAATCAAGATAATCAACCATTCTTCTATATTAATTCTTAATCGGTCATTATTCTTATAAATTGATATTTTTTTTTAAAAACTCCTATTCACCCCTCTCTAGGAGTAGATTTAACGGTTTCGCATAATTTCAATTATTTTTAACGCAAATCAATGGTTTATAGACCCGAGTGCTAATGTTCATGTGTGCGCTGATAAAGATATATTTTTATCTTATGATCAGGAATCAGGCACAAGAACTGTAAGCATGGGAAATGGGAGCCTGGCAAGTGTACTAGGAGAAGGAAAAGTTAGGTTGGAATTGACCTCGAGAAATGTTATTGTGTTAGATGGAGTCTTACATGTTCCAGGCATAAAAAAGAATCTAGTTAGTACTTCATTATTAGTTTGTCATGATTTTAAATTTGTTATGGAGTCTAATAAAATCGTTATTTCTAGGAATGATACTTTTATTGGTAAAGAATATTTAGTGGATAGTTTATTCAGTCTTAATGTGTCAAATTTCGATTAAAATAAAGTTGTTTGTTCTACTTCTATTACTTCTTCCGTGGCTTATGTAGAATGTTGTAACACTTGGCATGGTAGGCTTGGGCATGTAAATTTAAAAACAATCAAAAGAATGATGAGCCTAGAGCTCATTCCTATATATAAAAGAAAAATGTCAAGTTTGTGTACAAGCTAAACTACCTAGAAAATCACATAAATCAATTGCTAGAGAAATACATAGTGATACTTGTGACCTTAATAACATGTTAACCCGTGGTGGTAAAAGATACTTCATAACATTTGTTGATGACTTTTTGAAGTATTGCCATGTGTATTTAATAACACAAAAAAGTGAGTTGTTTAAAAAATTTAAAATTTTCGAAGCTAGAGTAGAGAATCAATTAGAGAAGAGAATTACAACTCTAAAATCTGATTGAGGGGGAGAATATACTCCAACTGAAATGGAAGATTTTTGTGAAACACATGGAATAATTCACCAACGGACTCCACCGTATTCACCCCAATCTAATGGAGCTGCAAAACGTAAAAATCGAACTTTGGTAGATATTATTAATGCTATGTTAGCTAGTTCTGGTTTACCAAATAATTTATGGGGTGAAGCGTTATATTCTGCGTGTCATATTTTAAATAAAGTGCCTTACAAAGATTCTGATAAAACGCCTTATGAACTTTAGAAGAACCGGAACCCCAGTTTAAAATACTTGAAAGTGTGGAGGTGCTTAGCAAAGATATTAGTACCACCTACTAAGAAAAGAAAATTGGGTCCTAAAACGATTGACTGCGGTTTTATTGGTTTTGCTTTGGATAGTGTCGGTTATCGTTTTTTGGTTATTAATTCTGAAATTTGTAACAACATTATCATGAAGTCAAAAGAAGCTGAATTTTTTGAAAATATATTTCCTACAAAAGATAAGTTTCTAGATCAGTAGGTGAGAGTTCCACCACGAGAATTAACGTAGAGGCTAAAAACCAATTAGAATTAAGGAGAAGTAAAACAGGTAGAATTAAGAAAAAATTTGACAGCGATATTCAAAATTATTTAGTTGAAAATGATCCTAAAATATATGATGAAGCTATGACTTCTGTTGATGCAAATTTTTGGAAAGATGCTATAAATGGTGAAATGGATTCTATCACCGCTAATAATACTTGGTATCATACTGATCTTCCTCCCGGTTGCAAAACAAAAGGGTGTAAATGGATTTTTAGAAACAAGCTTAGAATAGAAGGAAGTATCGATAAGTTCAAAGCTAGACTAGTAGCTAAAGTTTTTAAGCAAAAAGAAAGAAATGATTTCTTTGATACATATTCTTCGGTAAATCGTATAACTACTATTCGAGTTCTGATTGCTTTGACATCTATTTATAAATTAGAAATTCATCAGATAGATGTAAAAATAACATTTTTAAATGGAGAATTAGAAGAAGAAGAAATTTACATGGATCAACCTGAGAAGTTTGTAATTCCACGACACGAAAGCAAAGTTTGTAGACTTGTAAAGTCTCTTTATGGACTAAAGCAAGTTCTGAAACAATGGCATGAAAAATTTGATCAAGTGATTCTCTCGAATGATTTTAAAATTAACGATTCTGATAAATGTGTGTATATTAAACAATTTGATGGTGCGTGTGTTATTCTTTACTTATATGTAGATGATATTCTTATTTTTGGCATTAATCTTGATGTAGTTAGAGAAACTAAAAATTTTTTGTCTAGAAATTTTGACATGAAGGATCTAGGACAAGCGAATGTTATTTTGGGAATCAAAATACTAAAAAATAATGATGAGATTGCTTTGACTCAAGGACATTATGTTGAGTAATTATTAAGAAAGTTTAATTACTTTGATGTGAAAGAAGTTTCAACTCCGTTTGATCCTAGTATTTCTCAATATAAATATTCACAGATAATAGCGTCTTTGATGTACTTGTCTAATTGCACCAGACCTGATATTTCTTATGTTGTTTATAAGTTGAGTCGTTACACTTGTAATCCTAGTTTAGAACATTAGAATGCCATAAAAAGAATTCTTAGATATCTTAAAGGTACAATTAATTATGGTATTCGTTACTGTAGGTTTTCTAATGTTTTATAAGGATTTTGTGATGCTAATTGGATTAGTGACTCTGATGAAACAAAAACCACTAGTGGTTACGTTTTTACTCTAGGTGTAGTAGCTTGGAAATCATCTAAGCAAACCATAATATCGAGATCCACCATGGAAGCTGAATTTATTGCTTTAGATATGACTTGTTCTGAAGTCGAATAGCTAAGAAATTTGTTGATTGATTTGCCTTTATTCGATAGTTTTATAAAAAAAGAGACATATTAGAATAAGACATAATTCTATCAAGTAAATTGTGTCAAGGAGTGGTTGCACTCGATTTTGTGAGATCTGAAAAGAACATAGTAGATCATTTTACAAAAGGATTAGTCCAAAGCTAGTTGTTGAATCATCGAGAGGAATGAGACTGAAGCCTGTAAATTAGTCACCTCAGTGGACACGTAACCTTTGTGATTGGAGATCCCATGAATAAGGTTCAATGGGTAATAACGAAGCGGAACTATGACTAGGCAAAACACTAAAAATATTAGAGGAAAATTTCCTGGTCCTATTCCTATGGTGATAGTGCTTAAAATGATGTGACGATATTAGAAGAGCTAAGTTCTGAATGTGTCCAAGGTAGAATTTATACGGGGAGTTAGTCACAAACTACCCTTGGAGGACACACCTATATAAGTGTGGTAGCGGGGTCGCTGCTGTGAGAAATTGGGCTATTCTAAAGACACTCATAAAAATGAGATACGTGCGCATGACCGTTTAACGCGCAAAACCGTTCAAGAATCATAATTGTTTCCCATACTGTGTGTGTGGTAAATATAAGTTTGATATCAAGGACCTAGTTAAAGACTTTGTTCACTTCGGTCCTTCAAACTGAAACTTGCTAACACTAAGTGTAGGTTCAAGTCTAAAAGACACCTATACCCATTGCGCAGTTAAAAAAAAAACACTCTTGTAAAATTTTAAATTATGTGGAGGATTGTTATAATAATTTAATATTTTACTTCTAATAAGTTTTTATATATTTAATTCTTTAATAAGTTAGAGTTTAAATCTTAAAAAGTAGTTACTTATATGTTTCCCAAAAATTAGGGTTAGTGGAGATCATTTACTGCTTTATAGTAACCACTTCAACGTATATATTATTATATATATATGTACAGGGTTAGTGGAGATCTTTTTTACTGCTTTATAGTAACCACTTTAACGTATATATTATTATTATATATATGTATATGTTTCACTTGTTGAAATATATATAAAAAAAAGACAGAGACAAAAAAAAATTAGAGAAAGAAAATTACTTAAGTGGTTAGAAAGTTTTTGTTTTATCAAAGTGTTGGAAAATAATCGGTTTGTAAGTCTACTTCATTGCACAGAAGAAGATTCGATGTCGTTGTATCTTGGGGAAGGAGCACCATTCAATCCCGTGCAGAAAGGGGTGTATTTTTTCTAAGGAGAGCACTTTCGCGTGCCTCTACCATTTCACAAGCATCTCTAATCTTTTCTCTCTGATTATATTTTTTGCTAATTTTGGTTTATTAATATTCTTGTGTGAATTTTAAATACCTAGCAGGATAACCATTCGCATCGAATTTACTTCCAACAAATAGAATCTAAATAACAAAAGATAAACAAAAAAGTATGTCATGAATTTGTCCTTTTAAGTTTCTAGGAATTCCACCGAGGAACTCTATTTCCTACCCAACTATCTAATATAGGGCACTCAGTTGATATTAACCAGTCCTTACCTAACCAGGGGCCGTAGTCTAAGGTTATATACCCGACTTGAATACTGACTCGGCAAGGAAGGAACCTTATACCATTTACTCAGGTCAATAACTACCTCACCCTAGTTAGATCCGACCGAACGTGGTGTCATTAGGTTAGGCACTAACGAACCTTAGCTGCTTTCCCTTAATCGGTTTAAGGACGCCGAAGACACTAGTTGTCACTCCCTTGGGGTCCGGAGCTGCCTTCGCTGACGTCCCTAAAGTCACCCTCAATTGTCTCTAATAACTCCTACTTGGGGTCCTTTCAATATATCCACAAAATCAACACATGAGACGACGCCCGACAATAAACTTGCCACGACGGGCCTTTCAAAACCAATCTTACTCTTCCATTAACGTTTACTTACTTGTCTCTACACATCAACTACTTATAATGCACACTTAATACCCTCCGTTGCCTTAGCCAAGTGGCATTCGAACCGGTGTCCCTAATGTTCATACTAGATTTTTCCAAAGTACAATAAATGTCAATTATCAGAAATAAGATAGCATAATGGCTACAATTGAAGCATAACCAAACTTTCAGAAGTTCAACAACTACATACAACAATATCCCATTGGCATAACAACAATATGAACATCTTAACGACATAAATGAATTGACAGAATATAATCAACAAAGGCATTCTTGCTCGCACGAAATCCTACGGAAATTTGTGGACATCATTATGGTATAAAAGTGTATGCATGTGCCAAGTGTGCTCAATGATAAAGGAAATCCACGTTCAGGCATATTAAGTCGTTATCTTTTATTATTATTATTATTTTTCTGATCCTGTTATGGATGTTTGAAAATATATATGTCTAATGCTAAGCTTTTCAGCTTGTTAAGTGTAGGTACTCATAATTCAATCCAAAATTAATTAAATGCTAATGGACTATTATTAACTAATTATACAGTAGTTGTCATGTTTAGTGAATAGGCATGCTTTCAAAATATACTGACCAAATCCTACAATGTGACCTTGATGAAACACCAAAACAAAAGGGAATATTTAGATGAGAACAAAACTTATATGATGATCAAAATCCTTCTTAATTTTTGAGAACTTTTACAAAATATAATTATTTACCAATTATTACAGTAACTTACTAGCCTTTTCTTTTTTTAACTATTTCTTTTGTTGAATTATATATATGTTTTGCTTCCGATAGACTTAAAGCTATGTGACCCTTTTTTTTTAAAGAAAAACAATCTCTAAAATCTAACAGTGACTTATGTAAATGAGTTTTTTTCTTAATGACTACTCAATCATGATTTTGTTTATTCTTGCCAATTTTTTCTTATCATGTATGAACGAAGTAGTATGTTTGTATTTTCTATTGATGATTCTGTGAACTGCCACATATGGAATCATTAAGATAGGGATCTGTATTGTTTCTAATTTGTAAGATATGGTCAAAGGAATCCTTGTGGTTCCGTCTCCAATTATTGCGAGATGTACATCACGTTAATTGAGCGGTCGAGTATCTATTTGTTCAAGCGATGAAATATGAAACAAATCTTGCAAAAGTTTTGGGGAAGAAGGTTTTTAGTATGCGGAAGTTTCTCTATCCTTTTTAGGTCAGCATGAAGTAGAAGCAAAACCAATTATCCTAAAACTCTTAAACGGTGCCACCTTTTGGTGAAATTGTGCCAACTGTCTAGGCACTGTCATTTTTTTTGGGAAAGGAATCAAGTGTAAAGGGAACATGATTAGGAAGATGTTCTAGTGCATATATCTTCAAGTGTATATATCACCAAGTGATAAATTTCTTCTCTGTTGAACACTTCAAGACTATAAAATAGTTGCTTAATGTTTCTTGGGTAATAATTTCTTGTAACGCTCTAGAGTAGTTAGAGCAGTTATGTCCCTCGCAAATAGATTTGACATGATAAATCAGTGTGCAAGTATATTGTTTATCCTAAACTTCAATACCTATTTTAGTTTCGTCGATGAAAAGAAATGATGCAGGGGCATATTAGTGTCTTTAGTTTTCATTTGAACTTTATTACATTTAAAAAAAAATCATTTGGTAAATTGGATTTTAACCCTTGCATATTTCTCATTTAGCAATATAAGTAATGTGGGGGTTCTATTTCGTCATGAAAATATTGATAAATAATTATTTAATTCTTGAGAAAGAGGTGTGTTAATATACATTGGAAAATTATATTTGAGAAGGAGGTGTACTAATTTTTTGTTGGAGAATCGTATTTGATTATTTTTTCAGGTATACTTTGTAAAGCTGGCAAGATAAAATTTTGAGATTGTGCTACTTGACTAGTAATTGATCACGGGCATGAAAGTTAGCGCGTAAAGATAATTCATGGATCCAAAGGAAAAAAGAAGCTGGCAAGATAAAATGTTGACATTGCGCTACTTGACTGGTAATTGATCACTGGCGTGAAAGTTAGCAAGTAAAGATAATTCATGGATCCAAAGGAAAAAAGGCTTGAGAAACCTAGTAATTTATTATAAGTGTGAAAGTTAGCGCATAAAGTTATTTAATGAATTCAAAGAAAAAGAGGCTTGAGAAGTCAAAATGATGAGGCATGTGTGAAATTAATTGATTATCTCCCAAGAGGAGCAATTGTCTCGGGACTAGCGCGAGGCTAGATCCTAATAAAACTATCGAGAGGAATGAGCCTATGCCCAAAAGAAGTCACCTAGGAAGGTAACCCAACCTCTGTGATGGGAGACCCCATGAACGGGGTTCAATAGGTAGAAACAATCCGTATTGTGTGACTTGTATTTCCAACACTATATATAAGCTTTACTCCTGCTCATCCATATGGCAGCAATGCTGATGTAAGTGTGACTAGTTAGAAAGGGTTTATCCCTGAATGAATTCAAGGCAGACATACTTTCGTGGGATAGACCTCCGTCACTTCTATCCTTGGAAAATTCTATTAAGTGAGAGTCGTCGTGAGGCAACGATCGTGAGATTGGACTATTCCCTAAAACTCTCATGAGAATCAATTGAAGCTCGGGAAGGAAGCAAGAAAGTGTCCAAAGAAGTTGAGGAATGTTGTTGCCAAGTTGATGAACTAAGCCCATACATTCGGATGATGTTTCGGACCAAGGATAAACTAAGAATCCAGAGAGCAAGAAAATTCGAATGTTTCTCAAAAACATTTGGATGTTTAGAAGATACCATGCCAAGGCCAGAAAAATAGAGAAGGAAAACATCTGGATGATCGCCACAAAATATCCGGATGTTCGCCATAAAATATTCGGATGTTCTATGTTGAAAAGCCAAGTTAGAAATCTAGAGAAGAGTATCTTCTAGATGTTTATCAATAACATTCAGATGTTATGATCAAAAGAGAAACATCCTAAAGAAACATCTGGATGTTTTCTACTTACATTCGGATGTTTGAAAGGTCAAATGAAGAATTCAGAGGCAGAGAAGGAAAACATCCGGATGTTTTCTACTTACATTCGGATGTTTAAAAGGTAAATTGAAGAATTTTGAGATAGAAAAAGAAAAACATCCAGATGTTTGGAAGACAAATTGAAGAATGAAGAAGGCAGAGGAGGAAAAGTCTGAATGTTCGGCGATAACATCCGGATGTTCTATTCATGAACCAGCCACTATTGTTGACTTTTCAAAGGCTATTTTTGGACCTTTCAATCATTTTTTTGGACCACTTTCCAAAGGAAATATTGTAACGCCCCAACTTTTGGCACGTTAAATTTCCACGATAAAATTTTTTTTTTATTTAAAACACTTTATGTATCGAAATACATTATCGGAAGAAAATTAACTTAAATGATAAATTCTAACAACATTAAACATTCGAGTTATAAACTGAATTGACCAAAATACCTTTTCGGGTTTACAAATTTATTTAAGATAACTAAAATGTTAAGGTCATCTACGGATAAGGCAACCATGTGAATGTCTCCACTCCTGTAGTCTCCAGCTCTTCCGACACGAATGGTTCCTCTATATGCACTTCTACATCTGGCATGAAACGCCAGGGGCAAAGAAGTTGCACCGATGAGTAATGAAACTCAGTAGGACAGATTACCCGAAAAACCAAACCCAAGGACATACAACATACAATAGTTCATATGGATAAACAATAAATAACAACACATGCTGATACCAAATAAAAATAAGCATTAAACACGTCGGGTTAATTATGCTCTTTTTCGCTTTCATTATCTTGTTTAAGTGGGACGACGCCCTGTCACATGGCACGATGGCCGGAGCATGCACGTGGGACTGTATACCCCTTAGCACACCTCGGGGCTTGAACCCGGTAAGCAAGCTGCATGTGGGACTGGTTACCCCTTAGGCTACCTCGGAATGACATCCGGTAATCCACCATACACGTGGGACTGGTTACCCCTTAGTATCTTCGGAACGACGTCCGGCATCAACCATACACGTGGGACTGGTTACCCCTTAGTATCTTCGGAACGACGTCCGACATCGGGAGCACGACGGCCATACCCGGCATAACTACAAGTTTCAATCTTCAAGTTTTATTAAAGTTGTTCTCTACAATTAATAACGCACTGAAATTTAACATCTACACATGTGAGGCATCAATCTCAACTCTCACGAGATCCCATGAGGATTCGAAGACACAATCAAAGCAAGGTGGATACATGTGAAAGTGTTCATGCTATCTGGTGAACAAATTACAGAATATAATCATAGCCGATGTACTCGAATATTACTTTAAACATGCTGGAATTCTGCTCTGTAAATTAACAGGTCGCTCGAGCGACCCTACCTCGCTCGAGCGGCCAAAACAAGTTTACTGTCCGAATTTGAAACTTAAAAATTTCTGCAGCTCGCTCGAGCGACCTCAAGCTCGCTCGAGCGGCCTATTAAAAAAATACTTTTTTTTTTTTTTTTTACGAAAATTCAAAATTTTCACAACAACCTCGCTCGAGCGGTCCAAAGCTCGCTCGAGCGAGCCATCGTCTTCCCCAGATTCTGGAATTTCCAGAACTGAACATCTTCATACGATAAAAACCCTAAAAATTCAATAGAACAACCAACAGATCATAAAATCATGCAATAACCATAAAATTGAACATCCTAAGGTTGGTAGGTAAGCAATCCTACCTCAATTTGATGAAAACGTTGACGATTAGGACGAATTTTGGTGAAGAAACCTCGACCCAACTTTCTCTCTCTTCAAGAACACCTTCGAATTTCTTCTGGATTTCTCTCCCAACACCTCACAATACTCTCTCTAACCTTCTGAATTTCGATTGTACGTCTAAAACCTAACGATTAGCCGTCCTATTTATAGGTTCGAGAGGAAAATCCCTCATAATGTTCAAATTAAACCCTAATTGAATACCATGAAACCCCCAAATTGAATCCCCATAAAATCCTTACTAATTCGTCATCAAATTCGATTTAAATCCGTTTATTTGCCATTAAAACGAAAGGAATCCGACGTTTATTCGTTAATTAATCGAAAAATCTCATTCAATAACCATGAATTCGAAGAAATCCCAAAAGATGCCATTTTCGAGGTTGCTGGAAATGATAGCTCGCTCGAGCGGCCTATTAAAATAATATATTTATTTTTTTTATTATTATTTTTATTTTTTTATTATTTTTTTAAATATATTTTTTAATTTTTTTTTAAAACTCCTAACTTAAATAGTGAAACACTCTAAGTAAATATCAAATATTAATTTTAAATTATTTTAAAATTACGGATTATTACAATCTATCTCCCTTAAAAAATTTCGTCCTCGAAATTACACAGGATAGTTAAGCAAAAAGTTTAGGGTGATTGGCTCTCATAACATTTTCTTGTTCCCAAGTAGACTCTTCTATATTCCGGTGACGCCAAAGCACTTTGACCAATTTGATGGTCTTACCCCTTAGACGCTTTTCACCGTGATCTAAAATCTGAACTGGTTTCTCTTCATAAGTTGTGTCTTCATCTAAAGTGACGTCTTCCCATTTAATGATGTGCGTTGGAATCGCCATGTACTTCTTCAGCATTGACACATGAAAGACGTTGTGCACCCGATCAATCTGTGGCGGTAATGCCAAACGATAAGCAACTTCTCCTATTCTTTCCAAAACCTCAAACGGCCCAATGTATCGTGGCATTAGCTTTCCCTTTTTACCAAACCGAGTAATGCCTCTTCTTGGTTTGATCTTTAGAAAGACATGATCGCCCACTTCGAACGTCAATGGCCGTGTTCTCTTATCGACGTAGCTCTTCTGTCTACTTTGCGCCGTCAATAATCTTTGCTTAATGATTTTAACCTTCTCAGTAGTTTCTTGAACCAACTCTGGTCCCAAGAAACTTGTCTTTCCGACCTCAGTCCAGCATATTGGGGAGCGACAAGGTCGACCATATAGAGCCTCATATGGCGCCATCTGTATGCTTGCCTGATAACTATTGTTGTATGCAAATTCTACCAGCGGCAAATGTCGTTCCCAGTGGCCTTGAAAATCTAGCATACAGGCTCTCAGCATATCTTCCAATGTCTGAATTGTGCGCTCTGACTGACCGTCAGTTTGGGGATGGAAGGCCGTGCTCAAGTGCACATTCGTCCCCAAAGCCTTCTGCAAGCTTTGCCAAAATATCGCGGTAAAACGAGAATCTCGATCTGACACTATCGTGATTGGCACACCGTGTAATCGGATTATCTCTCGGATGTAGAGTCGACTATAAGACTCCATGGTGTCTGTCATCCTGACCGGCAAGAAATGTGCCGACTTAGTTAATCTGTCCACAATGACCCAAATACCGTTGTGTCCTTGTACTGATCTGGGTAGTCCTGTCACAAAATCCATTGTGATATGTTCCCACTTCCAACCCGGAATCGGTAACGGTTGAAGCGTCCCGCCAGGTTTTTGATGTTCTGCCTTAACTTGTTGACACGTTAAACATGTCGAGACAAATTTGGCGACATCTTTCTTCATCCCACTCCACCAATACTGTCTCCGAAGATCCTTATACATCTTGTTACCTCCTGGATGAATAGCAAAACTAGATTGATGGAACACCTTCAACACTGACTCTCTTAATGTACCAACATTTGGTACAAACAGTCGTGACCGGTATCTCAAACCCCCGTCAGCACCAATCTCCCAACCTGTTGTAACTTCTCCCGTAGCTATTCGGTGCCTGATAAATGCCACCTCTTGGTCAAAACCTTGTACGAGTAATATCTCTCTATGCAACTCTGGTGTTGCAACCAAGGCATTTAAGCTAGCCCCCGTCCGAACTCTCTGTTGGCTGAAGAACGAATCCACTTACTGACTCCATCATTTTCCATTCTTGGATTGCCAAATTTGCCACCATTGCTCTTGACTTCCTGCTCAATGCGTCAGCCACCACATTGGCCTTGCCCGGATGATATGACAAGGTGAATTTGAAGTCTTCAAGATACTCTAACCACCTTCTTTGTCTCATATTCAAGTCCTTTTGTGTGAACAAGTACTTGAGACTTTTGTGATCAGTGAATACCTCAAACTCTTCTCCGTATAGGTAGTGACGCCATGACTTTAGTGCGAATACTACCGCCGCTAGTTCCAAGTCATGCGTTGGGTAATTCTTTTCGTGAATTTTCAGCTGCCTTGATCCATAAGCTATCACCCTTCCATTCTGCATAAGTACACATCCTAACCCCTCCTTGGATGCATCACAGTATACGGTATAGCCCACGCCCCTTTCAGGTATGATCAATATCGGCGCGCTGGTCAACCTCTTCTTGAGTTCTTGAAATGCCTTCTCGCATGCCTCATTCCATTCAAATTTAGCTCCCTTCTGTGTAAGGCGAGTCATTGGTTTTGCAATTGCGGAGAAGTCCTGAATAAACCTTCTGTAATATCCAGCCAATCCCAAGAAACTTCTAACCTCGAAGACCGATATGGGTTGCTTCCAATCCATCACCGCCTGCACCTTACTGTCATCCACCGATATACCCTCCCCAGAGACGACATGTCCCAAAAACTTTACCTCTTTAAGCAAGAACTCGCACTTGCTGGCCTTTCCGTAAAGCTGATTCTTCCTTAGCACTTGTAGTGTAATTCTTAAATGGTCCTCATGTTCTTGCTCCGATGAGGAATAAATTAGTATGTCATCAATGAAAACGACAACAAATCTATCCAAATACGGCGCAAAAACTTGATTCATCAAGCAAATAAATACAGCTGGTGCGTTGGTAAGTCCGAACGGCATCACTACAAACTCATAGTGACCGTAACGAGTCCGAAATGCCGTCTTTGGTACATCCTCTTCCTTGATTCGTAGTTGATGATACCCAGATCTTGAGTCAATCTTTGAGAAACAAGTGGCTCCTCTCAGTTGATCAAACAAATCATCTATTCTAGGTAAAGGGTATTTGTTCTTTATCGTGACTTGATTAAGTCGACGATAATCTATACACATGCGTAGTGTTCCCTCCTTTTTCTTCACAAATAACGCCAGTGCTCCCCACGGCGATACACTAGGACGAATATAGCCTTTCTCCAGCAGCTCTTGTAGTTGCGTCTTCAACTCCTGCAACTCAGCTGGTGCCATGCGATACGGTGCCATCGATATCGGGGCTGTTCCTGGTTGCAGCTCAATTGAGAAATCCAACTCTCGTTTTGGTGGTAATCCCGGTATTTCTTCCGGAAACACGTCGGCAAACTCGCAAAGAACCTTTGGTAAACTTAAACTTTTGCGGTCCACTTCATTCAACTTCAGACTTGCTAACCAACTAGTCAGCGGATCATACCACTTGGATTACGCCATCGAAGCTGCATCCTGTCTATCCCCCTTAAATTTGAAGCATGTTCCACTAGTTGAATAGGCAGTTACAGTCTTCCGATGACAATCAATTATAGCTCTATGAGCCGATAACCAATCCATGCCTAGGATGACGCCAAAGTCAACCAATTCAATGACCTATAAGTCACAAGTCAACCAAAGACCAGATAACTCTATATCACAAGTTCGACATATTCTACCAACCGCTACCTGTCCTCCTAAGGGTGCCGTGACATACATTGATGTGTTTAAGTCCTCGGTCTCTAAACCCAACGCTCGTGAACATGCAGCAGATACGAATGAATGTGAAGCACCAGAATCAAATAAGGCTTGCACACAAGTACTGAATAATACGAGTGTACCTTGTATAACTGCTGGATCATATTCATCATCCTGTCCTTGAAGTGCGAAGATCCGACCTCCAGAGACTTGATTACCTCCCACATTCTGACTCTGGCCAGATCTGTTCTGCCCATTACCTCCCAACCTACTTGGCTGACTCTGTTGTTTCGACGGGTGTGGGCACTTCCTTCTCATGTGACCTTTTTCATTGCAGTTGAAACAAGTCACGTCAACCATATTCCTCATAGTTCCTTGACTACTACTGTTGGTCTGATTCCTAGCCTGACTGGCCTGTCCAGACCCCTGTGATTGCTGCTGCTGTGGTCTGAAGGATCTACTTCGGTCAGAACCGCGGATACTATTGTTTCCTCCAGTCCTGATAGGTCCACCTGACCCTTGACCGGCCCTTCTTCGTTGTTCCCAGTTCTGTCGAGAATCCAACGCCTCGCGCTCTAATGTAAGCGCACTACTCACCACTTTTGCATAAGTGGCACCCTCCTGGGACATAACTTTTCCTCGGATGGCAAGACTCAGTCCCCACTCGAACCGTCTGGCTCTTGCCTCATCGGTTGGTACAAGAATGGGTGCATGCCTAGATAGCTCGTCGAACCTTGCAGCATACTGTGTGACATTCATACTGCCCTGTTTTAGGTTCATGAACTCTTGAAGCATGGCCTGCTTGACTGTCGCTGGAAAATATTTTCCAAAGAACAACTCCTTCAATCGACCCCAAGACATGATTCCGACCTCATGAGTTGTCTTGACCACATCCCACCAAAAATCGGCCTCCCCTCGCATTTGGTGAGCAGCCAATGCAACCATATCACTGTCATTGATGATCTCCATTGTTTCGTATAGCTTTTCCATCTGTTTCAGCCAGCCCTCCGCTACTGCCGGGTTGGGTTCTCCACTGAACACTGGTGGACGTTGCCTACCGAAATCCGCTAATAACATGTCTCGAGTCGTTGGAGCTCTTGGCAAGGTATTTGGCATTAGTGGTGGCGGGTATGGATGGTATGGCATTTGCTGATAGTATGCCATGGGTGGCTGGTGTTGAGCTATTGGTGGGTTTGGTGCCGGTTGTTGCTCGGGCGCCTGAGGTGGTGGTGGAGGCACCTGTTGTGGTGGCGGTGGTGGTACGTGAGGTGAGGGTGGCGGTGGCCCTTGAGGCTGTGGTGGTGTTGCCATTTGGGCAGCCACAAATGCATGGAACAATTGTGCTAACTGCTCTGCTCCTGGCATGATGTTGGAGAAAATGGTTGTGTTGGTAGGTGAAGGTTGGTTGTTGACATTCCCCTGGTCAGGTACCTCATTGACAACCCGACCCCCATTGCCATTATTACCGTTAGTGCCATTGAGTTCATTTTGGGAAGTCATTCTGTGAATTTCAAGTTTGATCTTTAAAGGGATAGATCTTACTCTACAATGTTTTTTTTTTATAAGCGACATAGAATGACTAACATAAATGTTAAGAGTTTATGCAAGTTAAACTTTAAGGATAAAATGAGTGAAACTTTTATTCATTTATGTTTGCAACAGTTGAATACATGATCACATAAGATAAAAAGACAACAAGTAGTACACATAATTGTTCTCTACCTATCCTTAATCATCTCACCGTCGTAAACTTATTCTAACCTACTTTTCCTCTCTAAGCAAATAATTGTGGATAATGGTCCCGCATCTGCCACTCCTTCTCCCATGTCTCCTCCTCGACTCCATAACAGCGCCATTTGACTCTGCAATACATACCATTTTGCTCCCACTGATTGCAGGCAGCTATCTCTAAGATTTCAATCGGAATCTCAGTATAGGTATCCATGTCCGTGAAATCTACCCCTTCATGAGGAGTAACAATCCTACGCCCGTCCATTGGCTTCTCCTTCTGGCACCAATCCATAGGTACCAGATTACCCCATATAAACCTGAAGCCACCGGGTACATCCACCCGATACTGCTGCCCCACGCGCCCATAGATATAGATAGGGCCAAGATAGAACGGAGCCGTCAGTGCTTTGAAACTGCAACGAATCTTGGGTGGTACTCGGGCATATATCATCGTTCCTGCGGGGTACACTGGTGTGCGGGTCCGCCCCCAAGTTCGATTATCCCATTCCGGCTCTGGTGCCGGTGGCGGAATAACCTGGATAAGAACCTCCTCCATCTCTTCTTCCTCATCCTGCTCCTCTATAGCAGGCTCCGGATTAGCCAAATCAGCCCAACCAGCAAGAATAGCAGCATGGTGTGGTGCAAAGGGCTGCTGAGGTGGACCAAATACCGGTACTACCTCTACTAGAGCCTCCTCTGGAAACTCCTCAACTGGATCTTCAATCCACTCGGCATAATCCTCGGGGTTACCCCCAAACAAAAGATGCACTTCTTGCACATTGCTGGATCCGGAGTTCGACATCTGACAATGAAAAAAAATAGTTATATATTAGACTTACAATAGTATCGTAATAACTCACAATAATAAATCTAACCCAGTCCTCTAACTAGCGTAGGAAAACACAAAACTCGGAAATGTGTGCTACCCATCTACCCACGGTCGCAGGGAGGTCAAACCTAAACCTAAGCTCTGATACCAAGTTGTAACGCCCCAACTTTTGGCACGTCAAATTTCCACGATAAATTTTTTTATTTATTTAAAACACTTTATGTATCGAAATACATTATCGGAAGAAAATTAACTTAAATGATAAATTCTAACAACATTAAACATTCGAGTTATAAACTGAATTGACCAAAATACCCTTTCGGGTTTACAAATTTATTTAAGATAACTAAAATGTTAAGGTCATCTACGGATAAGGCAACCATGTGAATGTCTCCCCTCCTGTAGTCTCCAGCTCTTCCGACACGAATGGTTCCTCTATATGCACTTCTACATCTGGCATGAAACGCCAGGGGCAAAGAAGTTGCACCGATGAGTAATGAAACTCAGTAGGACAGATTACCCGAAAAACCAAACCCAAGGACATACAACATACAATAGTTCATATGGATAAACAATAAATAACAACACATGCTGATACCAAATAAAAATAAGCATTAAACACGTCGGGTTAATTATGCTCTTTTTCGCTTTCATTATCTTGTTTAAGTGGGATGACGCCCTGTCACATGGCACGACAGCCGGAGCATGCACGTGGGACTGTATACCCCTTAGCACACCTCGGGGCTTGAACCCGGTAAGCAAGCTGCATGTGGGACTGGTTACCCCTTAGCATACCTCGGAATGACATCCGGTAATCCACCATACACGTGGGACTGGTTACCCCTTAGTATCTTCGGAACGACGTCCGGCATCAACCATACATGTGGGACTGGTTACCCCTTAGTATCTTCGGAACGACGTCCGACATCGGGCAGCACGACGGCCATACCCGGCATAACTACAAGTTTCAATCTTCAAGTTTTATTAAAGTTGTTCTCTACAACTAACAACGCACTGAAATTTAACATCTACACATGTGAGGCATCAATCTCAACTCTCACGAGATCTCATGAGGATTCGAAGACACAATCAAAGCAAGGTGGATACATGTGAAAGTGTTCATGCTATCTGGTGAACAAATTACAGAATATAATCATAGCCGATGTACTCGAATATTACTTTAAACATGCTGGAATTCTGCTCTGTAAATCAACAGGTCGCTCGAGCGACCCTACCTCGCTCGAGCGGCCAAAACAAGTTTACTGTCCGAATTTGAAACTTAAAAATTTCTGCAACTCGCTCGAGCGACCTCAAGCTCGCTCGAGCGGCCTATTAAAAAAATATATATATTTTTTTTTAACGAAAATTCAAAATTTTCACAACAACCTCGCTCGAGCGGTCCAAAGCTCGCTCGAGCGAGCCATCGTCTTCCCCAGATTCTGGAATTTCCAGAACTGAACATCTTCATACGATAAAAACCCTAAAAATTCAATAGAACAGCCAACAGATCATAAAATCATGCAATAACCATAAAATTGAACATCCTAAGGTTGGTAGGTAAGCAATCCTACCTCAATTTGATGAAAACGTTGACGATTAGGACGAATTTTGGTGAAGAAACCTCGACCCAACTTTCTCTCTCTTCAAGAACACCTTCGAATTTCTTCTGGATTTCTCTCCCAACACCTCACAATACTCTCTCTAACCTTCTGAATTTCGATTGTACGTCTAAAACCTAACGATTAGCCGTCCTATTTATAGGTTCGAGGGGAAAATCTCTCATAATGTTCAAATTAAACCCTAATTGAACACCATGAAACCCCCAAATTGAATCCCCATAAAATCCTTACTAATTCGTTATCAAATTCGATTTAAATCTGTTTATTTGCCATTAAAACGAAAGGAATCCGACGTTTATTCGTTAATTAATCGGAAAATCTCATTCAATAACCATGAATTCGAAGAAATCCCAAAAGATGCCATTTTCGAGATTGCTGGAAATGATAGCTCGCTCGAGCGGTCTATAGCTCGCTCGAGCGGCCTATTAAAATAATATATTTATTTTTTTATTATTTTTTTATTTTTTTATTTTTTTAAATATTTTTTTTTAATTTTTTTTAAAACTCCTAACTTAAATAGTGAAACATTCTAAGTAAATATCAAATATTAATTTTAAATTATTTTAAAATTACGGATTATTACAAATATCCTAACCATCGTGAAGGCCAATCAACGAAGTTATTTCAAACAAATCAAGAACCAAATGATGTCATGGAGTTGCCTCTTCAACAAAACTTAGAGGCTAAGAAACGATCTTTGTCAAGATATTTTTGTTTCAAAGGAAGAAAACTAGTTCTATAAATAGGACCTTTGATGTAAAATGAGAGATACAACTTTATATATCTAATAGATAGGAAGTATTAGTAGGAGTAGAAATAGTTTTTTCTAGTTTTTATTTTACTTCTTGTTATAGTTTCCTCTTAAGGTTTTGAGTATTGAAGTATTATAAGTCTATTTCCGTTTTCATTCCAAGTTATGCCAGTGTCTTCCATGTTTCTTATATTCATTTCCATGGTAGGGTAAGTTCTTAGGCTTGGTCTTGGGATGATTTTCATCCTATGACCTAAGCATGTTTGATATCTTCTATTAAAGTTTTCAAAGCTTGTTTGAGAATGAGCATTGTTTCTTCTTTTGAAACTAAAGTAAAGTGTTAAGTCCTCGATTGGGTGTTCACAAAGTGCTTTTGGTACAGCCAATACTAGAGTCAATGTCCTTCATATTTAGACTACTTGTCTTGGAACAAACTCATTCTACAACATATCCTTGGTTTCAAATGGATTTCAAGCTTGTCATTGATCGACTCAAGTTTTCATTTTTCGAAACAAAAATAAAGTGTTATTTTTTTGATTAGGTATCGTCATCGAGTTTTGGTATATCTAATACTTGAGTTAATGTCCTCCGTATTTTGGACCTCTTGTTATTAAACTCAAGCTGATCCGAAAATGCGTTTGTTGATTTAAAATTGATTTTCATAGATATATTTTCCAGCCAAGAACATCTAACTTTGTTCTTGATTGAGTGATAGAAAGAAGATATCTGAGGTATAAGTTATAGATGAAAGAAGTCACAAGATCATGTCTTCTCTTTATTTTATCATTTCTCATTTTAGCATTTTATTTCTTAAATAACAATCTATGAATTTGAACGATCAAGCTTTGGCATCCTAAACGCCGCAATAGTGCAAAATACTTTGTCAAGATTCAAGCCGTAACCTGCTTCGCTGAGAATCGATACCCGCAACTTCTCCACTATACAAGTTCACCAAAGAAGAGAAAAAATTTGGATTTTAAACTCTGACCGTGCCTAGCACCGCAACGATGTACAAAGTTGGGATCGGGTGACATGGCTTCACTCCATTGGATAGGTAATGTGGCATTTTTCCCCCCCCCCCTAAGTTTATTTCCTTATGAATTAACCCAGGCTGATTTAGACCTTCTTTAATTGCGAAGTAATTTCTTCGCTATAAATACCCCGACTTTACACTGGAATTGGGATCGAAGTTTAGAAAACCAAAAATTCCCCCCCCCCCCCCCCCCCGAGCCTTCTCCTTAAGGATTACCTTGCGCAAAACTTTTGTGATAGTAAAATCCAAGAGGAAAATCACAAAACCTTATCCTGGTACTAAAACCCGACAGCTTCAAAATCATTAAGGGAAGTCCCTCCAAACGTTTAGTCTTTGGACAATCGCCAGCTTTCTAGCTTTGAACTCTCGGGACTTCAACGTCATTAGATTTAGGGTTATTCCATTAGGGTTCTAAGTTGAAGAACAAGAGGAGACTCTGCCCGACTTCTTTTAAGATTTAGAAAAATCCGAATGACCTTCATATTAGCATAGCTCGGGATAGTGAAAATTTTAAATTCAACGTTATGTGAGGTTATGATTTTATTTAGGCGCTCGTGTATTTTTTGTGTTTCTTTGTAATTGTCAGTTTCAGAATCAATACAAGGTATATCGGCCGAAAAGCTGAATTTTCGTCTTATTTTTCATTTCCTACTATATTCTCCTCGTTTCTCTCTTATTTTATTTTCAATGTGAATATTATGCTTGAAAAAATCATCAATTGAATCTCTAGTCTCCATTTCTAGAACTCTAGTTCATTTTTAGCGATTTCTTATCTGCACTTGTAGAATGTCAGGACGTTGTCTTTTTGAAGTCAAAATCAGCCTACGCCGGCGTACTTATCGTGATTTTCACCGAATTGGGATTTCTATTCTGAGAACTCTGAAACAAACTGGCATATACGTGGTTTTAACCCCCCTCCTAGCACTTGCCATGCACAGTCTTAGTTTTCGTTATATCATTCTTGACGAGAGCAATATCCGCATTGACAGCATGCCTTACATGCACCCGTCAGACTTAATTAACTCCTATCATTCCTCTTTTCCCATTTTCCATAACTTTCATACTTTTCTATTTATATTCCCTTTCTCATTTCTCCGTAATAGTTACCGCTACCTTTCTTTATTTTCTTTTTAGTTCTCGTAAAATCAAAAAATGAAATAAGTTACGTCATAGCTAAATAATATAAATAGCATCCTTTAGCTCATGCTGACACGTTGTCTACATCACCTGGCTAAAATTCTGATAATCTCGGAATTCTATGAACACATGTGATCTATGTAGCTAGTTTTTTGAAATAGAAATATAATGGCCATTGCACGTTATCTTTTCGTGATAAATTATCATATGATCAAAGTGACATTTACATTATTTTGTGATTTGCACCGTTGATGAACTGAGTAGCTAGTAGGACGAAGAATCATGGACAATGAACTAGAGCAAAATATGTGTCCCGCCTAAAAATTGAGAATATGAATAGCGTTTATGTCGTCCATATCTCCTAGTCTTTAGTCCCGATAATTTTGAAACCCCGTAATGTCGTCAAACTGAATAGTTGGCATTCATAATGAAAGTATGTCATGCAAATAGTCAGTTTGCATGTCATGCTTTCTCAAAAGATTATCGCGACAACAATGACACTTTGCACCATGTTAATCTTGAAATTTTCTGAACGCTTGTGATTTAAGTAGTTAGGAGAAAATGAATGAAATTGTGATAATGGCTAATTTGGTTTAGGCCGGGACATCATATTGCATTTTCAAGAAAGGTTAATATGGTAATTCATCTATAAAACAAAATCAAGCTATTGTTAAACTTGAAAAGTTCCTACATAGGCAATTTAAGTACCTGCGTGATGTGCAAATGCCAATTTGAATATCATGTTTGGATCAAAGTTTAACAAATGCTTGGTTTGATATTTTTTCACCGAAAGCAAAGTTGCGCAAGCCAAGGCCGTGCCTCGCACCTGTTTCATATTTTATCATGTTATACATTCAGTCACTAGATATTTGTTATTTTGGCCAATGATAATAAAAGAAAATTAAGTACTGAAAGGGCAATATTTGGTGCCCAATACCTTCCCAACTCGTAACAGAACCTTTATCTGTTTTCAAGACCAGATCTTTCAAAATAGTTATTTTACAAACAGAATTGGATTTCTGAATCAAAATCGAAATATTTTTCTAAAGACATATTCTTTGAAAATAGCTTTAGAGGGTGACTTGTCACACCCGAACTCCATGTCAAATGGCAACTTTGATTTTTAAGCATGTCTCAGCTGTTAACAATTTTTATACTCTATCGTATTTTATGTCAAGAAATCATTCTGTTCCATTCAACAATTCTTTTCCACGAGGGGGCTGAAAAATTTTTGGGGGCTACACCAACTAGGCAAGACATAAGTAAACTGCATATCATGATTGCAAATACCTAACACATTTGCCACAATTTCGCCCTTCCACATTCTATACCTTACTCTATTTACTGCAGGAGGTTGTACACAATTATATGTGCCATCTAGAGCGCCGAGGCAATTCTAAAAAACATTAAACAAAAAGGCATGGATTGCCATGACAATAAAATGGCTACTGGACCAAAAAAGATTTAAAATTTTGAATATGAGTTTTTACTTGAAACCACTTCCACCTATCATTGTTGTTTGCACCATGTAATGGTTCTGGAGCTTTCAAAAGTACACCTTGAAGTCAAAGTATCGCCTCAAGCGCATCACTAAAATGTTTGCCAACATTTGTCCAGGCCTTATGAAGGAAAATTTAACTTCTCAATTCTTATTATGGTGACCAAGCACTTCCAAAAATATGGCAACTTTTTCCTCTAAAATAACATATTTTAAATAACCCAACCCACACTTCTAACAACGCCACACAACCTCATAAAAGTATCTCTATTCATTCTTGTTTGTTCATGGCAGTCAACATCCGAGTTTCTCACCAACTTATTGAAGTGCTCTATTTGACGTCGAAAAGGATTGGGACCCATAGTGATCGCTATGGTGCTTGAGAATCTTTCCAATGAAACATGTAAAATTATGATTTTACAGACCACAAGCATAGTTGATAGAACCAACTATGTGTTGCAAAGCTGTATAAATCTCAAGCAATTCCTTCTTATCTTCATTACCAACCATCTATGCAAAAAACAAAAAATCAAAATATATTGAAATAAGTAGTTGTTAACAAGTTTAGCTGATGAACACAAAATTGTAGCATACACTACAAATACGTAAGAAACCGGAAGAAAAAAAAAGATGACAAAAGAAAAATAAAATTGCTCCTCAAGACTTAGAAACACATACTATGATTACACCAATGGTTTAAGAAATAATTTCAAGCCAAGTTTCCAAATAGGTTTCCGTACATCAACCTTATATTTTTTTCGATTGATTTCACGTTGTTGTAATTGATTTCTATACTTGGCAGTCAACATTGTAATACCACTATTGTGTAATTGATACAACTGATGTTGATGATGCCGGATGGTAGAATCTATCCCATCCTATTGGATGGCTCCTGCACACAAATCCAATGACGGGGGCAGGGACGGATCTACACAGGGGCACGTGGGGTCACGTGCCCCCCCTCAATTTTAGAATTTTTTTTTTTTTTTTTAACAAAAAAAGGAAAACAAATCTAAAAATAAAAATAATGGTCCAAATATTCTGAAACAAAACAAACGTACCCTTCACGCTTCACCAAATCAAAACGAAAACAAAACACGCTCTTTTTTTATTTCAGATCTGGAGATTGGAGAGGAGGAGACGCTGCCAACTGCCATGAATGAGTTGAGGGCTTGAGAGTTGAGTCAATCGGCGTTTGCAGCCGACTCGGACCACTCGGTCGCTGTTTGCAGCCGACTCGGACCACTCGGTTGCCATTCTTCTTCACCTTCTTTTTCACCGAGGTATCTTCTGAAATCTGAATCTTCTCACACTCACGAAAGTCTCTCTCTCTACTGTAGCACACAAGCACGAAAAGTCTCTCTCTGACTCTCTCTGATAGTCTGATACTCTGATATATCATATATAGATATGTGCTGTGGTGTGGTCTTTGGAATGTGGACCACATATATTTATTTATTTTTTTTTAAATCCTGGCTACCAAGTACCGAGAGACCCACTGACACATATATATATCTAGGAGTAATCAGTAATATGCTAATATAGTAATAGTAATACATATGGATCTATGTTTTGTTGGTTTGTTTGGTTCAATGGCAAACCTTTACTTTACCAAAGTCCCTTTGACATACTCTTTCAAATTCCAATGCCTGTAGGTAGTGAAAATTGTTTTTTTGAATGGTAGGTTGGTTTTTTTAATAGGGCTTTTTAATTAGGGCTTTTGTTATGATTTTTAATTAGGGCTTTTTGATTGAGAGTTTAGGGTTTTTCAGATGCACATTCTGATATGCAATATGCTAATATAAATGTTCTCTTTTTCTTTGTAACAGTATGGAGAGATACTTCAAACGAAAATCCCAATTACAAATATCTCCTTCTGAAAAAGGATCAGAAAACTCTCAACCATCGAAACAAAGTCGTGTGGAAATTAATGTGGCAAATCTCCCTTCAAACTCTAGTCCTGTGGAAATTAATGTGGCAGACCTCCCTTCAAACTCTATCCCCGTTGAAATTAATGTGACAGAACTTCCTCCAGACCCTAGTCATGTGGAAATCAACTTGTCTGAACTTCCTTCAGATCCTGGTTTACGACGTCCAATTAGTGATTATGACCCTAATGAGCGAGATCAAATTCGTAGAGCATATTTGCAAAAAGGTCCTTGTCAGCCTCATGACCACCAATTCCCACAAACACAATTTGGAAAAAAACTACGAAAATTTACTGGGAAGTGGTTTAAAAGATGTCCTACATGGTTGGAGTATAGTATAGATAAAGATGCTGCATATTGCTTATGTTGCTATCTTTTCAAGCCGGAGATTGGAGATCAATCGGGTGGTGAGTCTTTTATTGGTCAGGGCTTCTCAAATTGGAAAAAGATAGACCGAATTCATGAACATGTGGGAGGACCCAATAGTGCTCATAATCAAGCTTGGGGTAAATGTCAAGACTTGATGAATCAAAGGCAACATATTCAAACGGTTTTAGACAAACAATCAAACAACACTCGAACCATGTATCGAACCCGTTTGAATGCAATGCTTGATTGTATACGGTTTCTACTAAGACAAGGACTTTCATTTCGTGGTAATGATGAGTCTGAAGATTCAAGTAACCAAGGAAATTTCCTTGAACTTCTAAAGTTTCTTGCCGACCACAATGAAGAGGTAAGAGGTGTTTCACTTCATAATGCTCCTGGAAATCATAAAATGTTAGCTCCCGCTATTCAAAAAGAGATGGTAAATGCAGCGGCATGTGAAACTATGAAAGCAATTGTGAGAGATCTCGGTGATGCACTTTTTTCTGTGTTAGTTGATGAAGCTCGTGATATATCAACCAAGGAGCAAATGGCGATTGCAATACGATATGTGGACAAAAAAGGGAAAGTCATTGAACGTTTTTTGGGTATTGAACATGTTGCCAATACTAATGCTTTATCACTAAAGGAAGCTATGGAGAATTTGTTTTGTAGACTTGGATTGAGCACATCAAGATTTAGAGGACAAGGGTACGATGGAGCTAGCAATATGCAAGGTGAGTTTAATGGTCTTAAAGCACTCATACTAATGGAGAATCCTTGTGCATATTATGTTCATTGCTTTGCCCATCAATTGCAATTGGCTCTTGTGGCCGTGGCGAAAAAACATGAGAAAATTGGCATGCTTTTTTATTTTGTTAATAGAGTGGTGACTATTGTTGGTGCATCATGTAAACGTCTTGATGTTCTTCGGGAGAAACAAGTGAAAAGAGTTATTGAGGCACTTAGCATTGGAGAGCTTTCTAGTGGGCAAGGGTTAAATCAAGAAACCAATCTCCAACGTTCCGGTGATACACGTTGGGGCTCCCACCATAAAACTTTAGCTAGCTTGATGAGAATGTTTGCGTCTGTGATTGATGTTCTTGAAATTATCTCGGAGGATGGTTCCACCTCAGAACAAAAGGCAGAGTCGAATGTATTGTTGGAGAATTTGCAATCTTTTGAGTTTATACTCAATCTTCATTTGATGAGAGCGGTTTTGGCTATTACATCTGAGTTATCACTAGCTCTACAAAGGAAAGATCAAGATATTGTGAATGCTATAGCTTTGGTTCAAATGTCCAAAACAAGGCTCCAATTGATGAGGGACTCTGGGTGGGAATCTTTGCTTGATGATGTTATCTCGTTTTGTGTGAAACAAGAAATTGGTACTCCTAACATGGATGACATGTTTGTACCTCGAGGGCGAGGAAGGCGTAATGCTCCACAAATGACAAACTTGCATTATTACCGAGTTGAGGTATTCTACACTGTTATTGACATGCAACTTCAAGAACTAAATTCTCGTTTTAGCGAGGCAAGTAGCGAGTTGTTACTTTGTGTGGCATGTTTGAATCCACATGACTTGTTTTCTAGTTTTAACAAGAAAAAGTTGGTTCGTCTTGCCGAGTTTTATCCGAAAGAATTTTCTCCGGTTGAACTTATGATGCTTCATGATCAACTTGATACGTATATTTTTGACATGTGCCATAGTGATGAGTTCTCAAGGTTGAATGGACTTACTGATCTTTCTGAAAAAATGGTGGAGACGGGAAGGGATAAATTGTATCCTTTGGTTTATTTGCTCTTGACTTTAGCATTAATCTTACCGGTTGCAACTGCTACAGTCGAACGGGTATTTTCAGCCATGAACATTGTGAAGAATCGATTGCGGAACAAGATGAATGATCAATGGTTGAATGATAGCTTGGTGGTTTACATAGACAGAGATGTTTTTGATGGACTCACCAACGAGACAATCATGGAACGCTTTCAAGCTATGAGAACTCGGCGTGGTCAACTGTGAAAGCACACATAGAGGTACTTAGTGATGGATATTTTGTTTATTATGCTTATGTTTTTGTTTTTATGTTTAGAAACTTTTAGAAGCATATATATTATAAGTTTTATCGCATGAGGTTAAAACTAGTTTTATATTGTTGTGCTTGGCTTTAAATTTGTATTTAAGCTTAGTAGAAATTGTGCCCCCCCTCTAAGTAATTCCTAGATCCGTCCCTGGACGGGGGTGCTTGGCCGGTCGTGGGCCCTCCGATAATTAAGTTAAAATTACATCTCAAGATAAAAGACTGTAAGGAAAATCAGAGAATAATGAGTCTGTCTACTTCCATCCCTGGTTAAGGGTTTTGATACCTTCTCAAGAGAGGAGGAGGTGGGAGTGGATCCCTGCCATGATTCAAGCCATAATTCCTAAGCTTAAGCGATCTGAGTTGATTCCTCTTGCGCCATCCTGGGGATATTAAGGGATCTGGTGCACCATCAAAGAGATAATGTAGACACCCAAGAGGGATGCCTATGGTGCCCCCAAAATGCCAATTCGCGGGAAGTTTGAGCCGAGGGCCCTGTCAACGAAGTAGGTGGTATACTAGTTCGTCGGCTTGGTCTGGTCGGTTGGGTGAAGAGTTAGTTGACTGGTCAGTCCTTGTCGGGTTCAAATCTAGACTCTTCAGTTGTCCCCCATTCCCAAGTTGTAGTGCATGATGTGACACAGACGATAATTCCTCATAGTCAACAACCAAACCTTACATAAAATGGTAGGTCATTTTATCATTTTTGTTGTCGTTTTGGTTGCCCATGTGTTGTGGCTTTTTTGAATGTTATCGAGGTTTGCGCCCCATGAATGGTAGTTATTTTATTGTGGGTTTCCTTATATATTTCAAGAGGTTATGAACATTGGTTCCTCCTTCCTCCTCTACCACCGCTAGCATTCCCTTTACTTTTCACAGTGGAACCCGACGCTTGTCCCATTTCCGACCTTCTCTGCCTCATGCCTACATTCATTCTTCTACCACTCCCTCGAGACCTCCAGTGACCTCCCTCCCATCTATTGTTGGACTAGTAATAGTTAGCTGCTAGATGCCTACCGCTCCCTATTCATTCTTGCCTTGTTTGTGCGACTCGACGGGACCGCTCAACTGCCAATCAAGCTGTCATCTACCGACTCTGACTTGGATTCTTCTTCTGGATTGCGTTTTGGCCCTTTCAACCTTTAGGGAAAAGAGGTTCTGAATGTAGCACTTTTAGCCATGGTATGGCCTGCTGACACCCCCAAGACTATGCTGTCGCGAGTGTTTGGCACTCAAAAGTGCATGTATTCTATGTCAAAACCCCGCGACTTGCATGTGTTTATTGTTTATCGAATGGATATCGATATACTTTGACTATCTAACGCACATTCGAATGGTTAGTGTGAAAATGAGCATTGTGTAGTGTTTTTACGAGCCCAAAGATGTGATCAAGAACCAAGAATCAGGGCATGAAGTGAAGGGAAACAACATCATACTTTCAAAGACAGTGCCCCAAATTACCGGTAAAAAGTCCCAGACTACCGGTAATAGGGTACTTTGCTTAAGTGAAGAAGAAGTCAGTACCTCAAACTACCGGTAATGGATGCCCAAACTACCGGTAGTAGAAGGCAAAGATCCACATGAAGAAAAGTCAGTGCCCCAAACTACCGGTAGTAAGGACACAACTACCGGTAATACGAGGCACTGGCCCAATTGAAGAAAGACCAGAAAAGTCAGTGCCCCAAACTACCGGTAGTAAGGACACAACTACCGGTAATACGAGGCACTGGCCCAATTGACGAACTACCGGTAAAATGAGGGCCCAGAAGCGCACAAATCAGATCTTAATTAACAGGCGGGATTGAGGAGATTTTATTTGTGTTTTGAAAAGATTTTCAGTTCTAATTTTTAGCCTTTTCTTTAGGGATTCCTAAATGAGATTAGAGAATCTTTTGATGTCTATAAAAGGATAAGGAACCCTAGGGAAAAGGGATCAAGCTTTCCATTAAGTTTTATTCTAGTTTCTCAGCCGCCTTTCATTCTGTTTTCGAACTCCCAGATCTGGGAAGAGTTAAATAAAAAGTTCTCCTATTTTCTTGTTCTGATTTTATTCTTCATTCATTGTTTTCTTTTCCTTTTTCCTGTTATTAATTTCTCATGGATTCCCTCATATCCATGAGGAACTAATCCTTCAAGGATCCAATTCGACGGTGAAACGTTGAATCATGGCTTAAGGTAATCCAATCCTCGTCTATGGTGTTCAATTTCCAGCATCCTTTGAATAATCAAGTTATATTCTGAAATCAATTAAAAGTTTTTGTAAAAGGTTTTTGCTTGTGTGTAGACAATCTTTTGACACACACAATTCTTGGATCTCTACAAGGTTTTAATTCGAAACCCTAATTTCTTACTTGATTATTGAATTGATACCAATATTTCTTAAATCTCCACAAATAAATTATATTTTTCCTGATTATCCGACGAAGGTTTGATGTTATAGAACCGGAGTTGAGTTATATTATTGAGGATTGGATTATTCCGAGTCACGGTCAACGTGGATCTTGAGAATTGGATCCTGTTTGTTAAACCTTTGTTAAATCGTTCTTAAGTTCACCACAGTATTTTCACCAAAACAAATCTCAAATCCCATCTCTCTCCCTTCCGATAAACTTTCAAATCACTCGTTTCCCTGTGGATTCGACTCCGGACTTCCGGATTTATTATGCTACAACCGAAACCTAATCCTACGCTTGGGATACACTTTATATTAACACCGGTTGACGACAAGCATTTTTGGCGCCGTTGCCGGGGACCCGAGTTGATTTAGAAGCTTATCAGTTCTTCGTTTAAAAAAAAAAAAAGAGAGCAAAGTCAGATCCAGCGGAAGAAGCTGCACTTATTATCGGTAAAGCTGCAACTATTACCGGTAATTCCAGTATTACTACCGGTAATACTAGGTTCTGCCCAATCAGTGGTTGGTGAGTTGAGGTACGTTCTAAACCAGTTTTTATATTGTGCTGAACATTAGTGTATGTGGGTGCGTAACGAACAAAATCGACTAGTGCGCCAAGAGGATAATCTCGATATGGATCCAAATGGCCTGTTACCACCACCCATTTCACCTCATCACAACCACAATCAGAACAACCCTCCACTTGGCCAACATGAGTTCCCTCATATGCCTGGGCAAATTCCTCCACTCCAAACCGATTATCCTAATTTAGAGGATCTAGATGCTGGATTAGAGGATGTTAATGTCCAACACGAGACATATCCAGGTCGCACAATGCGCGATTTCCTGAATCCTACCCGAACATCTGCAGCATCTTGCATACGCTTGCCCATAGGGGCCCGTGACTTTGTAGTTCGACCCAACCTTTTACAGCATCTTCCTCACTTCCACGGAATACACAATGAAAATGCATATTTACATGTTCAGGACTTCGAGGAAGTTGTGAGGACTATGATAGAACGAAATCAGCGGCAAGACATTGCGTATCTGAAATTGTTTCCCTTTTCGTTAAAAGATAAAGCTAAGACTTGGTTAAATTCTTTGCGTCCACAGTCCATCCATACGTGGGCTGATATGCAACGTGAGTTTTTAAAGAAGTTTTTTCCCACTCATCAGACCATGGGCCTCAAGAAACAAATCCAAAATTTTTACGAAAAACCCGACGAAACATTTTATGGATGCTGGGAACGTTTTAAAGATTTGTTACAATTGATCCCACATCATGGGTTCACTTCGTGGCAGCTTGCTAGTTTCTTCTATGAAGGAATTACCCCAGCTTCTCGCCAATTCATAGAAATGATGTGCAGCGGGGAGTTCCTGAATAAAGACCTTAACGAAGCTTTAGAATATCTTGAGAAATTGGCTGAAATTGCTCAATCTTGGGACAATTCTGATCCTAATGATAGATCTCGGAAGGCGGGTGCCCAAGTACCACTGGGGGGAGGGAAATACACTTTGAGCGCAAATGACGAATTACAAGCTAAGGTTGCTCAGCTCACACGAAAACTTGAGAGTTTGGAGCTACAGAAAGTCAATGAGGTAGCCATTACACCTAAGAAAGAGGAGGTATGTACCATTTGCGACACCCACGAGCATAGTACTAACGAGTGTCCTACCATTCCGGCCTTTAGGGAAATTTTACATGAACAAGTGAGTGTGAATGTGGTCATGCCACCGCAATAGCAGAAAAGGCCATTCAATTCCCCATTCTCGGATACTTACAATCCAGGGTGGCGCAACCACCCGAATTTTGGTTGGCGGAATGAGAACACAACAAATCAAGGCCCCCCCCAAGGATTTCATCCTCCGGGGCAAACCTCATATAATCAGCACAATCAGGGTTATGGCCAACAAGGCCAAGGTTCTAATGCTCCTCATTCCTACCAACCACCCCATAAACGCAGCCTTGAGGAAACAATGCAGCAGTTCATTCATAGTCAAACATTGACTAATACTCAACAAGTCACAACTAATGCACAAACCTCACAGGCTATTGGGGACATCAGAACACAGTTAACTAAAATTACATCCACTTTGAGCACCCTTCAGCAAGAGAAAGGGAGATTTCCTGCCCAACCTCATGCTAATCCTAAAGGGCAAAATTCTGTTGAGAGTACCCACTCCGGAAATGCATCATCTGAGGATGTTAATTCGGTCACTACACTTCGGAGTGGCAAAACAGTGGATAATGGCGTTGTTTTTCCTCCTGCAAGGGCACCTGGCCCTATGTCTTCCAACATCGCTGAAGAAGAAAGTGTTCCAGCTGAGAAAAGTGAGAGGAATGAAAAAGAAAAAGCAGAAAGCAAAGTGAATAAGACTGTTGAGAGTAGCACTTGCCCAATCCCTGCCCCATATCCACAACGGTTGAGACCTACACCCAAAATTAATCATCAATCTGAAATTTTTGAACTTTTTAAACAGGTGAAGGTCAATATACCATTGTTGGATGCTATTCGACAAGTCCCCGCTTATGCCAAATTCCTTAAGGACTTGTGCACTGTGAAAAGGAAGCTGAATGTCCAAAAGAGAGCTTTCCTTACCGAGCAAGTAAGCTCCATTTTGCAAGCCCATGCACCCCCAAAATATAAGGACCCTGGTTGTCCTACGATTTCCATCACTGTGGGGGAAAACAAACTTGAGAGAGCCTTACTTGATCTTGGGGCAAGTGTCAACTTGCTTCCTTATCATGTGTACCAATCCCTTGGCCTAGCAGATCTAAAACCCACTTCTATAACTCTCCAATTTGCTGATAGGAGTGAGAAAAGGCCAAGAGGAATAGTAGAGGATGTCCTAGTGCAAATCGACAAGTTCTACTTCCCAGTAGATTTTGTTGTTCTTGACACACAACCGGTTGCAAATCCTGCTGCACAAATTCCCGTCATCTTAGGTCGCCCGTTCCTTGCTACAACCAATGCTCTGATTAACTGTAGGTCGGGTATCATGCAATTAACTTTTGGCAATATGACGGTAGAGTTGAATGTCTTTAATATTTGTAGGCAACCTGGAGATGATGATGAGGTGTTCGAAGTTAATCACATTGAAACTTCCGGTTTCACCGGATGTATTAGTCGTTCGGACCCTTTAGAGTCTTGCTTGTTAAATGCTGGGATTGAGGGGCACACCCCCTCACCCGAGGAAATAGAAATTGTTTATCTGTTGGATCATGCTGAAGTTCTTAATGCGCAGGGTTGGACACCGAGGTTTGAGAAACTTCCATTGTCAGAGAACCCTATTCTTCCCTCTGGGGTAAGGTCACCAAAACTCGAGCTGAAGCCCTTGCCGACCTCATTAAAATATGCCTATTTAGGAAAAGAGGAGACTTTTCCTGTTGTCATCTCCTCTACCCTCCATGAGGAACAAGAGACTGCCCTGTTGAAAGTTTTGAAAGCCCATAAGAAAGCCATCGGGTGGACCATTGCAGACTTAAAAGGTATTGACCCCTCAATTTGCACTCATCGCATCTATCTTGAGGAAAATGTCAAACCGACCCGCCAACCTCAGCGTCGTCTGAATCCCAACATGAAAGAGGTTGTGCGGGCTGAAGTATTAAAGTTGTTAGATGTGGGGATCATTTACCCCATCGCTAATAGTCAGTGGGTCAGCCCAGTGCAAGTGGTGCCTAAAAAATCTGGTTTAACGGTAGTCACAAATGAGAATAATGAATTAATTCCCACTCGGACCATCACCGGATGGCGAGTATGCATTGACTACCGTAAACTAAACACTTGCACCCGAAAGGACCACTTTCCCTTGCCCTTCATCGACCAAGTGTTAGAACGAGTAGCCGGCCATCCATTCTATTGTTTTCTAGATGGTTACTCGGGCTACAATCAGATTGAAATTGCCTTAGAAGATCAGGAAAAGACCACATTCACTTGTCCTTTTGGTACTTTTGCCTACAGACGAATGACATTTGGACTATGCAATGCTCCTGGTACCTTCCAGCGATGCATGATGGGAATATTTAGTGACATGCTAGATAAGATTGTTGAAGTATTTATGGACGACTTTTCGGTTTATGGTACTTCATTTGACCACTGCCTTCGCAATCTTGAGCTAGTCTTGGAGCGCTGTGAGGAGAAAAATCTGATCCTCAATTGGGAAAAATGTCACTTCATGGTCACTAATGGCATCGTCCTAGGTCACATTGTGTCTGAGAAGGGAATTGAAGTAGACAAAGCAAAAATTGGTTTAATCTCTAATCTACCAATTCCCAAAAGCGTCAAAGATATCCGATCTTTTCTTGGCCACGCCGGTTTTTACCGGCGGTTTATTAAGGGGTTTAGTGCCATTTCTCGTCCTCTTTGCAACTTACTTGCAAAAGACACTCCTTTCGAGTGGACTGTAGCTTGTGACAAGGCTTTTACCTCTCTCAAGGAGATGCTGATTTCTCCACCTATTATGCAGCCACCGGATTGGAGCCTTCCTTTTGAGCTGATGTGTGATGCGAGTGATTACGCTTTAGGGGCTGTTTTGGGCCAAAGACGAGGGAAAGAACCATGTGTGGTGTATTACGCTAGCAAAACATTGAATGATGCTCAAATGAACTACACCACCACAGAAAAAGAATTGCTAGCTGTTGTCTTTGCACTTGATAAATTCCGTTCGTATCTCATTGGATCCCCCATAGTGATTTTTACAGACCATTCGGCACTAAAATATTTGCTCACTAAGCAAGATGCTAAGCCCCGACTCATTCGGTGGATCCTCCTCCTTCAAGAGTTTGACATTACTATCAAAGATAAGAAAGGAGTGGAGAATGTAGTAGCGGATCACCTATCACGCTTACTAGTGAATGACCGTCCGAGTGAGTCACCTATTGCTGATTCGTTCCCGGATGAACGACTTTTTGCGGTAGAAATTTGTCCTTGGTATGCCGATATTATCAATTATCTTGTGACAGGACAAATTCCGGAGAAATGGAGTAAACAAGAACGATATAAATTTTTAAGTGAGGTGAAGAAATTCTATTTTGATGATCCCTACTTATTTAAATATTGTTCTGACCAGATTATGCGGCGTTGTGTACCCGATAATGAGATCCGTGGGGTACTAGCTTTCTGTCATTCTGAACCTTGTGGGGGTCACTTTTCTTCCAAAAAGACCGCCGCTAAGATTCTGTAATGTGGCTTTTATTGGCCCTCACTGTTTAAGGATGCCCATCAATATTGCCTAGCTTGTGAGCCATGCCAAAAATTGGGAAGTGTGACCCGCCGGAATATGATGCCCCTTCACCCAATCCTAGTCATCGAAATCTTTGATTGTTGGGGCATTGATTTCATGGGCCCTTTTCCTCCATCGGCTGGTCATCTTTATATCCTGTTAGCAGTGGATTATGTATCTAAATGGGTAGAGGCAATTCCCACACGCACGAATGATCATCGTGTTGTCCTTTCCTTTCTCAAAGAGAACATTCTGTCGCGATTTGGGCTGCCTCGGGCAATCATTAGTGACCAAGGGACACTTTTTTGCAATAGACCCTTCGGTGTCTTACTTGCCAAGTATGGGATTACGCATAAAGTCTCTACCGGATATCACCCACAAACCAATGGCCAAGCCGAGTTGGCTAACCGCGAGATCAAGCAAATTTTGGAGAAAACCGTAAACCCCAATCGCAAAGATTGGTCCATGAGATTGACTGATGCTTTGTGGGCCTATCGCACTGCGTACAAAACTGTTTTGGGCATGTCTCCATATCGGTTAGTATACGGAAAACCATGTCATCTCCCAGTCGAGATGGAGCACCGGGCGTATTGGGCTCTTAAAAACGTGAATTTCAATTTACCAGCGGCTGGTTCTAAGAGGAAATTAGATCTCAACGAATTAGAGGAATTGAGGCGGGATGCTTATGAGAATTCTCGCATTTATAAGGAGAAGGTAAAAGCTTTACATGATAAAAATATTTCTCGAAAAACCTTCGAACCTAACCAAAAGGTCCTCCTTTACAATGCCCGCCTTCATTTATTCCCCGGAAAACTTCGATCTCGATGGGCTGGTCCTTTCATTGTTAAGAAAATCTTTACTCACGGGGCTATTGAGATTGAAGACCCCTCCAATGGGTATCTTATGAAAGTTAATGGACAACGTCTAAAACCCTTTTTGGAAGATTTTCCCCGTGAAGAGATTGTGGAGGAGTTAGTTAATCCTATATATCAAGATGTGTGATTTTCTGCGAAGTCTAGGAGACTATAAATCCATGGAGTTTGTAAAACCTCCAGTGTTTGCCGTGCTCGAACGGCATCAGACGGTCTGGTATAGCCACCTTGTCAAGCTACGTATGTAGTACCTTGAGGTTGGGTCTGACGGCAGGCGCGTGGACAATGAGAAATCTGTCTGAACCCTTTCGGCTTTAGTGTCAAGTTTCGTGGAGATTGCTTCAAAGAGGAATGAAGGGGTAAGGAATTTGGAGGCCCCCCTCCAAAGGGAGTAGTAGCCTATTAGATGATGGCACTACTTCTCAAGATATTGTTGAACCCCACGCATACTGTCCTTCCAACAATAGGGAAACACAGCCTTCGACAAGGAAGAAAAGTAGTACTCGTGCCTTTCGCGTGAACAAAGTGGTGGATTCATTACATTGTTCGCATGTTTTACTTCTGTTAAGACAGGTATTCAATAATGGAAGACGCTGGAAGCATACTATGGAAAGGTTTTGTTTCTTACCCTCTTATTTAATCTCTATTTTTCCTTTGCTTTACGCATTGGGGACAATGCTCATGACAAGTTGGGGGGTGAGGCATGCACACAGCCTATACAGCCTATACCTATAATTTTTTTTTTTTATGTGTACACATTGCTTATGCTTATGAATTAAACAATGCTTAATATCACATTTGTGTTCCGGCACATGCATCATCACTCGTCAAGCATTCGTAAACACTTATGCAAGAGTACACTACGAACGCCAAGTGGAGATTTTAGCCACGTTATTTTCCATTTGAACCTTTCTTCCGTTGTTGGGCCGTTTTATGCTTGCATGACATTCTGTATCTGTGCTCACTTTGAACGTTATGACCAATGGGAAGATGATTCGAGGCAGTCATTTCATTTATAAACCCACCACACGAATTGTCAACAATTTGAACTGCAATTTGAGCCTGTTAGTTTTCCCCTTTTTATCACAACCTTAGGAAACCGATGTTCGAAGTCATGTGGGATGGGGTTCATCTATTTTTGGGTCAAGGGAAGGAGTTGAGGATGCTCGTTGGTTCGTTATTTGGGGAATCAGAATAGAAAAGTCAGTGCCCCAAATTACCGGTAGTACCAGATGTACTCGCCCCAAATTACCGGTAGTTGAAGGACCTGAGAACTGAATGAAAAGTCAGTACCCCAAATTACCGGTAGTATCTGCTTCACTTGCCCCGAACTACCGGTAATCGAAACCTTAAGAAAAAAAACAATGCCTCAAATTACCAGTAGTACGGGGCTTATTACCGGTAGTCCGTGCCACTATTTAACCCTTATTCTTCATTGTTTACAAACTCATCCGTACGACTCTCTCTCTCTCTCTCTCTCTCTCTCTCTCTCTCTCTCTCTCTCTCTCTCTCTCTCTCTCTGAGGCGATTTGAACCAGTTCAAACCCTAAACCCTAAACCTTCCCAAATCCTTGTGAAGGCGCGATCTAAACCTTCCCAATTTCTGGGGTTGTGCACTGTTATTGCATTACGTATTATTGTTGAGTTGTGTTGATTGAAGTTTGGCTGGGGAGAGATAAGGTTGGGATTGGAGGATTGATTTTTCTGTGGATTGAATTGGAAATACTAATCCAAGAACCAAAAATGAGGAAGAAACAAACAACCAAAAGGGATCAACATACCCATGGCAAACCTTCAAACCCTAAACGATCAGCCCCAACACCACCACCAGTACAAAACCCAACACCACCATCAGTAGAAAACCCAACACCACCACCTGTACAAAATCCTTCCACCGCAACCATTGGTAGAACCCCAATGCTGGCATCCTTTATGCCACAATACCCACGTCAAAGCCCATTACTAAACTTGGGGCGTAAGTCTCGCTCCAAAAAGCTCAAGACAGGTTTCAGTTGGAAGGAGAATATAGAGAGCAGGCCAATATCTTGTGAGAGGCAAATAGACGATTCAACACCCGGGGAGAAATTGCAGATAATCACGGCAGTAGTGAGACGATTGGGGATAACAAAGTGGTTTGAGGAGGTACCCGGATACGTTTTATCTTGGGTTCACGAATTTTTTATCTCAATACACAGACTACCCAGCCAAAGGGTAGTAATAGGAAGGGTGAGGGGGAGAGAAATCATGGTATACCCTGAGAACATAGCTGAATATCTTGGATGTCCTTACCTTTTACCAACTGAAGTTCAATTCCCCAAGGAGGGATACCAAAGCTTAGAGGGGATGGAGTTGGCCAAAAGAGTATGTGATGCTAAGGGGCTCAAGGAATATGAAATTAAGAAAAGTTTTGCCCAAGGAATGTTGACTGCTGAACATGGGTTTGTGAACAAGCTGGTACATGCCAATGTCAGACCAAGAGGGTCAGAAAAAATACCCTCACAAGCTGAGGTGCAGTTGGTCTATCAAATCATGGCTGGAAAGAAAGTAGACATACCGGGTATTATCTTTGAGGTTTTATCCAATTTCAAAAATGATTCGAGATTGAATAGTGGCCTACCTTTTGTATCCATGATTTCACACTTTTGCATAGAGGATGGACTGAAAATTGGCGGGAAAGATCGATGGATCAAACCAAAGAACGGGCCATTATCCAACAAAACTTTGAATAAATCTGGAGCGAACCGCCAGAAGTCTACTGACCCAACTCCCCAGTCTAGACCTACTACTGCTCCCATTGACCCTGAACCAGCCACTCCTACTGTTGATACAAACCCCACCACGGGCGAACCAAGCTCAAGTCGGGCAATACCCGAGACTCCACTTTCTACAGATATACCTTCCCCCGGAGCGAATAACGAGGTTGTGTCTTTACTCCGGACAATGATTGAAAACTAAGAACAGATAAAGGAAAAGTTGGAGAGTGTGGAGAGAAATCAAGTGGAATTTGGAAAAAGGTTGACTGAGGTGGAGAGAGAACAAAGAGAAGCAGCAAAAGCGATAAGAGCAACAAATGGAAAATTACTCCATGAAAGGAGTAAAACTGAATGGTTGGGAGCAACGGTACACAGTTTGAGACAGTGGGCAGAAACCCAGATATTACCACCAATCCCAGCACTTGTGATTCGGGTGCACACTGTTGTTTCTCCACAGGGGGATCGAGTTGAATCCGCCACTATTGCTGGACCTATGTTTTTTCAAACCATTCCAGTGAGAGTGGTGGCGAGACCACCTGTACCCACTACCCAGGACCCACCAACCACAGCAAGAGCATCCTCATCTGTTGCCCCAGATGGCATCAATGCATCTAATCCACCACCCGCTCAGGACAGAACTGACACTCATCAGGATAAGGGGGATAATGATGAGAGTGAAACAGAGGAAATTGAAGCGGATTCACCACCACCAACAGAGGAAACAAGAAAGAGGAAGAGAATTGGAGAGGATGATGAGGAGGAGGATGCAGAGTATGATCCGAATAAGGACCCCGACGTTGGAGATGATTAGATCCAATCAATTTAAGTCGGAGTCTAAATGTTTAGAGTCATGTTAGTGATCCTCTTTTTGCTGATAGATGTATGGACGGTGGCTGGGTAGATTCCGAGCCAATTGTATTACCACCGTCTTAACACTTTTTGCTAAAATCCAGAAAGAACCATATGAATGATAAAAACCCTTAAAAGTCCCGTATGATTCCCATAAGTTATAACAGGATTTTGTGAGTTCGTATGGTCTTGATTGCATGCATCTAAATTCTAATTCCACATCCTGCCTACACTCGTTGTTTGTGCTTCTTTATTCAAAGTAGGCAGTGGTTTGTTTCTATTCCTTACAGCATGGTTCCTACACCTTGAAATATTTAGTGAATCAAATTTTTTTGTGAGTGAACCACCAGAGAGATTTGAAATCAAAGCTTAATTGTTCAAAAATGACTTTTTGCACCATTGTTTATATTTGTTTGATTGGTCTTTGCAAGTGTCGGAACATGGATGCACATGAGTTTGTTGATCTTTGGGCATTAGTGATTGCTTGTGCATGGATATAAGAACCATGATAATAAAGAGATGTTGATATCAAAATTATTTTTCGGGAATTATTGCTAGGGACTAGCAATGCCTAAGTTGGGGGGTGTGTTTGGCACTCAAAAGTGCATGTATTCTATGTCAAAACCCCGCGACTTGCATGTGTTTATTGTTTCTCGAATGGATATCGATATACTTTGACTATCTAACGCACATTCGAATGGTTAGTGTGAAAATGAGCATTGTGTAGTGTTTTTACGAGCCCAAAGATGTGATCAAGAACCAAGAATCAGGGCATGAAGTGGAGGGAAACAACATCAGACTTTCAAAGACAGTGCCCCAAATTACCGGTAATAAGTCCCAGACTACCGGTAATAGGGTACTTTGCTTAAGTGAAGAAGAAGTTAGTACCTCAAACTACCGGTAATGGATGCCCAAACTACCGGTAGTAGAAGGCAAAGATCCACATGAAGAAAAGTCAGTGCCCCAAACTACCGGTAGTAAGGACACAACTACCGGTAATACGAGGCACTGGCCCAATTGAAGAAAGACCAGAAAAGTCAGTGCCCCAAACTACCGGTAGTAAGGACACAACTACCGGTAATACGAGGCACTGGCCCAATTGATGAACTACCGGTAAAATGAGGGCCCAGAAGCGCACAAATCAGATCTTAATTAACAGGCGGGATTGAGGAGATTTTATTTGTGTTTTGAAAAGATTTTCAGTTCTAATTTTTAGCCTTTTCTTTAGGGATTCCTAAATGAGATTAGAGAATCTTTTGATGTCTGTAAAAGGATAAGGAACCCTAGGGAAAAGGGATCAAGCTTTCCATTAAGTTTTATTCTAGTTTCTCAGCCGCCTTTCATTCTGTTTTCGAACTCCCAGATCTGGGAAGAGTTAAATAAAAAGTTCTCCTATTTTCTTGTTCTGATTTTATTTTTCATTCATTGTTTTCTTTTCCTTTTTCTTGTTATTAATTTCTGATGGATTCCCTCATATCCATGAGGAACTAATCCTTCAAGGATCCAATTCGACGGTGAAACGTTGAATCATGACTTAAGGTAATCCAATCCTCGTCTATGGTGTTCAATTTCCAGCATCCTTTGAATAATCAAGTTATATTCTGAAATCAATTAAAAGTTTTTGTAAAAGGTTTTTGCTTGTGTGTAGACAATCTTTTGACACACACAATTCTTGGATCTCTACAAGGTTTTAATTCGAAACCCTAATTTCTTACTTGATTATTGAATTGATACCAATATTTCTTAAATCTCCACAAATAAATTATATTTTTCCTGATTATCCGACGAAGGTTCGATGTTATAGAACCGGAGTTGAGTTATATTATTGAGGATTGGATTATTCCGAGTCACGGTCAACGTGGATCTTGAGAATTGGATCCTGTTTGTTAAACCTTTGTTAAATCGTTCTTAAGTTCACCACAGTATTTTCACCAAAACAAATCTCAAATCCCATCTCTCTCCCTTCCGATAAACTTTCAAATCACTCGTTTCCCTGTGGATTCGACTCCGGACTTCCGGATTTATTATGCTACAACCGAAACCTAATCCTACGCTTGGGATACACTTTATATTAACACCGGTTGACGACAAGCAGCGAACCTTCAATCAGTCCTAATTTAACACGATTTAGACGAAATTCAAGCCCTCCATGCCCAGCTGGAGTCCCTCCATCTCTGCTTGTACGAGAGCAACCACCTATGCAGACTAAGGTTCCCTGTCCATCTGTTTGTGCGCGAGCTATTCCATCATTTCAACTTGGCTCTAAGCCAACTGATGCCTGACACATGGAGACAACTGACCTCCATGACTAACCTATGGCACCGAGAAAGCGAAGGGAAGCATGCTCTATCCCTTGTTGAGTTCCTCTCGTACTATTTTTTGAAGAAAGCCAAGTTCGAACTAGGTTGGTGGTTTTTTCAATCACATGTCGGCTTCAACTTAATTAGTAAAATTCTTTCATCAATCAAAGGGTGAAAGGACAAGTTTTTCTTCTTGGGTGGCGACACTTGGGAGTTCGGCCCTTTTGATGTTTTATGCAAGCTTCCACCTAGGGTGCTATGTCGATGGGGAGATCCACCCCAGTTTGCTTCTTTCACTGTCCATTGTGTTTCTGAAAGTGCCGCATCTTTCATTGAATCACTGAGGAAGAATGCCCCTTTATCCTACAACACCCTTATGACTCTAACACTCCTTCACACATGCGACCTTGGCCTAGATCCTGAAGGTATATGACTACTTAGTTTTTAGTTCTGAATATTGTTTGCATAGTTTTCTACCCTGACTTTGCTTCTTTCTTGTAGTTGACCTGACAAAGAAGAAGGCCCTGAAGAGGCCTAGGCTGAACCCCCAGGCATCCAAAAAGACAAGGCCAGAAAACCCTTGGCTAAGAAGCCAAAAGTGATCGTCCATGAGGTGGGAGATGACACTGACATAGTGACATGATGCCCAAGAAATCCTCAAGGCAACCGGTTTCCCTTCTCCAGTGGCTGATGGAACCATTTTGCGACCTAACCCCCTCTAGCTGATCCTAAATCCCCTCTCCCTACCAAGCCCTTCGCCCCTCTACTAGCGGAAAAACTATAGCACATGCTGAGGGGGTGAGTCTTCGAGCTGATAGCCCTCCTCCTGCTACCCCATCTCTTACAAGAGCAGACCATGCGGCGAAGGCCCAACCTTTTGCTGAGGGATCTTTTTCTCTTGCTGCCGCTTAGTGACTCACCGTGGAACTAATCAGCATGCTGTATACTTTTCATTTCACCGATCCCATTCCTGAGGGTAGCATACTCCTCAACCTCGAGTCATGCCGAGAGCATGTTAACGCACACGTGGGTGACGAGATGCCCTGAATCAAGTGCCAACTGCCACATTGGCCCAAAATATTCATATGTCACTGAGTTGGGTATGTTTTGCACCCTAGTTTTCTTACCATTTTTCAAACTAGTTTTTGCTGATCTACATTCCTTGGTTGGCGTTGTAGCCTTGTGTTGAAGGTGTTAACCTGTTGCTGCGTCTTGTGGACTTCGGAGATGCTCATCTTGCTAGATCTGCTCGGGATGAGGCTTTGCAAAGCTGGAGGGGTTGAGGAAGAAAGAAAGAGGCTTAAGGCCTCCTTGTCCAGCGCCAGTGACTAGGAGCGCAGGTTTTTAGAGGAGAAGGAATTTGCTTAATTGGCGGCAAGGGATGCCGAACTTGAGCTGAACATTGCTCGGGAAACCATGGGGGAGGGGGCGAGAGAGAGAGAGAGAGAGCTGACTCTACTGATTTGCAAGCCCGACAAGCAAAGGCAAAAGTTAAGTCTTTTCGATCGGCCCTGGAGCTTAAGCGAGAAGTTCAGGTTGCCACTGAAGTAAACGTGCAAGACCTGGATGAACGTTTGGCTCTACCCACTGCCTGCTTGGAGGCAGCTTTGAGTGTAGCTGTTAGGTTGTACAAGGAGTCTGAGGAGTTTCAGGCCACTTTTGCCGTACTCTTTGACTTTGACTTCAAGTGTCTAAAGAGGAACCTGACCGAAGACTTCCCCAAGCTCAAGCTTTGTAGTTACAGACCGGAGAATAATTCGGGTTCAGATGAGTAATGGTTAGGACTTATTTCTTTGTTTGATATTGTTTAGCTGACCTTGTAATTCCTGGGTGTGTTAACGAATTTGTAGCCATCTATTTTCTGATGTTTCTAAGATTGCTGATTTTTCGTAGCCATCTGTTTTTTGATGTTTTTGAGATTGCTGATTTTTCTGACCGAGACAGTCGATGTTGTGACTAGCCTATCTCCTTGTCCTCCTATCTCTTTGAGGCATGGGCCTTGCCTGCATGCTTGGGAGAGATATACTTACCCCTATGGGCTCTCTTACAGAGCCCCTCTGTGGGGATACCCTTGGATCAAGTTTCTCGTTAGGGCTGCCATTGGCCTCTGGGCCTATTATATGTTCCCCTATCTTTGGCAGTCGTTGGCTTCGCTTGAACTATTGGGAGAGATATAGTTGCCTTTTACTGAGCCTTAGGGCGTTGGTCGGTATGGCTTTGGTGTTGTGTTGTCCTCTTGGGTGTGATCGATCGCACACAGATTCTGTGAGTCTGCTCTAGATTGTAAATTGTAAATTTTTAGATAATAATTAAAATTTGTAAATTTTTTCGAATGATTATTTGTAGAATAGATTTTGCAAAAGGTAGGGTGGAGTCTGGAATTCCACTATGTGACTTCTCACTAACTCTTTGAACTTTTCTCTTCAAACTGCAAAACACTCAATCTTATTTAGCACCAATTGGGTGTTGGTCTCTTATGGCACTCCGATGTTTAAGTTAGATTCTGTGAGGAGAGCAAAATTAACTTGAAAGCTGAAGAATGTGAATGCGCATACCTGTGAGTGAAGTGTCCGTGGATTATTTATGAAAGACCCCAACATTGCTAGGAGCACCGGCCGAAAATATCGCGCCTTGGACTGTGATTCATGGCGTTTTCATCATGTGCATTGCGTCCATGCGAATTGGGCAGTAATGTCCGCATATCCTGTAACTGTCTCGTCATCACGTCTTATTAAGCAACAACCCGCAATGTGGGGGACAAGTCACCACTTGGCCATGCCGAACATGGTGCCCTCGCACAATACGACTGAACGGCATGAGTTGTGAGATCATTGGCCTAAGTTGATGTGCCGATCATAGAAGAGGTTCAGCCCTTCTCTAGAGTCCTGAACCCGATAGGGTTTGATGACCACGGACACCCCATAGATGAGCGTGAGCAACTTTGCCTTTTGGGCTTGGCCCAGATCGATCCCACTGAAGATGGGCCGAGCGTGTACTTAGGCCGAAGGCCCATTACCTTGCATATCCGGCCTTATCACATGTAGTGTGTAAACTTAAATGGAGAATCTAAATGGCTACTCATATGTGATTTTGAAATTATGTATTCTTTCATTTATTTTTCATAATTATTTTTCAATTTATTTTCGGAATGCACATTATGCAATATGTAATTTCATTTTACACACTCATATGCAAAATTGTTCACGAAAAAGTGCAAAAATTGAATTGCCAAACACCCCTTAAATCTAAATACACATTTTTAGTAGGCTTAATTACTCAGACACCCCCTAAATTATCACCGAAAATCACTTTCACCCCCTCAAAAAAATTTCGTATCACTATCACCTCAAAAGCAATAGACTTCGTGGTCCCATAAAATATGTTATTTGAAGTAGCGAAAAGGCCTAATTGTCCTTAACATATAAATAGATTTTGTGCTTAATTTCTTACATCCACCGGAAAAAGTGACTGGGCTTGACTGGATTTGGACAATTGGATGTCCCAATCCTCCAACCCATATCTGATTCTTTCACCTCCGGATACATCCTAGCCGACCAGAATCGATTGGAGCTCCAACAACCATTCGTCCTTCCAGCCACCGCCCATTGACGCTACCACAACTGGGAACCGATCTCAGATGAAACCAAAAGGGCTATTGGCGACGAGGAAGGAAAAGCTCCAAAGGAAGATTGTCCCAATTACGGTTGCATTCTCCACACGGTTGGAACCCACACAAAAACCTCTTTATAAATAAACTCAGTCCCTCTCTCTCACTCTCTCCATGCACATACACACGCACATGTATTTAAACAAGGATACATGTATGAATCTCAAAGATTCCTAACCGGATCAGAAGAAGTTTGGAGCAAGGAAGCGAAGAAACTGCGAGACTAGCAACTCAAATTCCAAATTGGAGGTAATTCCTCCGTTCACCTTCTTCCGTTTTACTCCAGTTCGAAAATTCTAATCGAAAAAAGATAGGAAATCTCAGATCTTCAATTGTTGAAATTAGGCCACTTTGTTTCACTGAATCACCTTTACCTTTTTATTTTGCGTACTTTACTTGGTGAATGTACTTGCATGTATAGAGATGGAAGTAAAAAGGCCCATTTACGACATTACTAGATTTGGCATATCCGATCGAGACGTTTGGTGTCGGAGGAATTCATTCATCGCTCCCGACGAAATTGTTTTGATCCTTGCTTGGGGGCTAACCATGGTTGTTGCCTTGGGGAAATGAAATTTCAAGGGGCATGAAACTGTGAAAATTGTGTGGAGATGAGATAGAGCATAGATTTGGCTTCAAATTGAGTGTCCCACAGAAATGAAGAGATGGGAGGGAGGAGGGTTGGGTTTAGGGGAGAGAGAGGTTTAGGAATAAAGAGAGAGAGAGAAAGATTAAGCAAATGGATTGTGTATTGGTTTAGGGATCTCTCAATGGCATTTTCGACTTGATCTGATACTTTTTCCGTCCAAAATTATTTTTTCCGTTCACAAATCTCATGGTAGACTAACAAAATGAGTTAAAGTGACACGCTAAATAAGCTCAGGGGATGACAGTGATACAAAATAATTTTGAAAGAGTGAAAGTGATTTTCGGTGATAGTTTAGGAGGTGTTCGAGTAATTAAGCCATTTTAGTACCCCAAACATTTCTGGTATTTTTTAATATTGTTGGCTATTGAATGATGGTACACGAAGCGGGCTCCGGTTCCTAACTGTTGAATTGCAATTTCAAATTTGATCCGACCGTTTGGAAAACCGGAGACAAAAGTAGCCGTTGTGAACCTTGCTTTTCCTTCGTTCACTTGAAAACCCTAACCCTGTCTTTTTTATCCACTGATTATACATGACATCAGTACATTACCAAATCAATATCCTCTCTTTCATCAACCGTAAATTCGACTCCTGTTCTCTTTGTTGATTGAGCAAAACCCTTTGTCCAGCTTTAAAATTGACCCATTCTCTCCTTTGATTTTCAAGAGTCCAGAAACGGTTCTTTAATTTCAGACGGAAAGGAAGAAAACCCAAATTTTCTCTTACCCACATATCGATATATATTCAGGCTTCAAAAGGCTCATATGGCTTCAAGAACTGCCACCAAAGACATCATCACTCTTCGTGGATCAGCCGCGATCGTAAGCGAATTCTTCGGTAAAACCTCTCTACCCGTTTTACTTCTTTGAATCTTTCATTATCTTTGGTGGGTTTTTAGGAGATTCAAGAATTTTTTACTAGTCTCTGTTCTGTTTTTTTGGGCCCTGCAAAAACCCTTTTCAGGCTATGCTGCAAATAGGTAACTCCATTGAATCCCTTAATTTGTCAAAGAATTTATAATGTTAGTCTTCAATATACTTTGTGGTAATCATTTGGTCTTGAAATGAATTTTGTATTGGAAACATATTCAGTATTCTCTATAACCGTGGGATTTATCCGGAAGAAAGTTTTGCAAAAGTGAAGAAATATGGGCTTCCAATGTTGCTCACTCAGGATGAGGGTGTCAGATCCTTTATTTCCAATCTAACCGCTCAGCTTTCGGGTAGGTTTTCATATATCCAAAAACTTCAGTTTTGGGTTTTAATTGGCTGATTTGTTTGCATTTTCTTTAATTCAATAATAATGAATCCTTTTTAACTATAATGATGTGAAGAGTGGCTGGAATCTGGGAAGTTACAGAGGATAGTTCTGGTGATAATGAGCAAGTCCACAAATGAGGTACTAGAGAGGTGGAATTTCAGCATTGAGACTGATTCTGAGGTCGTTGAGAAAGGGTAAAATTTTCCTGTTGTTTTTAGATTAGAAACCCATTAAACTCGACTCAGTTTTTTTTCCCATATACTAACACTTTCCATTTTGGATCGATTCAATTCGACTCCAGCGTATCAAGGGAGAAAAGCGACAAAGAAATTATGAGAGAAATACAAGCAATTATGAGACAAATAGCATCCAGCATAACATATTTGCCATGCCTCGACGAGCCATGTAACAATCAGTCCACTACCAACCCATTATTTTGCTTAGGAATGCGCTTTTCGCACTTCTACTTGGCAAATTGCACTCATTTATTTGATTCGATCTGTTGCAGGTGTGTTTGATGTGTTAGCATATACCGATAAGGATGTTGCAGTTCCTTTCACTTGGGTTGAGAGTGACCCCAAATTGATTTCCAATCCACAAATGGTGAAATTGCATTCCTTTGATACCAAGGTAAACATGGAGAGTTAATTTTGTCGCATTTAGAAAGGAGAGGTGAGATTCTTGTTTGGTTATGAAATTTTTGCTTTGGGGTTATTGCAGATTCACAAGGTGGACACTCTAGTATCCTATAAGAACGACGAGTGGGACGAGCCGTAGAGCAATTCGCTCTTTTCATGCGTGCGTGCGTATCATGTGTTCTTTCTCAGTTACATGAATGTGGCTTCTTCTGAATGGTTGAGAAGTAAGAACAATGAGGAGTGAATGTAATCAACATATGTCTGATGTTAACATGGAATTCTGAATGATTTGTTGGTAAAATGTTACAACAATTCTCTTTGTTTATTGGTGATGAAGCATAATACTGAGTTTTACCTATAGCTTAGCAAAATGAGTATTTAAGTTTCAACTACACCATGGCGTTGGTCTGAACTTCTTGATTACATCTTTTGCACTTATTTTTGGACTTACTCAAAATTTTTTTGTTGTAAATTTTTCAAGATACTTCTTAATATTGGAGTTCAGTTTCCATGTAGGGAAAAAATTTCGTGCCTCTTACTGCCACATCATGCTCCAAGTCCTCCACCACCAAACACACGGAAAATTCCTAACAGCAGCATTCAATATTGAAGAAACTAATGGCCATTGAATCCAATTTGCTCTCTCTCTCTCTCTCTCTCTCTAGTTTTCAACACAGCCACATAAATGGGCCCTGACGCCCTGTGTTAACGAAAATCAGTCTCGAGAACACCAAATCTGAAATTTTGTCATCAATAAAATTCCAGTAGAAATCATGTTGATGTAACTGGAAATTGAGATTTATGTGCATTCCTCTTCCAGACGGCATCAAACAGAAATCGTTGAAAGTCATGAGTCCCTTGTTCGCATTCTAAGACGCACGGAGCAGCTTCCACCTAAAAAATATATTGTCTACTTTTGGTCCAACCTACAGCCGGCCTTACTGATTTGTCATTTTGGGTTCTAAGTCCAATAAGTGTCTTGTTGCTGCAAGTGTCACGTGCAGAGCAAGATTCCAACATACCCACCTCAGCGCAAGCACAAACCTGACTTTGACACCAATTAATGTAAGACGTCCAGTTCAACCAGAAAATATTGTTCGCGTTCGGCCCAGCCCAAAGCCTGGGCTCAGGAGTTTTTTCCTCTACATCCTAAGCTCAAAAGATGCCTTTTAATGACAGTGTCATTTGTCGTCTTACATGAATGAACACTTTAAATATTTGTCTGCAATGGATTTGAAATTCCAACAGACCTCAAAAGATAAAGTGAACACAGTTGACTCAAGAAAAGGTAGTGTGGCTGCATTCTACCTTAGTTCGGCTGAGTTGTTTCCAGATGACCAGGAAGAAGGCTTGTACTGCGCTGCATGGGGGCACCAAGTGACTCAACAAAAGGTAGTGTGGCTGCATTCTACCTTAGTTCGGCTGAGTTGTTTCCAGATGACTAGGGAGAAGGCTTGTATTGCGCTGCATGGGGGCACCAAGTGTTTTTGGTTCAGTGGTGGTGGCTCCCGAAAGCGAGCCCTGAGTCCATCCTAAGCCCAAAAGATGCTTTTTAATGACAGTCTTACATGAACACTTTAAATATTTGTCTGCAATGGATTTGAATTCCAACAGACACCAAAAGAAAAAGTGAACACGGGTGACTCACGAAAAGGTAATGTTGGTTGCATTCTACCTTAGTTCGGCTGAGTTATTTCCAGCTGACTAGGAAGAAGGCTTGTATTGCGCTGCATAGGGGCACCAGGTGTTCTGGTTCAGTGGTGGTGGCTCCCGAAAGCGAGCCCTGAGTCCACCTCTTTAGCATCTCTAGTGCAGCTTTAGGCTGATCCATTGGAACCATGTGACCAGCGTCATGGACCTGTTTGTCATCACATATGATCATGCAAAAAGTAAGAGGCCCCTCTTCAATATTCCTGCTTCAGAACCATCGACTTCAAATGGAACTTCAGGAGATTCTACAAACTCTCTCTGACCTGTCCATTCCATGGCATGCACCCATCTTGAATTTCCAAGCCAGTTGCAGATGAGATCATATTCTCCAGCATACACAATCAACTTAATTCCATCATCAAGAAGAGCAGGAATGCCAACCTCAAGGTTCCTTATCCAGTCCACAAGCATAGCACAAGCGTAGCCTGATACGCAGTGGGGCTGCAGGAAACAAAGTTTATTCCCCAATGCTGAGAGCTTCCTTGACTGTTTTCTGTTTCAGAAATTGCTCCATGTTCGAGAAGTCATAGCAAAGGCTTCCCTCACACTCAGGGGCGGACCCAAGATTTGAAATTGGGGGTGTCACCATCAAAATAATTGAACAACTAAAAATTAAATTTGTATTCAATAACCAAAAAATATAGGTGTTTCAAAATTTAATTAATCAAATTGGAGAGAGTTTGACAGAACAAAAGGGTATGGGGTTGTCATAAGGTAAGCTTTGACTTACACTTAAACCTTTAAAAAAAAATTTGCTTTTGGTGGGGCATGGGGGTGTCACATGACACCTCCCCCCTTCTCTTTAGGTCCGCCACTGCTCACACTTATTTCCGAGGTCATAGTAATTGACATTGCCAGCAATTGCCATGATGCTACTGAATACAGCATTGCAAACAAAGTACGCAGACACACAAGAGATTGTACCATCAGTGCCACAGAGCTTTACTGCTGTTTCACACAAAGGAAGCACCTTGTCAATACGAATATACTCAGCTTTCTTAATAATCCCCGTGTCCAAAGCATAATCTGTGTATGCTTTGTACTGAATCAGAGGATCAGTAAGTCCATTACCAAAGGCAAAACCTTCAGGTTTATATGAATTCCTTGTTTGGCTTTGTTTCCTCGGTGGACTCGAGCAGCAAAAGCAGGTATATAGTGCCCAGGATAAGATTCTCCAGTTATCTAGAAGCCATTTTCCACATACCTTGGGATGCTCCTTAAAGAAGGCCTGTAAGAAATCGTACAGATTATTACTGACACCATCTTCATTGTGTCGTGTCGTACAGATAATTACTCAAAGTCCTGAACCATTACCTGTTTCTGTGTCTTCAGTTCCTGTGATTCCTTCCAGTCATTCAATGTAAACTAGATCCAAATCTGGGATTTTTAAGCCGAAGCATCAGTTTTCTCTTGTTTCTGTTCCTTCTTCTGTTACTTCTTCTTCTACTGTTGTTACTGAACCAAGACATTTCGGATAGGCTGTTAAGCACTTTGTTTGGCAACAAGCCATGTCCAAAGAATATCAAGCTTTAATGGATCAATGTACCTGGAAATTGGTTCCTCCACCTTTCCATAGGCAAGTCATAAGTTGTCAATGGATATACAAGATTAAAAAGCATTCAGATGGAACCATTGCTCGATACGAAAAAGCATGTCTTGTTGAAAATGGCAATCAACAGTTTGAAGGTTTAAATTTCAACGAACATTTAGCCCAGTGATTAACAACCTACTATTCGCATTGTTCTTAGCTTGGCTCTCCATCACAACAGGACTTTGTGACAATTATATGTATCCAATGCCTTTTTACATGGTGAAATTACAGAAGATGTCTACATGAAACACCCCATGGGTTACAGGAGTGTGTTACCTCATCATGTATGCAAAATTAAAAAAGGCACTCTATGGTCTGCGTCAAACACCCAGAACTTGGTTTTCAACTTTTTTCTAGTTTTCTGTTGCAACATGGTTTCATCAACTGTCAAGCAGACACCTCCTTGTTCATCTTTCATTCTGGTTCAGTAACCATTCTGGCCTTAGTGTATGTGTATGACATCATTCTCACCAGTAATGACAATGCCAAGATCACATATATGGTTTCTCTCTTAAGCTCCAAGTTTTTCATGAAAGACTTGGGGGCATTACTTTATTTTTTAGGAATTGAGGTGCAACATTTGTCTTCTGGTTTGTTTTTATTGCAGCAGAAATATGCCAATGATCTTTTGATTAAGGCTAGCATGGTTGATTGTAAACGCAGTTCATCTCCCTCTTCTGTTAAACCTGGTCTTGTGTCTCCTGGTTTTTTATTAGAAGATGTTGCTCATTGTGGAATGATTGTTGGCAGTTTGCAGTATCTCACTTTGAGAAGGCCTGATGTCACTCACTCTGTGAACCTTGCATGTCAACATATGCATTGTCCCAAAAAGTCATTTCATGGCTGTTAAACGCATTCTGATGTACATCAAAGGTACAATAGATCATGGTTTATTCTATACAGGTGCTTCTTTACTTTTGTATGCATATCCAGATACTGATTGGGCTGGAGATCAATCTTATCGAAAGTCCACCACTGGCTTTGCTCTGTTTTTAGGCTCCAATCTCATTTCTTGACGTGCTAAGAAACAAAATATTGTGGCATGTTCATCCAAAGAGACTGAATATCGTGCATTGGCACAAATAGCAGCAGACATCGCCTGGGTTCTTCAGTTAATGAAAGAACTGCACATTCCTATTGTTCAGCCTCCTGTTCTTTGGTGTGACAATCAGTCAGCCAATGCTCTAGCTGCCAATCCTATTTTTCACGCACGTACTAAACACATTGAATTGGATTATCACTTCATTCGAAAAAAGGTTCTTCAAAAAGAAATTGTTAATCAGCAGCACATTGGCACTGATCTTCAAATTGCAGATATTTTTACAAAGGCCCTATCTGTGGGTCATCTTCTGTTTCTGAAATCCAAACCATCCTTGAGTTTGAAAGGGATCAAGCTACAGATTATAATAAAGAAATGGAAAGCAATGATCAAGTGAAGTGCACTGAGTCAGTGGAAGTCCAGTATAGCCGAAGTGTATCTGATAATAATTAGGAAAGTATTCCGTGGAATGTATATGGTTAATGGATCCGCAATTAGTTAGGACAAAAATCGATTACCTGAAATTGAGCACTGTTTCTTTTGTTTTCTGAGATATTAAAATTGTAAAAGTTGGTCAAGTGAGATGTAATACAATACAGAGCATTTCTTTCTCAAGAACATTTTCTATCTTTGATTTCTTTTCCATTGTCCAGTTGATTTCTTGATGATCTCAATAAATTCTTCCACAATTTCTTAAACCAAACAAAGTTTTCAAAAACTTCAGATATGAATGGACAAAATATGCAAGCACCCAACATTTTCGGCATAATAGTGACCCATCTGTGAAAGCCAAGCCCATATTGAGTCACCACATTGTCGGAGCAAAGCAATTATTAGTTCATTGAGGCAGGAACTAAATTCCAATTATTAGTCACCAAATGGAATTTGGTTCCTGTCTCTTTCCTTTGCTGGACCTCATAATTTAGTGCGTTATCAACTCCTTTCTCATTCTCATCAAATTTAGATTAGGTCACCCAACAAGCATACCTGTTAATAAACTTAGGCACCACCAATAAATTAAATTTCTACATCCGTTCCTTGCAAATTGTTGCGAAGTAAGTCTAAGAACACATATTTTGTGCACAAATCCAAACACAAATATGTTGAAAGATCATCACAACCTCTCTTTAGTTTTCCAGAGTCTTCCGGTTGTCACCGAAAAATTCCGGGCTATTTTGGAACCATCTAGATTCCTCTAGAACGTTCCGGAAACTACTAGACTTTGCTAGAGTCTTCCGGAATATTTTGGATTTCGCTAGAACTTTCCGGATTATACTAAAATGTTCTGGAACATAATAGAAGTTTTATGGATTCATGTAGAAGCATCTTGAAGTATGGAGTGTAGTGTGCTTCTAGAAGACTCCATTGGCCCTATAAATAGAGATGAAGGCATTCATTTTGTAGTAATGCATGAAAGAGTCAAAGTGAGATGTCCAAATAGTGAGTGCCAAAGAGTGTTCTTCCTTGAGTGAGTTGTGTCTTTACTTTTGTGTGTGTGAGAGTCATAGTGTGTGTTGTTTGTATACACAAATATAGTGTACACGTTGCTTGTAATAAAAAAATTATAGTTTTTAGTTGTGTCTAACTCAATAATTATGTCCGAAATCGTTAGAAGCAAATCGGGTTCTCGAAAATAATGTGGATTTTATGTGCATAACGATTCCGAACACATTTATGTCCAAATCTGTGCACGAAAAGGTGTGTTCCTAGACTTTTTTTTTGTGTAACAATTTTCCTATGGGTCCATTACCCTATCAATTGCACGAACATGCATCGAAAATGAATCAAAAACCTAAACAAGTGATCCCTTGCCAACCTACAACAAAACAAAAAAATGGAACAGACTTCTGAGGCCATGTGATCAGGAAAGGAATTGACATTTTAACTTATTACGTAATGGTAGCTGATGAGAGCTAATGCACGTAATGGAAGACATGCGCATGAAGACATTATTGGGCTGCAAAAAAGTTAATGCCTAAAGTCCAAGAATTTCCCAGAAAGAGGATACTTCTAATGCACAAATTGATGCACAAATTGCAAAGGCTGGTGAGACTCTGGCCCATAATATTAACCTTTTTTGCACGTAGAATAATAAATGCAGACCAAGAAAGATTCTCCCACGTGATTTATATTATATAATATATATATATATATATATATATATATATATATATATGGGTATATGTATACACCAAATCAAAGTACCCAGTCACCAAACCCATATCCCACAATTCACTAGTCACCACCTTTGAACAGCAACCTGCTTTCTTCATACCTTCGCAGGTCTGTAATACTTTGGTTTGTCCTATATTTTATTCTAATAAGACATTAGGTTCAATTTCTACTCGGTTTAATTCTTACTCTGTTTTCATGAATTAATTACTATTGCTGATTGAGTGTATCTAGTTTTTTTTCAACTGGGAATGTTTATTATTATTATTATTATTATTATTATTATTATTATTATTATTATTATTATTATTCTATTCTGTGTCTCTGAATCAATTATTTTTGGGAATTAAGGCTCAATTTGATTTCATTTGGTTTGGTTTCCTAAATCAGTTACTGTTTTTATAGTTAATCTGATATTTGAACAGGGTATAAATATTCATGAGTTATACTATGGTCCTGAATTAATTACTGTTTATTGAATTTTATTCCGTTATTAGTTGAAGTTTTTGGAGTGGTACTGATTTTCCAGCACTGATGGTGGGTGTTGTGTTTCAAATGCAGGTCTATTGACTTCTCTCTGCGCACGGAGGGTCTCCCATTAGGGTTTTGGAATCTGTGTCAATGGAAATCACACTAAAGCTTGTCAATGTGGCCTTTTTCTTGCTGTTTCTGGCTTGGGTTTTGCTAGAGTTATTCAGAAAACCGTCATTTTCTCTATAGGTTCATCACCAAATTCTCTTGGTTTTGAGCCATGACACTGTATGAGCTTCATGTGATCATCTATAATAAACTCTTGCATTCGATCAACTGACACCTTTGTTTGAGCAATCATAGATATCAATTCTGAGAGATTGTAAATGGCTTCTTGCCAAAATCCAAAAAGTAGCTAGGGTTGAAAGGACAGTACCTAATGTCAATGGTGTGTGCAAAACAATGCAAACACCAAAGGTGACAACCAAAATCACACTTGGCGATGTCCAAAATAAAAAAGCTATGGCCGAGCATGTATAAAGGTACTTCTTAAGCCAACTTCTTTCGATTTCCATATGTTGAAAAAGCTTCTTCAAGAGGGTGGATTCCCAAGAATGGGGATTTAGGACTCTCATGCTCTTTAGGGTTTCTGAAGTAGCTTTGATTCTCGAGTCCTTAGCTGCCATTATCTTTGACTGGAGCCTTTTCTGCCTATTTGCCAGTAGGGTGCTGCTCACAGTGCAAAACTTGTTGCCAAAAGAGCAGCAAATGAGGTAGCTAAAACCAAGGTTTCTGTAAAGAATGATGAGGGCTAAAATGACTTGAATGGGAAGCAACCACAGTCCATGGATGTGCAAAAAGAAGTCCCCAATCCTCTCGACATCCACTCTGATGGAATTTATGACTTTGCCGTTGCTCATGCCACCATACTTGATTGACAAGCATTTCTTGTATGTCAATACCATAAGAGCGAGGTTTTCCTCTGTTCTTCCTTTGTATACCCAAAAAAATGGCACTGCCTAATGATCTTGCAAACCCATTAAATCAGATAGTCAGAAAAATAGTTTCAGTTTGTCTACTAGAAAATTATCCATCGAAGGTGTAACATTACTATTCGAAGTCCCAAATAATATCTCTTTCAAATCTTTTTCATCAATTTGTCAATCCTCTGATGCTCCACCTGCCCTGTTCCCGACGCCCTTATGGTATTGACGTACAAGAAATGCTTGTCAATCAAGTATGGTGGCATGAGCAATGGCAAAGTCATAAATTCCATCAGAGTGGATGTCGAGAGCATTAATTGGGGACTTTCTTTTGCACGTCCATGGACTATGGTTGCTTCCGTTTCAGGTCGTTTTAGCCCTCATCATTCTTTACAGAAACCTTGGTTTAGCTCCCTCATTTGCTGCTCTTTTGGCAACAAGTTTTGCACTGTGAGCAGCACCCTACTGGAAAATAGGTAGAAAAGGCTCCAGTCAAAGATAATGGCAGCTAAGGACTCGAGAATCAAAGCTACTTCAGAAACCCTACAGAGCATGAGAGTCCTAAATCCCCATTCTTGGGAATCCACCCTCTTGAAGAAGTTTTTTCAACATAGGGAAATTGAAAGAAGTTGGCTTAAGAAGTACCTTTATACATGCTCGGCCGTAGCTTTTTTATTTTGGACATCGCCAAGTGTGATTTCAATTGTCACCTTTGGTGTTTGCATTCTTTTGCACACACCATTGACATCAGGTACTATTCTTTCAACCCTAGCTACTTTTCAGATTTTGCAAGAAGCCATTTACAATCTCCCAGAATTGATATCTATGATTGCTCAAACGAAGGTGTCAGTTGATCGAATGCAAGAGTTTATTATAGATGATCACATGAAGATAATACAATGTCATGGCTCAAAAGCAAGTGATGTAGCAATTGAGCTTTGTCGAAATATACGAACGATATATTTTATTCTTCTCACAATAAGGAAATATATAGACTGTGTACAAGATGAATAAGGAAAGAAAATAATACGGAAAGAGGAAATTAAATCCCTAATTGATGCTACCTACCTAATTGACTAACTTGCCTAATTACAATATATATACTACCATATACAACATTATTTCCAACACTCCCCCTCAAGCTGGAGCGTATACATCGTATACTCCAAGCTTGAGACAAATAGAGTCAATGGAAGTCTTGGGAAGAGCCTTTGTGAAAATATCAGCAAGTTGAGAGCCTGAAGGAACAAACGGCGTGCTAATCTCTTTGGATTCCACTTTTGACCGAATGAAATGACAGTCAACTTCAATGTGTTTGGTCCTTTCATGAAATACTGGATTATTAGCGATGTGGATAGCAGCCTGATTATCACAGTATAAAGGAGTGGGACCATGCACTGGAATCCCAAACTCTTGTAGAAGTGTACGCAACCAAGTCAACTCACAAGTGGTATGAGCCATTGCTCTATACTCTGCTTCTGCACTAGAACGTGCCACAACTGACTGCTTCTTACTCTTCCAAGTCACAAGATTGCCACCTATAAAGGTGCAATAACCAGTAGTAGAACGACGATCAGCAGGAGATCCAGCCCAGTCAGCGTCTGTATATCCTTCGATACGAAGATGTCCAGATGACTTGTAGAGAAGTCCACGTCCAGGTGCATTTTTAAGATACTTCAAGATACGAACAACTGCTTCCATATGAGGAACTCGAGGACACGTCATAAATTGACTGACAATACTGACTGCATAGGAGATATCAGGTCGAGTAATAGTGAGATAAATAAGCTTACCCACAAGTCTCCGATACATCTCAGGATCATCAACCAATTCACCATCTTCCGGCATTAGTTTAAGATTAGTGTCCATGGGAGTAGCTACAGGTTTAGAACCAAGATAACCTGTATCCTTCAAGAGATCGAGAGTGTATTTCCTTTGTGATAAACTAATGCCCGCTTTGGAACGAGCAACCTCAATGCCGAGAAAATACCGAAGCTTGCCTAGATCCTTAGTAAGAAAACTGGAACAAAGATGACGAATCAATATTTCAATCCCAACACCATCACTGCCGGTGATGACAATATCATCCACATAAACCACGAGAATCACAATACCACGAGTAGTCTTTTTAAAGAATACAGAGTGATCAGCTTGACTTCGAGTCATACCATGAGACACAACGGTACTACTGAACTTATCGAACCAAGCCCGGGGAGATTGTTTGAGTCCATATAACGATTTGCGAAGATGACACACAGACTTTCCCTTGGACTCAAAACCGGGTGGTTGAGCCATATAGACAGTCTCAGAGAGGTCACCATGAAGAAATGCATTCTTGACATCAAATTGATGAAGAGGCCAATTAAGGTTGGCCGCAAGAGAGATAACAATTCGAACAGAATTGAGTTTGGCAACCGGAGAAAAAGTCTCAGTGTAATCGAGCCCGTAGGTTTGGGTGAAACCTTTGGCCACAAGACGAGCTTTCAAACGATCAACAGTACCATCAGAGTTGTGGTTGATAGTAAACACCCAACGACAACCAACAATATGAGCTCCAGAAGGCTTGGGAACAAGATCCCAAGTATGATTCAATGATAAAGCGCGCATCTCTTCTTCCATAGCAGAACGCCATCCAGGATGAGAAAGAGCCTCCTGAGAAGACTTAGGAACAACAAGAGAGGACAAAGAGACAGAAAAAGCGCGAAAAGAGGGAGATAAATGATCATAGGAGACAAAGTGAGAGATAGGATGGGAAGTGCAGGAACGAGTACCTTTACGCTGAGCAATAGGAAGATCGAGAGTAGGATCTGCAGACGCTAGAGGAGATGGTGTGGGTACAGAAGCTGGATCTGTACTAGCAACAGTTGGAGCGGTAGCGGAAGGACGACGAACATAAACCTGTGTAATTGGTGGTCGAGAAGTAAGCTCAGGGAGACAAGGGGACTGACCAAGGTCAGCCAACATGGGTGGTCGCACCTGTCCACCTTCAAGGGAATAATATGGGATGGTTTCAAAAAATGTGACGTCAGCACTCACGAAGTGCTTCCGTAATGAGGGACTATAACACTTGTACCCTTTTTGTGTGCGAGAGTAACCAAGAAAGATACATTTGTAAGACCGAGGATCAAGCTTATCACGACCAGGAGATAAATTATGAACAAACGAAACACAACCAAAAAGTTTTAAGGGAAGACTATAAAGATCCTTGGCAGGAAACATGACCTGATAAGGAATTTTTCCATTCAAAACTCGAGAAGGTGTTCTATTTATTAGGTAATTTGCTGTAAGAATAGCATATCCCCAAAAAAGTTTTGGAACGTTCATGTGAAGCATAAGAGCACGAGCTACACCTAAAACTGGCCCATTTTTCCGTTCTGCAACCCCATTCTGTTGCGGAGTGGTGACACAAGCAGTTTGATGAATAATGCCATGAGTCTCATTAAAATGCGTAAATTCATTAGAAAGATATTCTTGGGCATTATCAGTTCGTAAGATATGTAATTTAGCATTAAACTGATTGACAATCTCAGCATGAAATTTTGAAAACACAAAAAATAATTGAGACCGATCTTTGAGGAGATACACCCAAGTTATACGAGAAAAAGCATCAATAAATGTAACAAAATAGCGAGCACCACACAAACTCGTAGTGCGCGAAGGTCCCCAAATATCTGAATGAACTAAAGCAAAAGGTTCTAAACATGGTGACTCAGTACGTAAAGGATAAGAAACCCGACGGTGTTTACTGAGTTCACAAGTATCACAACTAAAAGGAGAAAAATGAGGAAGATTAGGGACTAGCTTGCGAAGATTGGCAGAGGATGGGTGCCCAAGACGACAATGCCACTGATAAGGTGTGACAGTAGAATGTAGAGCAGATAACATGGAAGAGTTGGACGCCTGCTGCTGCTTCTCTTCCCGGAGATAAAACAGACCATTCTTCTCATACCCCCCACCAATCATCCTCTGCGTCTTTAGATCCTGAAATTCACAACGAGAAGGATAGAAACGTACAGAACACTGGTGAGTATGAGAAAGTTTATGAATGGAGATAAGATTAAAAGGGAATTGTGGCAAATATAAGACAGAAGGAAAAACAAGACCAGATGAGGAATATGTACCAATGCCATGAACAAGAATTTTAGATCCATCGGCAATAGTAACATAGGAAGGAACAGAAGGGGTAACAACATTAGTTAAAAGGGACAAGTCACCTGTCATATGATCAGATGCGCCAGAATCGAGTATCCAAGGATTACTGCCAGTACGAGAAGATGAATGAAGACAAGTATTACCTGAAGAGACATGGGTCGCAGTGGAAGAAGAAGAAGATGCATTAGCCCTTTGAATCATATAATCGTACTCGGTCTTGGATATAGTAATCTGAGTAGGAGGAGCAGGTGCAGACGGCTCCCCCTCAAGTGTAGCCTGGTTAGCCCAAGCTGGTTTGCCATGAAACTTCCAGCAAAATGCAACATCGTGGTTGGTTGCATTACAATGAGTACACTTCTTGGTGCCACGACCACCACGCCCCCCACTTCCTCCACGCCGGCCACCACGTTCAAAGGAACTACTATGACTGTGGGGGGGATTGTGATTGCCAAAATTTCCAGAAGATAAAGTAGGGGATGTAATAGGAGCAGCAAGAGCAGATGGAGTCGGTCGCTCTAAACCAGATGAATGGGTAGCAGCCCGTCGAACACGAAAAAAAGCCTCACCAACAGTAGGAACTTCCTTGCCAGATAGAATCTGAGAACTTAGAGGAGCAAGTTCTGAATTTAGGCCAAACAAAAACTTTGAAACACGAAAGTCATCCCTGTACTTCTGTTGAACCCGTAAGTCTGTGGATAACGGTTGATAAACATTTAATTCATCCCACATCCCTTTTAATGTAGAGAAGTAGTCATCGAGTGATCGATCTCCTTGTTGGAAAGAGAAAATCTGCTGATAAATTTGATATATACGAGAAGTATTCTGATCTGATGAATATAATTCTTTGAGAGTGTCCCAAACAGCTTTGGACGTCTCTTGGCAAGCAACATTATTAAAAATATCGGGTTCAAGACTATTCCAAAGTAAAGTCATGATATGAGCATCATTTTGGGTCCAAGTGGGATCAGTAGATGCATCATCAGTGATGTAGGAAGTCTCGCCACTAGCGCGCAGAGATACAGTTACTGCGCGGGACCATGGCAAATAGTTTGATCCATTTAATTTAATCGTGGTGAGAGACCGACGATAATCCCGAACAACATCCTTGGTGCCTGATGCACCAATGTTTTTATTCTCAGCATCTTTGTTCTTATTATCACCCATGATAAATAATAAATCAGAGATATAAACGAAGAGATCCGAGAGTTACCCACAGAAAAAAAAGGGTTAGTTTCAAATACCACAGATCAGCAGGGGTCGCCAGAAAGGACGGTGGCGGCCGGTGACGGCAACTTGCGGGAGTCAAAGCAGAGACCAGAGACCAGATCGCCAAAACAGAGAGGGCAAATCAGGGACCAGATCGCCAAAAACGGAGACCAGAAAACACGTCCAGGCGCAAAACAGAGAGTGCGGCGGCAGGACTGAACAGCGGCAGCCAGGGGCGACGGCTACGGCGACGACTGATGGTTTTAGAGAAAAAAAAAAAGAGAGAACGAAGAGGAGAAAGTCAGGTTCCTAGAACCCGCTCTGATACCATGTCGAAATATACGAACGATATATTTTATTCTTCTCACAATGAGGAAATATATAGACTGTGTACAAGATGAATAAGGAAAGAAAATAATACGGAAAGAGGAAATTAAATCCCTAATTGATGCTACCTACCTAATTGACTAACTTGCCTAATTACAATATATATACTACCATATACAACATTATTTCCAACAAGCTTCAAACCGGGGAATACTCATGGGAACCCTTAGAGTGAGCTTTGAAAAAACCAACCATCAACATCACTGAGAAAATAGAAATCAAGATAGCCTACTAAGTTGCAATTTGTGGCTCAGTTGGGTTAGGAAAATCATGCCTACTTTATAGCTTTCTTGATGAGAGATTCCTAGAATCTCTGGGGAAGGGATGAATGTTTTAGGATCTAAGGTATTTGTTCCGCAGAAGGCATGGATCCAAATGGGAACAGTGAGAGATAATGTCTTGTTCGGAAACGAAATGAAAAAAGCTTTCTATGAGGATGTTTTGGAAGGATGTTCTCTGAAACAAGATATTGATATGTGGGGTGAGGGAGACTTGTGTGTGGTGGGCGAAAGAGGTTTGACTTTGAGTGGAGGCCAAAGGCAGCATATTCAGTAAGCCTGAGCAATCTATATAGTAATTCGGATGTATATTTCCTTGACGATCCATTTAGTATCGTTGATGCTCATACTGGAGCACATTTGTTCATTGTATGCAATCTCTCCATCTTTATAATTTTGTGTAAGTTATGTCTATTTATTTGATTTGCCTTTGTAATTGGAATTTTATTTGCAGAATTGTTTATTGCAACATTGAAGGCAGAAGACAGTGATCTATGTAACTCATCAACTGGAAGTTATAAGATTTTCTTAATAGTACTGAAAAACTTGTGTTGTTTCTCCAGACTTACCTCTTTCATTTTTTTCCCCTTAAAATAGGTAACAAAAGATGGTACAATTTTTCAGTTGGGAAAGTACGAAGATTTGATAGTAGATCGCGACAGTGAACTTGTTAAACAAATGGATGCTCATAGGAAATCTGTAAACAAAATGAACCCTTCCTATGATCATAAATCTTTAACCGGCGCAACCCCTCAAAAAATTCAAAATGAAGTTAATGAAGATAAAATTGAAAAAAAGCACAAGAACTGGAGGCATTTTGGACAGAACCAATGAAGAAGGAAGAGAAACTGGTCGAGTGAAATGGCGTGTCTACGCCACCTTTATTACTTGTGCCTATAAAGGTGCACTTGTTGTAGTTGTTCTTCTCTGTCATATTTTCTTTCAAAGATTGCAAATTGCTAGCAGTTACTGGATTGCAGATTGCTAGCAGTTACTAGATTGCCTGGGGTATTGACGGAAAAAGCCAAACAAGTAGACACCAAATGATAGGAATATATGCATTAATCTCTGGTGCAAGCTCCATCTTCATGTTGGGGAGGACAGTTTTGCTCTCCACCATTGCCATTGAGACTTTTTAGCGCCTATTCATTGGAATAATGGCATCCATTTTTAGCCCCCCCCCCCCCACACACACACACACACACATCTTTCTTTGATTTCACACCTTCAATCCAGATTATCAGTCGGGTCAGTATTATTTGTGAGCTGTTTTTCCCTTTGGTTAGAAAATGTTTTCCATCAAACTTATCCACTTGTTTGTTCTTTTTAATAGGCTTCAACAGATCAAAGCACAGTGGACACTGACATTCCTTACAGATTGGCTGGATTAGTGTTTGCGCTTATTCAGCTGTTAAGTATCATCGTCCTTATGTCCCAAATCGCGTGGCAAGTCTTTTTTCTCTTCATTGCAATTTTGGCAATCTCAATCTGGTAGCAGGCAAGATCCAACTTCACTTCAAAATGTTTACATGTCTTTAATTTCCCTAGCTTTGTCGAAGGAAAAATTATATTTCCCCAATTAAGTGGAATGTACACAACCCATGAACTACGTTATATGGACTCTTTGAAAATGAATGCAATGTCCACCAAAATTTTAGCTAGATATTTACCTAACAAATTTATCAAGTTTCATAAGATAACTGTGCACAACACTTTTGTATTAGGCCTAAAATTATCTACGGAATAGTCTATGAATCAGATCATGCATGCAGTTCAGTTTCAGATAAAAAGAATGATAAAGGGCAACATTTTTATTTCACTTTTCTTTTATAGATTGGCGTAAGTGCTGAAGTATCAAGTAATTTTTGCAGTGTTCTTGCATCTACAGCAAGAGAATTAGCGAGGATGGTTGGGATTCGAAAAGCTCCATTAATTCTCCACCAGTTTTTGGAATCCCTCGTTGGAGCTGCAACGATTCATCGCTTCAATCAAGAAGAACGGTTTCTCAAGAAAAATCTAGAATTGGTTGATGATTACTCTCACGTTGCTTTTCACAATTCAGCCACAATGGAGTGGCTTTATGTGTGGATCAACTTTCTCTTCAATCTTGTCTTCTTCTCTGTTCTTATCATCTTGGTTAACTTGCCAAGGTCATTGATTGAACCAAGTAAGCAGCTACTTCTCTAAGAGTTATTTTTACTTGTTTTTGTCGGTAAATAGCGTGTATTTTTAATAAAGTGAGGTTCCTATTTAACCCTGACAATGATAAGTTTGACTCAGATACAAGGTCTTCTGATCAAAACTTAGATGAAACAAATTCATAAGGCATAGATATTCCTATAGGTGTAGGCAAAAAACTGCTATTGGAGAGTGACATGCGAGGTGTTTTATAATAGAAACGGTATTGAAAACTGAAATTATGCACAGAGTACTTTCTTCATCTCCTTTACTCTCTAGCTAATTTATTCGAACACTAACGTATTCAATCTGTTAATGTGAACTATACTTATGTTTTGGTTGGCAAAGTGTGTATATCATTGCTTTCTCGAAGAAAATCTTCCTAGTTCAAATGCATTAAAAATTTCAAATCACCAATCATGCTTAAGGAACTTTAAAAAAAAAAAAAAAATTAGAGAGTGGACATACAAGGTTTTAGGATATTAAAAGGTTTTCAAAAATTGACGTTGTGCACCTTCCTTTCTTCACCTCTATCTTAGTTGATCTAAGATAGGAAAATATTTAGGCCTTGTTTGGTAACACTTCCTGTTTTCTGTTTTATATTTTTGTTCCCTAATTTTTTTTTTGTTTTTAAAAAAACAAAAATAAAAAACTTGTTTGTGTTAACCTGTTTTTAGTTTGTTATATATATAAGTATATATAAGTCTTATAATAATATATATATTATATTATATATAAGTATATATTATTATAATGTATAATATATTATATATATAAGTATATATATGCATATATTATATATATAAGTATACATAACTTATAGTATAATATACTTATACTAATATATATTATACACTTATATATACATACAGATATACTTATATAAATATATGTATCATATCATGTATATTACTTATATCTAATATACTTATACGTGTGTGTGTGTGTAAATATACATATAAGTATATACATGTATATAAGTATATATATATATAAATATATTTATATAATATACATGTATATAAATATATATCAAAGTATATAAGTACATACTTATATTTAAGTATATAGATATATGTACGTATCTATGTATGTATAAGTATAATATATACATATAATAATGTATATATTATAATATATCTAAGATTATATACGTATATGTATATAATTATACATATATACATGTATATACATTTATATACATATACTTATACATATACTTATAATTATACATATACATAAATATATGTATATAATTATACATGTACATTATACATATACATACATATAAAATGTATATACATACATAATACATGTACATTATACATATACATAAATGTATATACATGTATATACGTATAATTATATACACATATATACATGTATATATACATTATACATATATGTATATACAATTATTTATACATGTACATTATACAATTACATGTATAATTATATACATATATGTATAATGTGTGTGTGTGTGTGTATATATATATATATGTATGTATATATGTATCATGTACATGTATAATTATACATGTACTACACATTCAATTACATATATGTATAGACATATATGTATACATATACATATACATATACATATAGTTCATTTTTGAAAATAATGAAAACTGTTTTTGAAATAAATGAAAGCTCACTTTTCATGCTTTCACTTTTTTTGAAAATAATGAAAACTGTTTTCAATTTTTTGGAAGTAAAACATCAACACAAACATGTTTTTTTCTTCAAAAACAGAAAATTTAGAAAATAAAAACAGAAAACAGAAAACGGAATGGTTACCAAACATGGCCTTAAACTATGGAAAATTGTGGTACTACCAACTGCTAAAGTTAAACAACATTTTGTGTTGATTGTCCTCTTGTTTTTCTTCATTGAACATTTAATTTACTCCGGAAAAAAAAAAGTGTGTTGATTCTAAAGGAGGGCCATTATAGATGAATACTGAACAAATAGATTTTGATTATCTGATTGCAGTCTTGGTAGGACTAGTGGCTACTTATGGTTTGAATCTAAAAGTTCTCCAGGCTTGGGTTATATGGAACCTATGCAACGTCAAAAACAAAATGATTTTAGTGGAGAGAATTCTTCAATTCACGAATATTCCAAGTGAAGCTCGATTAGTGGTAGAAAACTGCAGACCGGAGTCTGAATGGCCAATAAATGGAAGAATCCAACTGGAAAATCTCCATGTCCGATATGACCCTTCTCTCCCAATAGTTTTGAGAGGAATCACTTGTACCTTCCCCAGACAATAAAATTGGAGTTGTGGGAAGGACTGAGAGAGGAAAGTCTACTCTAATTCAAGCCCTCTTTAGAGTTGTGGAGCCCATAGAAGAGAGGATTTTGATTGATGGAATAGACATTACTAAGATTGGATTGCAGGATTTGAGGTCTAGGCTGAGTATAATCCCCCAAGACCCAACACTGTTTTAGGGAACCATGAGGAGAAATCTTGATCCTTTATAGCAGCATTCAGATCATGAAATTTGGGAGGTAAGAATAATCTCTGTTACATGGACTCTTGAAAATAGCCAAGGTAGATGATTGACACTTGGGTATGTTTATGATATTTTAGCTAGACATTCACCTACAAAATACATTTAGTTTTGTAGTATGTGCATAACTATGTATAGAACAATAGGAACAATTCACAGTACGGAACATGGAAAAATGAACTAAACTATTAATATGTTGTAGTGTCTCCGAGTCTTTGACATAAGAGTTAGGTTTGCTGAATATTTCGACATACCCGTACATGAGTCTATTGAACACCAAATGAATAAAGTCGGGTTCTTAAGCATATGAAGCTTAACTTCCTATTACCAACTTTGCATGGTAGGTTATGGAAAAATGTCATCTTGCAGATACTTTAAGACAGGATCAAAGGCTTCTTGATATGCCAGGTGTGCAAAGTGTAAACAAATTATTTTCTTGCTACTTAGCTTCACAAATTTTTGTAACCATTGAGATTTAGTATCCGCTTCTTGAACTTTTGGTCAATTGGTGCAGTTGAAGAAGATGGAGAAAACTGGAGCATGGGACAAATGCAGCTTGTGTCGCTTGCTAGGGTGCTACTGTAGAGCAAGAAAATATTGATTTTGGATGAGGCCGCAGCAACAGACAATGTGATTCAAAGAAGAATTAGACAAGAAACTAGCAGGTGTACAGTTGGAATAGTGGTCCATCAGATATCCACCACCATCGACAATGATCTTGCTCTGGTTCTTGATGAAGGTAAGGCTATGAAACCCCAATTGTAAGATAAATACCTTGCTTCTTCAAGCAAATCAAATCCTAACTGTTCCATCTTATTTTCTCAATTTTGAACTTTTTGGAAGGGTGGTCCTGGCGTAATGGTAAGGTTGCCCACGTTTGATGAGTCGTGAAAATAGCCTCTCTCGCTTGAGAGAGTAAGACTGCATATAGCGCAATCCTTTCCCGACCCTCCAATTCAAGGAGTCTCATGCACTAGTAGCCTTTATTTTTTATAACAGAGCCACAGAAGTTATGCAAATATGTTTTTAAAAGTGACTTCTAGATATTCCATCCACAAGACATGTTGTTTCCTACTTTGACACGTGGTTGTGTTTGTGGTAGCTTTTGCTTCTACTTTTGAGGCAAAAAATGCTTAAATATGCTAAAAAAATATGATAACCGAAATTACTATTTTGATGATTATGGCAGAATGATTTTGATTACCAAAATATAAGCTGTGACAAACGCCTTCAGTATGTGATTGTGTGAAGAACAAGATGTATATAGGAACTAGGATTAATAACATGGAAAACCTCATACTGGTTATATAATGTTCTTTTCGTCAATGCAAGAAAAGTTGTTGAGTATGACTCACGAAATGAGTTGTTGGAGAATAGTTCTTCTACTTTCTCAAAGCTGGTGACGAAATTTTTGAGGAGGTAGTCTAACACTAGTAACCATCAGTAGGATACTAGGACATATTCTTCCCCGTCCCAAAAAAAATTGGTTTGAATATTTCATCTCATAGAGCAATTATACAGAGCATAATCCAATGTGGAACAAAAACGCATTAACTTCTAGGCTAGATTAGAGTGAGGGGAAAAATTTAGCCAAGGGTATACAAGTTTTACTTAGAGAATATAGGGTCAATATTACAAACCTATAAGTTGATATTTATTATGGAATGTTTGGTATACATGATATTCCTATTCTAATCTCATTGTCTTAGTCATGGAAATAGCTACTTGTCAACAGAGTCATTCATTAACCATTGGTTAGGACTTCATGTTGGTGTGTGAAACATTCCTTCATCAGCATTTATTGCTAAATCTGGTGACAAATCCTCAGCACTGCTGATTTCATGCTAGCAATGTTAATTTTCCTTCACAACTCCTCCTGTAAGTCCAAGATCCTAACAAAACCTATGACTGGTAGGTGGTTTTTTTTCCCCCTGAGGTGCTGGAAAAGGAATTAGCTAGGAATGGTATCAAAGACAAGTACCCGCATCGTATTTTGAAGTAAAAAACATATGTATTCCGTGATTCAATGCTATCTCCATTGGTAAAACGGGCTTTAGTAGATGAGAAAAAGAGAGTGTTAGACTTCATTCGTAGTGGCCATTGTATAGTGAGAGAGCTCGTTTCCTATGTTTCAAGAAAAAGATTCACCAATCCCGGAAAGAGTTTTTGCCTAAATTGCTTAAAAAAACCTTAGTTTGAATTTGAAATCTTTAAAAGGCAGACGTAACATCTATATGATAACTTTTGTATCACAAGTTAATTGTTGGACTTTTTGTCCTTTTATTTTGCATTATAGAAAGAGAGTTGCATGATTCATATAATCTCCATGACCGGACATGCTAAGCATGGAGTGAGTATTCAATGCTTGAGTACCATGTGGTATTTTGACGTGGTATCCTCAAAAACAACGAGACAATAAGTTTTACGGGTGAAATATCAACGCACACACTTTTGTTTGTTGTTGAGAGACGATGAGAAGCTCGCATTAATGTGTTGTGATACCAGGCAAGAGATATCAAGTTGTACTCCAGGAGTACCCAATAGTTAGTCCTAAGGATGAAACCAAAATGACAAAAAAGGAACTCAAATACAAAACATTATTTGTTTTACTTGTATCAATAATGGATCAAAACCATAGTAACTTGACACCATGCATATATGGCTACTATTCTTTACGGTTCAACACATTCAATCACTGAAAACTTATTTGACAAGAAAGAAATCCTGGCAATGTGGACAAATCTGATCAATCTCACTTGCTTCACTTTGGATCTGCAAAGAACTTGTTCAGAGATGGCATGACCTCTGGGCGTCTGCCTCGCACAAACTTCCTCAATCTGTGTTCTGCATATTTCTCCCCCTCGTCGAAGTTCTCAAGCACTCCTGCAGCTCTGTTCTGTTTGGTAACCCTGAAACAATATGGAATCTAGACCAATCAACTCAATGTGTTTATAGAATTTCTCAGTTGGTTGCAAGCAATTCTCATGTAACATTAGTGTAGATTCTGAAATTACACAAAGAAAAACAAATGTGGAGGCATTGAAACCTACTATCAAAATGAATACATGGACTTTGTACCCCAAAATTTCACGTGTGGTTATTGAAAGATAATAGCCTTTGGATATTGGAAGAAGAAAATATTGTGATTTATTCATGCCTCTTTGTCCCTAAACATTTGTGTCATTGTCTCAGCTGCACAACTATCATAAAATTCAAGAGTCTTGAAATACTACCGTGCAACTAGGATTGAATTAGGACAAGCAAACAAGCTTGGCAGACTGTTTTCCGTATACTTCTTGTCAGGGGGGATGCAGAAATCTCGAGCACTGGGATCAAAATTTTAACTACTAATAATTTTTTACATGCGAAAATGACACCCAGTTGTGCACAATGTAAAATAGAATCCCGTTCCAAAAAATAGAGGGTTTGACAAGGGATGTACCTAACTTCAGGATTGGTACAAATATTCCTTACTAGTTGCATCCCGCAAATGCCAACAACTGTACCAACGGCTACAAATAGAGGATATACCTGTGGATATCACAAAGAAAACAAAATCAACAGATGATAAAATGAGAATTGTCAAAAGAAATGAAAATAGTGATACCTCAGGCCTAATCCATTTGGAAGAAGCCATTGATAGAGCTGCTAGGGATGAGAAGAGATATGCGAGGTGCTTGGGTGAGATTGATTCTCACAGATTAATCGAGATGTGCGTAAATTGTCCCAGAAATCATGAATTATTAAAAAAGTGAAAAGAGATATGCCCCCCCTCACCAAATTAGAATGATAAGAGAAGCACAAATTGTCCATCTCCATCTCTTTCTATTTATGCATTTCTTAAGATGCAGCCCTGGAAACAAAGGGAAGGTTATGAAGCCACCAATTTTATCAGCCATAATTTTCTGTGGTTAGACTCAAAAAGAGGGGGCCTGTCTGATTCAAACCAATACTCCCAGGGTTTGTGGCCATGCGATAAAAGCATTCGGTAAACGATGTTTAAAACGCCGGTGATAATACAAGAAGGTCAAAAAAGATATTATTTTTACAGACATTTAGTCTTAATTCTTTATATATCCATTTTTAACTTGTGATTCTTATGCTGACTCACATCAAAATAAGTTTGAAATAAACAATCTATGCAAATACACCATTTTATAATGGAATACAATTCAATAACTTCCAAAATTACTTACGAAAAAACGTGCTATCCTAAAGATTCAAAGAAGAAACTATATATTAGGGAATATACAAACATTACAAAAGGCCGACAAGCATTTGGCCACTGAAAATACAGACAGAAATCAGGTTGGAGAGGGACCATGCATACCAAAAACTAAAGATCACCTAGTAAAGAAAAACCAAACAATAGCCTGTGAAGATTAGGGACACTGCATTACAAACCTTCCAAATTCCTGCAATAACAATCTAAACTTCAGATGTGAAAAACAGTAAGAACAGGGCTTGCATAGCAGCAACAAAAGCAGCAAGAACATAGCTTAATTATAAAAGAGGACTGCAACACAAAGGGATATGATAATTAATTACAGCATAATCAGCAGAACCAGTCTGATCATAGAGTGCCCTTTTGTTCTCATCACCAAGAATTGATATCACTTTCTACAGTTGCTGAAATTTCTCTTTCGAGTCCTATGCGTATAAAAATGAAGGGTTTAACATTAGGCCAAGGGTTCTTCACCTACATGCATCCAAATCACATGAAATATTTAACTTGAACAAAGGGTTCTTGAACGACAATAATCTTTTTAATTAATTTGTTAGATGATATCTAACTGAAAATAAAAAAAATCCAAAGAACAGAAGCTTTTTCTATTGAAATCTTCGAAGGGTGCCTTATCGACTATAATCCAAGGCCTAGACATTGATGCTGGATATTCGGAATAATCAACTCGAGTTCAAGTTCAAATCTATAACTTCCAATTACTTCCTTTCCTTTCCTTCAAACAGAGCAAGAGTACACACCTTTAATTTACTAGAGCCAATACTGTTATGGCTAGTTTTCAAATTGCGGAAATACGCCCTAAGTGCCAATTAGCAGCTAGAACCGAACACTCTCACCATCTGAAGATAGCAACTCTCTGATGCATTAATGCCAAATCATCAATCAAGCATATTTCAGACATGAAAGCTCTTTAAAACATTTATTTTCTGAAGAATGACCTTCTAATGGATAATGATGCGTTATAACTACCTCATGTATGTCAATAAATTTCTTATACAATTGAAAAGCTATTTAAAACGTGTTTAAATATAGTATTTTTGCTTCTGGTGAATGGGTTTGCACCATAAAGCAAACTGGTTGGTCCTATTTTTTACACAACTAATGACCCAAAAAATATTCATCAAGATACTTGATACATAGAAGCAACACTAAATCAGAACTGGGTAATGCATGAGAAATATGTAACACAATTTCCCTGGCAAACAATTTATTGAAATCCATGTTTTGTTGCTCTAATACCTCATACAAGACAACAAAATTGCAGCATAGTTTTATAGGCAAATTACATTTTTGGCATACCTTGTACATGAAGAAACAGAGCCTCCATGTATCTGTCTCGTATTGTATGACTTGCATTTTTGGCATTTGTGTGCAACAATGTGGAAATGAACTTCAGTTATTTCCACACAATCGTTACAAAGGATATCCATACCTAAGTAAACACAAAACCTCACGTTAGGAAACACGCACACACTAATCATAAATGTACACAAGACTCCAAATCCATGGAAGGGATATAATAGTCTAATAATTTCAAAAACAGGGGAGCTGATTGTATTTTTTCAAACTTCAAAAGAGATCCCTTTATTTATTAGAAACCTCAAGGGAGGTCAGTGCATTTCACCCATATTAAATTTATTAGTTACATAGGATCGCTATGATATTTGGTAAACCTTGTCATCAATATATCCTACCATCTATCCATACTATATAGTATTGCTAGGGTTATTTTCGTGAGAAGCCTCCTAAGCTTTCCAAGTGACATTATTTAATTGGTTCAAAATTAATTTAAATAAATTTAATTTAAATTACTTATTAATTCAAATTCTTAAAAAAAATTAAATTCAAAATACTTATCTGCTCAAATCGGAACTAATACTTATCCTTTTTATCCTCAAAGCGTACTTAGCAGTTCAAATATGAAAAGAAAATTATATTTAAAATATTTATCAGTTCAAATCTAAAATTTTAAAAATTTAATTGTACCAATTTGCATCTGTGCCAATTAGTCATGCTCTTCGTATCTATCATGTGTCTCTAATACCAAATCTCATCAGCGAAAACCTCTACATCAATTTGAAGCGATTGTTGTCGGATTTGGAGTCGAGGAAGAACTTCCCCGTCACAGTTTGCAAGCTCATTGTAAGTCAGTCTATTCTAATTGCTAGAGACAAGTATGCTTTCTCAAGTGCTACTGATCACACTATTGCATCCATTGGTACTCATGTGAAATTCATCGGAAATCGGACTAACAAAATACACTGATCTGTATCGATTAAAGAATCTCTAATTTCCAATTTATAGAGTATTAAATCGATAGATTGATTCAATTATAAATTGGCAGTATTGTTACGGGACTTTGGCTCAAAGGGCAACAACAGTAACGCCTAAGTTTGATGAAGATTTGAAGTTTGATAGAGATTTTAACTTTCTTCCAAGCGAATTAACTCATTTCCAGTTCAATTATATCTTCTTTCTTTTTCTTAATCCAAGTGGGTTAAATTATATCTTCTCTTTTTCTTTTTACCGATTCCTATTTATTGATTAACGATAAGTTTTATGCATTATATTCTTATTTTTCTATAAGTTTAGAGGCATGTAAATCAAACAAATCATGGCCAAACTCAAGAAGAACCAAGGACGGAATTGGATTCAAAGTTTTGTGGGTTGATTTTGATTTTTAGAGGGTCTGAAATATAATTTTTTTTTATAATATTCAAAAAATTTATCAAGGTCTGAATTTTTTTTTGAATTTTTTTGAGGGCTCTTGGGCCCAGTGCAGTTCCACCCATAAAATGAACAATTCATACATAAAAAGACAACCATAAAATTTTAGAGTGCAATGATAATACAAAGACAACTTACTAATATTTATTTATCAACTTTAAATGATTATACCATCCGTAAAGAACACAGAGAAAAAGAAAAAAAAAAACTAGACAATTGGGGAGGCCCATGCAAGATTCATACTGCACATGACATAAATTTCAAGAGACAATCCTACATCAAAATATGAATCTGTTTTTTTAAATTTATTTTCTACTTTTGCATGATTTAAAAATCTATAAAATTGCTTTATTCAGTTTTTTTAACAAAAACTAACAATTTCAAAAAGTGAAAAAGTTTAAAATTTTATTTTTCTTCTACAAAATTATAGCAATTCCTATTTAGCTGTCCTACAAGTACAATAGATAGTAATCTATACTATATAGTATTACAGTTACTGTTCACGAAAGGAGCCTTGCAAATGACATGTGTCACATATTTTATTTTGTAGAATCTTAAATTTATTTTAGTAGAGAGAGCTTTGTTGGTATAAAATAAATAGTGGAACATTTAATCTAAAGAAAAAACACATACCATTTCCTAAAAATTTTAAAATGAACATTCAATAGCTTTTTTCCTTCCTTCTTATTTATTTATTTTAAATCAAGACTAGAACTGATATCTTCCATCCTTTTAACACATAAAAAGGTATTAAAATTTTTTCATGCTTACAAGATGAAGCAAGTTCCTTTAATTAAAAAGTCAACCTCAAATTTTCAATGAGAAGCTTTCTAGCTCCAATACATCATTTTTTTAATTCAGTACTAATTATCTATTTTAAAAGTATTTATAAAATATCTATTGATTAACTCATTCAACTTATAAACTTTAAACAGTTTAAGTGAGTTTGTACTAGATTTTTAAGTTAAAATCTGTAATAACCTAATTTTTTAATTAAAATTTAATATTTGTGATTACCAAATGATGGTTGATGAACGCGAGGGTGCACGAACTAAAATGAGACGAGAAGCATAGGATAATCATTCCATTTCCCTTCTTCATTTTTCTTTAGACGTTGAGGTATTAATGGACAATCAGTTTTTTTTCTTTGGCAGATGAATGGATTGAAAGGAGTAATAGGAGTTCATAAAGGGGTTATGGCTAATTACCAACCAAGGGGGTTATATAACTTTGGTTGCACCACTTCTTTTTTTTTTTTTTTTTCACGTAATACAGAAAGTTTGAGAAATGGAGAGAGTGAGATTTTAAAGGGAGAAGGAGGTCTGCCATATTGAAGTTCTACCATTTTGTTTCGTTCTTCGATTAATCGCATATTCAAGGGAGGGATGATTACCTTCCAACCCTTAAGTAATGTGTTTTTATTTTTAATTGCTGCAATTTTAGTTCAAATCGCATATTTTATGTCTCTGTTAGATCAGTGATCTTAAATCAAGAAAACTCAAAAATCAGTTGATTGCAATTTAGCTTAATCGATAAGGGTAATAAATTTTACTGTGACAAATAAGAAACCAGTGGCAGAGAATTTTACCTCAACCCTTAGATCTAGCAATTTTAGATTAATCTCATTATTTTTTTGAGTTTCCTGTACCGATACCAATGTTGTAAGGACCCGGAAAATTTTGAGTTTTAAAAGATAATTATTTGAAAATTTATTTGCGGAATAATCGTTTAGTTTATTATTATATGTTCCGGATTTTTATTATAAGACCCGAGTCCGGAATCTTTGGTTTTATTTCGCGCGCGTTACGTACATAGTATATTACGTGGGAGCCCATGGGGGGCCTTCAAATCAGATTTTATTTGGGGCAAAAAGGAGGGGGCAAGAACACACCTCTCTCTCTCTCTCTCTCTCTCTCCACCATATTTCCACCTTCTCTCTACCACCATCAACAAACTTTTTTTTTTTTTGAAAGGCAAAGAGAAATATTATAAAGGGGGAAAATGTTTGGTACAATAATGAAGGTTGGTGAAGTACCAACCGTCCTCAACCTACTACACCAGAGACCTCTACACAAAGTTACAGCACAACCAATACATTTACCAAAAGCAGCACACCCAGAGATTGCGGGTCGGAACCCTAGGGTGATTGTTCAGCATTTCCATCAAAATCACACAGACAGATTCTGATTCTCACCTCCAAATTCACCCATTGAGTTTCTATGTCATTGAATTACAATTCGTTCCTGACTTTCCGGCTCCTGCCCTTTTCTTCCTCTTGTTGATCGCACTCAGAGACTTCGAGCGAAAGTTGGCTGTTGAAGGAAACCTTCCAAATTGAAGATGATGGAATTCAACGGATATGATGCTTGCTGATGATGATTCAACACCCATGAACACCACCGAAACTTCAAATCTTCTACAAAGCGATCCCACTTCGGGCTACCGCCATTGAACAGGGTATTATTGCGAAGGTTCCACAACGTCCAGATGAGGATCGATGGTAGGGTCATCCACAACTCCTTGATCACCGCATCTGTTCCAGGTTTGAATTTCCACCCTGACCACCATGTTAGTAGTTCCTTTATTGAGCTTGGAGTAGCCCAACACAAACCCCACCATGAAAGGGTTACTCCCCACACTTTCCACACCTGATCACAATGTAATAACATATGGTTTTGAGTCTCCACCGCTTCCTGGCAAAATTTGCACCTAGAGTTTTGGAAATTTAGGACACCCAACTTCCTGAGGAGATCTGCGGATTTTACTCTACCAAGCCACGCTAGCCACCCAAAAAATTGCACTTTTGGAGGACAGGCTTTGAACCAGACGCACCTAGGTGGGGGAATTGGGGATGGTGCTGAAGCTTGCCCTCTGGATTGTTGTCTCAAACTACACATGGCCTTAACACTGTAACCATTTCCCAGATTAGAATTCCACACTACTTCGTCTGGTCCGGCCCTTCTTTGAAATTGATAGGCGTTCCAAAGGTTGAGTAGCTCATTCCAATCTTCTAGTTCCCATGAGTAAAGTTGTCTTCTGAATCTAATCCCTTCCCCCAACGAATTAGCATTGAAAATTGAGGCTAGGTTTACCTCTTTATTCACCGCCACTTGGAACAATCTGGGGAATTGATATTTTAGGGATTGTCTATTCTGAGGCCATGGATCAGACCAAAATCTACTTCTCTCCCCATCCCCCAGCTTAATCTTCAAATTGGCCATGAAGATATGAAATGCTTCAGGATCTTTAGACTGTAATTTTATGATGCCTCTCCAAATTTGTGAGCCTCTTAGAACACCACCTTCATTAGGATACCAGGATTCAATGTGGAGGCTGTTGATGTCGCATGTTACTTGTCTCCAAAGGCTATCTCTTTCTTTTGCGAATCTCCACCACCATTTAAACAGTAGGGCAGAGTTCATGAGTTTGATGTCTCTAACTCCCAGACCGCCTTGCTCTTTGCTGCAAACTATTCTGCTCCACTTGACCAAGTTCACTTTCTTCACCTCCTCTGAGCCACCCCATAAAAAACTTCTTTGAATTCTTTGAATCTCCCTGGCTACTTTAGAAGGTAGGTGGAAAAGGGATAAATAATAGATGGGAAGGCTGGATAGAACGGATTTAATGAGTGTTAGCCTACCGCCATAGGATAGGAACTTCCTTTTCCACCCTGCTAGTTTCCTCCTGATCTTTTCCAAGATGGGGTTCCAAGCATTGGTTCTATTCATGCTGGCCCCCAGTGGTAGGCCCAAGTAAGTAAAAGGAAGAGAGACCTTTTTGCACCTCAAGACCTTCGCACATTCATTTATAAATTCTGCATCTCTGCCTATTTCGCATACTGCTGACTTTAGGTAATTAATCTTTAACCCTGAAATAACTTCAAAGCCTCTCAAGATCCTCTTGATATTGATGACTTCCTCAATCTCCCCTTCACAAAAGAGAATAGTATCATCCGCAAATTGAAGGTGAGAAATGCTGCCAGAAAGAGGGCCTAGCGTTGCCCCTTTAATGAGTTGGAATTCTTTGGCCCTGTTGAGAAGTACGCTTAGACCTTCAGCTGCCAGGATATAAAGAAATGGGGATAAAGGGTCTCCCTGTCTAACTCCCTTTTCCATTCTGAATTCAGGGGTGGGGGATCCATTCACTAGTACTGAGAGGAGAGAGGTAGATAGGCATTCCCTCATCCACTGTAACCACTTCAATGGGAAGCCTAGATCTGTCATCAGGGTCAACAAGTAATTCCAATTGATATTGTCATAGGCTTTTTCAAAATCTAACTTAATGATCACTCCTTTCTTTCTTCTATACTTCCAATGATTAGCCACCTCATTGGCAATGAGAATGCCATCCTGGATTCCTCTGCCTCCAATAAAGGCTGACTGAAATTTTCCAATTAAATGGGGCAATACTTGAGCTAGCCTTTTTGCTAGGACCTTGGCGAGAATTTTATAGACACTCCCGATCAAGCTTATAGGCCTGAATTCTCCTAGTGAGGTTGGATTTTCAACTTTTGGAATCAGGGTAAGGAATGCCGAGTTGAGACCCTTGACTAATTTTCCATTCTGATGAAACTCTTGGAAGAATTGTAGCACATCCTCCTTGACAAGGTGCCAGCATTTCTTGAAAAATAAGATATTGAACCCATCCGGACCCGGAGCCTTATTCCCATCACACTTGGATATTGCTTCCCATACCTCCTCCTCCGTGAAGACTGCTGTGATTAGGTCTCCCCTACCCTGACTAATTCTTGGCGTCCGATCGATCTCCAGATGAGGTCTTATACTCCAACTCTCCTTATATGCCGCCTTAAAATGGTCAAAAATGCCTCTTTTAATCAGATTAGGGTCTTGGAGTTCCATTCCCCTGATGTTAATAGAGTTGAGTAGATTCCTTCTCTGTCTACCTGATGCAATCAGATGAAAGTACTTTGTGTTTTTATCCCCCTTCAAGCTCCAGGCTAATCTAGATTTTTGTAACCACATCCACTCCATTACCTTGCTTAAGTCCCAAAACTCTTTCTTTGTCTTTAGTAATACATTGACTTCCTCGGATGATAATAGGTCCCCTTCCCCTTTTGATTCCAAATTGGCAATTACAGACTCTGCCTCCTCCATTTTGGTTCTGATGTTTGAAAATTCCTTCTTGCTCCAGGATTTGAGAACTTCTTTAGTGGCCTTCAACTTTTGAAACAACTTGAAGCCAGCCCATCCTCCCTCCTGATGCCCCTCCCAAGCTTCAACAAACTACCCCGCCATTTTCGAATTCCTTCGGGATAGAGGAAGCTTGGATCGTGCTTGACATAGAATCGAAGACGGATCGTGATTTGGAGCTCGGGAAGGAAAGATCCGAAGCTTGGAACCTAGGGCTTCTACCTCTTCGCCAAATCTTTTGATTCAAAGCTTGAGGTAGGGATGTCTCACCCTTATTATGTGTATATTCATGATATTAGTAGTTGAATTCGTGTTTAAATTAAGTATTGTTGCGTTTTTGACCAATTTGGACGAGTTGCGAACTGTCTGTGCGAAACCAGAGATCGACCAAGTCGCTTGAGCGACTTGGGCGTTGCTCGAGCGACCTTGCTTTTATGGAAGTCGCTCCAGCGACCATCCAGCGAATTACCCCACTGATTTTTGGTGCGTCCAGCGACTTTTTAGCCGCTCCAACGATTAGTTGGGCGACTTTTACTGACTGTTTTCACATTAATTTAAGATTATGGACGTTTAAGAATAATTTCACTCATGCATGTGGTATGTGGGACATTTGACACAAGCGGGATCTTATTGTGGCAATAAATTTTGTAGGGCTCGATGACGTTGAAATTATATCACTCACGCCTTTATTCATATTTTCGTTTTTCTTTCACTATGAGATTAAAATGTGATTGGCGTGATATGTGAATGACCGATAAAGTGTCAAACTATGAATTTTTGTATTGCATTGACATGATGCGATTTCTAGCCTCCGACGGGAGATGTGCTAGTTATGTGATGTCTAGCCTCCGACGGGAGATGTGCTAGTTATATAAATGGTCTAGCCTCCGACGAGAGATGTGCTAGTATGTTTCAATGTTGTCTAGCCACCAACGGGTGATGTGCTAGTTGGAATATGATAACTGATATATGTTATTTAGGCATTGGTTTCATCCAAGAACATGTATCATGTCTAGCCATTAACTGTAACATCAAATGGATTTGTTTGGTCTCCAAACACTATGAATACATACAATATGCAGATGCATGCTACAGTACATATGTTCTATTAGTTAGAATGTATATATTATGCTCTTAGTTTGGCGATCTTAAATTCATAACACTTACTTAAAGATTTAACATTTTTTTCCATTATTAAGACTAGATCCCATGTTGATTTGAGTAATTTTTGAGGTCACATGAATTTATGTGCTACGTGTTAAGAGGTTACCGTGCATGATAAAGAAATATCGTTTTACGTATTTAGATATTGTTCTAATATTTGGTAATCCGAGAACATTGAGAAACTTAAGAACGAATAACGGAAGTGGAACTAAATAAGTTATAGCCATCATGCTGTTTGGGTGCCGGATTAGATTCCCGAGATTATTTCCAAGTTAGATTCTCGAGATAATTGGTGGTTTGATTCCCTTTCACTTTTGTTTCGGGTTAGGTTCTCGAGGTGACTGGTGGTTCAATTTTCCTTCATTTGTTTCCAGTTTAGATTCCCGAGATGAGAGGTTCGATTCCCGAGGTGGGTTAGATTCTCACTGGCCGTCTTGCCGAGTTGTTTACTGGTTCGATTCTCAAGGCGTCGTCCTTAGTTAAAAGACATAACGATAAATGAGCATAAAACACTTATGCGACATTAGTATTTCTGTTTCAGCATGTCATACTTGATTTCGTTATTCATGTGTATTACCTTGTATCTTGTTATTAGGAATTTATCTTGTTTTATTCTGTTACGTGTTTTATTGCCTTTGGGTTCAGTATTTTGGGTAATCATTTTTTCTGAGTATCAAAACTCATCGGTGCAACTTCTCTGCTCTTGGTGTTTCATACCAGATGTTGTGGAGCATTCGGAGTACCCACCCGAGCATGGAGAGCTGGGATCTGTCGAGGAGGATCATGGTGGCATTTGGCTACTCTACCCTTAGTAGCTCTGTTTTATATCTATTTTGAAATAAAGGAATGTAGACCCTAAGAGGTATTTATGTCATCTTTGTTTTCGCTCTTAATAACGCTGATTAAACTTCATTTGCTATTGTTTTACTAATAAAAAAAAGGTATTTTTGTCCTTTGATTTAATAATTGAATTAACGGTTTTAATTAATGTAAGAGAAATCGGGGTGTTACAAAAACAACCGTTATTATTTGATATTTTATTATTTTTATATAATTTTTTGTCATAATTTTTGCTTTTTCTCATTTTCCTCGAAAAGGGAAATTAGAAATGTATGATAATATGAATCAAAATAAAAAATTCTAGATAAAGCGATGCTATAATTAGAGAAAATTTATATTTTTCAAACTCTTTTTGTTTTTACTGAACTTTTTGAGGGTCTTGATCATATTTTTTACATTTTAAATTTTTTTAATCAAAATGAATGATTAATTTAAAAACTTTAACTCGATTATAATACTTAAAAGATTATCAGTAACTTAAACGAAATGGATGGTTAATGGAGGTTGACTTATATAATAAACAATTTTTTGCAACAAATAGGATGTTACAGCATTGTACAATTTACTTTTATATTAAAAAAATTCAAAAGCAGTCATTGAATAGTAGTTAATTTTATTAGTGGCTATCCCATTTGCTTACCAAATCTTAAAATTATATTTGGATCATCTTTATATCAAGAATTAATTTAGAGATAGAATTAAAACTTTTAATAACTAAGATTATATTCTCCTTAACTGAATGTTTAATTCAAACGTATTAAAATTTACATAAGTATTCTCTTGAAGTATGAAGAAATTACAAATTCATCCAACCCTTTAATTAACTTCGGAGCACAAATTTATTGATGTGGGCATACTCAAAATTCAATCGTTTACCTTTTTACGTTTCTAATTTTATTAGTTTTGAATATTTAATCTAATTAAAAGATTTGGAAAATTAAAACTTATTATTTTCGTGCGTAGCACGGGTTCTTTACTAGTATTTTCAAAGGAAAAATGAAGCCGAGAATCAATGGCTCAGGAAAACAGCTGGCGTGCAAGGAGAAAGAGAAGACAACCAATGATAATGGGCAAAGAAATTCATGGGTATAAATCTTTTATTTTCTAACATATTCTCTTTGTATATGTTTTACAACTATAGCAGAGGCAAATCTTTACTTTCTATTATAAGGTTGAAATATGTGATGAATAAGCCTTCAATGACATCCGTATCCATGAGGTAAGCCCCCAAATAAATATTTGGCCATTTGATTGTGTTGATTGGCTACGTGACTTAAAGACAAGTAACATTTATTAGTGTATAAACATCAAACACGAATAAGAAATATATAGAAGAGATTACATAACGATTACTAATATCGTATCGTAGTAAATTAACATATCTCATTCACGATACATTTTGTTCCCTAAATTATTTGACGAACCGTAATCTAAGTCAAACTTATTCAATCAAGGTTAGCTTATTTGCTTTTATTCTTATAGGTTTGGTTCAAAATAAGTAAATTATAAGACGATCAACTTGTTCAATCTTCTTATCTACAAAGAAGAAAGTGAAGCGTAATGAAGGCCTAAGTTTTCGAACTCAAGTCCAATCCATGCAAAAGAGTTTTTGCTATTCCAACTCAAGTCCACGCAAGGGTAGGGGTAGCAAGAGGCTATAGCCCAGGTGGAAAAAAATTTTATTTTTTATATATATAATTTTAGTCAAATTAATTTCAGCCCTTCTTATTATTTGTAGTCTAATGTATTTTTTAGTCCAGTTCATTTTTAGCTCAGGGTAAATTATATTTCTGATTCCGCCCTTGAGTCCACGTCTGGTAGTTTTTAGGTTACAGCTTCAAAATTTTGTAAGTTTTATCAATTATTGGATGTTAATAACTAAGAAGAAATTTTGTATTGATTTGAAACGGGTCTCTTACTTATGGACCATTAAGAAATTTCTCAAAAATTGATCAAGATACCCGACCCGAACACATTATAAAAAAAGAAAGAAAGGCAAGAGCATTTGATGTCATGTTGGGTGATGCTTCTGAGAATATACTTTTTTTTATTCTCCAACTTTACACTATGAATTTCACAACAAATGGATTCAATTCTTATTCAATTAATTGTGCCAACAAATTAACATTCTCTTCTTATTAATTTAGTTATTTTCAATTATTTTCTTACTTCCTTTCTAATCTTTGAATACCAGTAAATAAGTTATTTTCCTTGTCTTTTTCATCTTTACTAATTTAGTTATTTTCTTACTTTAATTTTATATATATTGAGGTTGGACACATGTTATGTGTGTGTGCTCGTATATGTAATTTATTATGTAGAGTGTAAAAATAAATGTAGTAGTGGAGTATGATCACGAGGTTGTTGATTCGAGTAATCTATTAATTTATTCTGATAATTAATTCATACTATAATAATAAAATTGTCAAATTTTATTTTTTATTAAGGAAATATTGGTTATTACTTTTGTATAAAAGCTTGAAATTCTAATTGATTTTTCTATTTCTATTAAAGAAAAACTGATAGAAACACAGATATTTTAGATACATTTGTTAGAGAAATTAAAATCATAGTAGTGTTTCATGCCAAAAGCAAAAAACCATCGAATCAACAAAGCTCAAGTAATTATATAAGCTTATACGTCAATAAGAAAATAAGTAGAAAATTTGGCCGATGATTATGATAGGTACGTAGTCGCTTTCCTAAAGCTATTATTGCCTCCCCACGCGTAGGTATCAAAGAACAACTCCAAGATACAATCCAAATTACGACAAAGTCTTCTCAATGTTCGTGTCCACTGGAAGTAAGATGAACCCTCTATGACTGAAGTTGCCCAATAATATAGAGAATATATGAAAGCAAAATCAAGAGTGAGCGAGGAGAAGAAGAAGATTGTAAATTATGTGTAAAAATTGTTAGAGATCAATCCTTTATATAGGCTTGAGTTGTGTCTTTTCAAAAGGACACAACTCTAGATAAAATAGCTTTAAATGAAGAGACGCTAATTCAAATAGTGCCTTTTCAAATATGCTTGTTAATAAATAACTTAATTAAAATGAATTTTAGAACTTAAATAATACCAACAATCCTCCACAAGTTTTAAAACTTTTATAAAATATCTAGATAAGTAAAACCTTTGGGCAACTATTATACTGTGTAATAGATCTAAGTGTCTTTGGGACTTGAATCTCACTTAGTGTTAACAGTCTCCCTCTGAAGGATCATAGTGAATTAAGTCTTGAACTAAACCCTTTGAACCAGAGTTCAACATATGATACACACAATACCGATATCAGACAAGGTTCGTGGGTTAGCGCTATTAAAGGCCATGTGTCCCCATCGATAACATGGCAAACCAAACCTCTAACCATGGTCCAACCTCAAGTCAAGGGGTGTCGCACGCAGCTAGAGCCACACACGGCGGGGGTGCGTGGTCCCCATGCGTTTGTCTCACTCTCCTATATTACAAAAATGCCATCATGCTCTAAACGTGCTCAGAAACGCCATTTTTCAATCCTGGAACTCAAAACAAACTCGGATCAAATCCCAGATACAACCATTGAACTTCGTATCATTGTGACGATCAATTTGACTATAGCCTTCACATTCTGGGCATGCCGGCTCGTGAAACATAATCCCAAATTTTCACTGATATGTCATTGAATCCCTAAAATGCGACTTCTTGACTTGTCGACCTCGGATTCAACTCCAGATATAGTCGATGGACTCATATCGTCGCGCTGATCAATAATATGTACTTCTTAAAATTCGAACACGTCATCTCATAAATGGCACCCCTAGGACCATATTTTGAACAACTGAAGGGTTTTCGCCGCTCGATTTCATATTAGTCACTGTCGATGAACATGTATCATTGCACTGATCAATAGCACGAGATTCGCATGATGTGCTCCCAAGCCCTGGTCTGTACAAAGACAAAACAGCCCTTTTACTTGCCAATCTGTCGAACTTCTTCAGTTTTGTTCTTGGAACACCCAATCGACCCCCGAGATATTTTAATGGCCTTGGAATGAGATCCTCAAAACTAGGGTAGTGAAGTCATCCGGCTTGATTTCAAGCTTCTCCCAGTCTTTATTCAGTTAGAAGGACAAAATCGTCCATTTGTGTTTAGATTCTTCCTGGACCATTTCTGAATCGCCTAACTAATTCCCTAGACATACTGAAATCCCAACACACCTTGTGGAGATGTTCTGGGCTGATTGCATGATGAAGTGAAACTCATAATTGCTGAATTGGCCCTTCAGGGGCAAAATAGTCATTTGTACCTGAACTTCAGTGAACCTACTGAGATTGCTTGATTAACTTTCAAATCATGCTAATGGGCCTTTATAGTTCCCGAGCATGCTCCTAGTGAACAACCTTGACTTACAAGTTCCTTGCACAATTTGGCCTTCCTAGCACAAAATCGTCCTTTTACGCATTCGGCTCCTTTCAAGCCCTTCTAAACACAATGCTTCGAAAGATATCAAGCAGTAGGGCAAAATGTGCTAACAACAGTTGGGAAGGTTCAGCCTCGGACTCTAGGGTTCTTAGAGATGCTACCCAATGGATTAAGAGTGCCAACTGGTATTTTTTTTTATTTACTAGTTATGTATTTTTAGTTTTTTCACAGCTAATTACTTATGAAATATTATTACTGTTTTTATTACCTAGTAGATGTGAGTTAAACTAATGAGGAGGGGTTTTTAGTGCCTTATAGGGGTCAGAGATACCACTTGAACACTTGGAAGGAGGGAGATATGCCAAACAACCTTGCAGAGGTCTTCAACATAAAACACTCTCAAGCTTGTAACATCATAGAGAGGTGTTTTGGTGCTCTAAAACTTAGGTGGACAATCTTGAGGATCAATTCATACTTATCAATTTAAGACGTACAATGCTTGATTATCCAGAGGAACTCAAATTAGGTGAACTATTGGAAGAAAATGAAGATGGGGATGAGAATAAGTACATTAACATAGTTGAGACATCCGATCAATGGACTGATTGGAGGAGTGCTTTTGCTAACCAAATGTACAATGATTGGTTAATTCATAGGCATGCATGATTAGACATGGATGTCCCTTTCAATTGTATGTTTCAAATCAATGCTTGAGTTTTTATATTAACATTTTTGTACTTTTATCATGCTATGGTTGAGGATGTTTAGTATTTTATTTTGGACACATAACTGCTACATGGTTGGTTTGTTACATGTATTCTATGTATATTTTTAAATATGCTTCATTGATAGAGATGTTTAGTATGCTTTATTTGGCACGGATATTGCTTGCTCAAAATCTATAGCTAAAACTCCTTCTAGAAGTCAAAGTAAAGGATCTAGGAAAAGGCTAAGGTGACTGAAGGTATAACTACTGGGCTTGCTTCGATGGGGGATGCATTTGGAATCTTTTTTGGGAAATCCAACAACACAATGGTTGAAATTGCTAAGAGAATTGAGTATGCTCAAGACCTTTCTGATGCTAGGAAGAAAGTGTTTGCTAAATTGGTGCAGCTATCCATGGACTCACAATTTAGGTTGAAAGCAGCGAGCCTGATTGTCCCTCATGCTGACAAAGTAGACCTCTTTCTTAGCTTGTCTCAAGAGGACAAGATGGAGTGGTTATGTCTCTTGCTTGGGGAATATGTTCGGGCAAAAGTTCGGTAGATGAGTAAATTATAATCTTAGTAAAATAAACCAAGGTCGACCTTAATAGGCACATGAATGATTCCTTGTTTCGTGTGTTATTTTGAAATACTACTGTTAGTTTTGAACTTTGTGCCTGATTAGCACTCGAAAGTGCATATATTAGTCAAAATCTCTTGACTTGTATATATTCATTATCCATTTGTCGCATTTTATGTGATTTTATCAATTAACGCGTGTTTGGGTTGCTAGTATGAAAATGAAGTGTTTTGCAGGAAATCATGAGGTTCGGAACGTTAACAAAGGATAGGTCAAAAGATTGAAGCAGAGAGTCAAGTTTGAAAACAGTGGCCTTAATTGCCGATAGTGAATGAAGCATTATCGGTAGTATGAGATACTGCTCAGTTGAAGAGTTTGAAGGCAGTAGCCTCAATAACCAGTAGTGGATGAAGCATTACCGGAGTAGAAGATACTACTCAATTGAAGAGTTTGAAGACAGTGCACTCAATTACCAGTAATAGGTGACACTGCCTAAAATTGCTGAAAATCAGGGAATATAAAGACAAAACCTGCAATTACTGGTAATAGGAACCCAATTTTGGAGAAAAGCTAGAACTACTACAAAGTGAATATGTATTGCCAGTAGTATTACCGGTAGTAGTGCAAATCTAAAAAATTTCTTTATTTTATGGGATTGCTATCTTTTATTGTTATCTTTATGTTTTTGTTTTCTAATCAAGTTAAGAGTGTTAGCTTTTAGATCTATTTATTATGAACCCTAGTTGATGATTATTATTAGCTTTTCTTTACGGAATAACTATATTAAGATTCAGTAATTCGATCCTCACATATTTTATTCTCTTGATTATCAATCAATTATCAATCTTTATTAGTTTTTCAATTAAATTATGATTTTTCTATCATCCGACAAAGGTTCGATATTAAAGAACTGGAGTTGACTTATAATTGAGGATTGGATTATTTGAAGTCGCGATCAATGTGGATCCCGAGAATTGGTCGTGTTTCGTTAATTTTACATCAAATTACCCGTTTTAAATCTCACAACAAATGTCACACAAATCTCCAAACCATATTCTTTGTTTAACGATAACTTTTGAGTTACTTGTTCCTTGGGGATTCGACTCCAGACTTCCGAATTTATTATGCTACAACCGAACTCCTGATCCTATGCTTGGGATGCGTTCTATTGCACATTAGTTGACGACAAGTAGTGTTGGATGGTATTTTTGATCTTTAGTGTGGTTTATGCTAGTATTTTTCATTCGTCTAAGTATCTTGATTATGTTAGTGTGCTTTTTGCTATTTTTTTTTAAAAAAAAGTATAATATCTTTCGTTCAACATGATTTGCTTTTTTTTTTTTTGTATTTTTTTAAAAATATTATTTGGAATGCTATTTTTTTTATAATTCATGTATTATTTTTAATTCGTAAAATTGGACAGTGAGTAAATATTAATTTTACTTCGTAAAAATATTGTTTTGTAATCCAATTTATTTGTTTAACTGAAAAATTAAACTTATTCGTTTTAAATTATTTCAACAAGGCTTGTGAAAGATTGTATTTTCAATTAAAATTGCTAGAGGAAAAGAAGAGGTAAGTCAATTTAATTGTAACCCAATTTATTTATAATTCTTTTTTATAACCAGCTAATAATTTTGTAGGACTTATTCTTTTATTTTGTAAAACTAAACAGGTAGTAAATAAATTGAAGGATATCTTGTCATGTAATGATTGTATGGGGGCAAAATAGACAACTAAGGGGCTGATTGGATGATGCCTTAAGGGGTGTCTTAGTTAAGTCATGCCTTAATTAAAGCTGGGCCCACCCATAAGGTGTTGATTGGCAAAATTTTTGGAGATGTGTTAATTAGCAATGGGGCTTATTAACACACCAACCATTGCCTTATTTGAAGGCACCCTCCCTCCCTAAGGCTAACTAAGACACCCACCTTAGCTTAAAAAATGACCAAAATATCTCTCCTTCACCCTTTTAATATATGCTTATAAATATAATATAAGTATACATAAATATATTATGAGTATATATATAAATATATTATAAGTATACACGCGTATACTCACTCTTATAAGTATACTTATATGTATATTCGAAATATATATACCATACAAATATATTTATATATTAGAAATATATATATAATATATATACTATATATATGTATAATATATAGTATATCCTTATAATATATATGTGTATAATATTATACACACACGCACATACTTGTAATATATATAGGTAAGTATATTTATAAGTATGTACTTATAAGTATATATATTTACATTTAGAAGTATATATACTATACGTATAACTTATATATATATATATATATATATATATATATATATAAAAGTATACACACTCTTATAAGTATACTTATATGTATGTTCGAAATATATATACCATACATATATATACTTATAAATATATATACTATTATGTAATATAATATAAGTATAATATATATACTAGAAATATATATATACTTATAGTATAGTATATATATACTTATAATATATATACTATATATATGTATAATATATAGTATATCCTTATAATATATATGTGTATAATATTATACACACAGACACACACTTGTAATATATATAGGTAAGTATATTTATAATATATAAGTATATGTATAAGTATGTACTTATAAGTATATATTATACATATTATATAAACATATATACTATATGCATATATATTTACATTTAGAAGTATATATACTTACATATAACTTATATATACGTATATATATATATATATATAAGTTAATTTTATAAATACTTATGTATATATATATAATTACATATACGTGTAGTGTGTGTGCTTTTATATATACATATACATATATATATGTATATGTATATGTATATGTATGTATATAAAAGCACACACACTACACGTATACATACATACATATATATGTATACATATATATATATATGTATGTATATGTAATTATATATATATAGAGATGTATGTATGTATTTATAAAATTATATATACGTATAGTATATATACATATACATAGTTTTTTAAATAATACATTAAATCCATGATAAAGGGCAAAAATGTCTTTTGACAGTTTAATACATATTTTCATTGTCTAACACATCTAAATTAACCCTTCATCCAATCACTCTATTATTTAACACATCATCCTTAAAAATCACATCAGTGTGGGCCACCCCATTTTATTTAACACACTTGACTATAGGATTGGGCCCAAGTTTTGAGTCTCACCATACCAAAGTCCATATCCTATGATATCCATTCCAAACAAACACATGATATCATTTCACTTATATCCAATCCTATATCAAGTGGATATCACATCTCCACCGAACAAACAGGCCCTTACATGGTATGCGACTAGGGCCAATCTTGAGATATTTAGGACCCTAGGCGAGTTTTAAAAATGGGACCCTATATATTTTTCTAACAAATTTATAAAAAAAAGTTACATTCAAATAATATCGTCATATAACTACAAAATGTAAAATATTTTTTGTTACTTCACAAATTATTATAATTTTATTTAAAAACTGACACTAAAAATTCGACACAAGTAATTTTATTTACTTTTATTAACATCGTTGAGATCTCAAAAGAATAGTTTACTTTTCTTTTTACTTCAGCCACCACCCTATTAAAAAAATGACTCACAAGGCTGATTTAAGCCACTTTCAATCATATTGTCTGGAAAAAATTTTAAAATTTAATTTTTTGACTTAAAAAATATTTTAAAATTAATCGCAGACCCAAAATTTTGATATAAAATTTTGTTAATGAAAGAATGTAATATTGTGTTGTTTTAATATGTAAAGCTTTAAAAAAAAATTCCAAACGGCATAATTTTAATAGCACAGCTTGTCTGATGTGCCTCACAGCACACACCCCTCTCCCCAATTTTAGAGGGTTGAAAAAAATGGACGCATCTAAAATGGCAGCAATAGATAGGGTTTTGGATTAGTGAACACAAGTTTATCCGTACAGAAACATGTGGCCAATCAAGATGTGAAATGGGACTGCTAAAACGACAAAAAGGCGATCCTATTGGCCAGAGGGTTTACCCAGGTACCGGTAATGATTGTAGGGGACAAAATAAATAATTAAATTTCAAATCTCATTATATTAAAATTCATGTTCTATTATATTTATTCTAAATAAATACAAGATATTTTTTATTTATATCTAACCTTATATCTATTCATATCCCTACATAATCTCACATAATTTTATATCTCATTCTTTATGTCTAACCAAACAAATAAGCCCTTACATGGCATGCGACCAAGGCCAATCTTGAGATATATGGGACCCTAGGCGAGTTAAAAAATGAAACCCTATATATTTTTCTAACAAATTATATAATAAATTCAAATAATATTGTCATATAAGTAAAGAATATAAAATATTTTTTTACTTCACAAATTACATAATTTTATTTAAAAACTGACAATAAAAATTCAACACAAGTAAATTTATTTACTTTATTAACATAATTGAGATCTCAAAAAAATATTTTATAACATATGTGTAGTTAATCACACAATTATCGAAATCTCCACCTTGGAATGAAAAATATTATTGGCTTAAAGTAGCAAACTTTATAATTCGTCTTCACTGAAAAATTAAAAATGTGAATATTTTTAGTAAAGGAACCATGGATGTGAAAACTAAATTATTATTTTTGAAATATAAATCCTTTTCAAGTGTTAAAATTTATAAAAAAAAGTAAGATAAATTATGAATTAAAGATGCAAAACATTTGACAAGAGAAAAAGGCCTACTAGACAATACATCCAAGTAATTTTTTCCAAATCATAATCTGTTAAACAAAATAGAAGGGAAACTTAATATATAGTTAAGTAATCCATAATAAGTAAACCATATGAGGAACACAACAACTAATTATGTATGTTTCTAGATTTGACATTTTTTTAACGCATATAATATTTATTTCAACTTTTACATATTTGGAGTCCTATTTTTGGGTCAAAATTGAGCGGCTCTAGGTGGCGGCTTGCTGGGCTTAGGCCCAAGGCGTCCTGTATGCGACATGTATCACGTCCAGAAAGGTGGTGACTAGCTAAGTTCTTATGTGGCGTTATTCCATTTCAACGCATACAACGTCCTTCAAATATTCGAAGCCTTTTAATTTTATTCATCAATCTCTATTTATACTATTTTGTTTATCGTATGAGTTTTTTTCAATTTGGTTTACTACTATGTTTGTGAATCATGTGGTATGTTATGTTATTTAGTAAATTACTCATGGATCGTGTTGGTACATATGCTAGTACATCAGGTCACAAATTTAAAATTTTTATGATTGACTGAGGAAATTCAATGCATATTATGCTGCCGGAGTGGCGCATACTAAACCTTTAATTTGACTCGGATGGTGCTAAACATGTTAGGCGCAAGATGAGTAGGGTGGCTTGATTGACTTGTTAAATTAAGTATTCTAGATTTATTCGATTTGACTACTTATTGGTCTCAATTTATTTGAGCCATTTATTTTTCTCGTCCTATAGTATTTTTTGTGGTTTAATAAGTTTGTTTGGGGTCATAGTGATTTGTAGATGTTGAATTCAACTATTAAAAAAGATTTATGTTGTTTAGAGATTGTTTTCGAGAAATCATTCTTCTACTTATTTTTGTGAGGTGAGCCACTACATGAGTATAGTGAGGTCATCCAGCCATTCATCTCGGCAACAGACGATTCAGATTCAAATTAGTATTTATTCGCGATAACATATATCTATTCGTGCAAATAGTTTGATTTGAATCTGAACTGTTTATTGTCGAGATAAACGGTCAGATAACCTCACTACACCCATATAGTGGCTCATCTCACTACAGGACCCCAGCTTCCCATAATTACGTCATGATATTAGACCGTCATTAATCATTTTGAAAGGAAAAATCTAGGTCTTACACTGAAAATTTCTAGGATGTGAGTGGACAAGAGGACCACAAGTAGGAGGGAAGAATGTGGTCCTCCTCCTCCTCCTCTTTCTGTCTCTCTCTCTATGATGTTATGAAGTCTCCCACATTTTTGGAGTAACAGTGTCGACACCATGCTGTAATATGTGTCCTCACTCTGTCAACATTTAACAACACCACAATAATCTTCGACATCATACACGGTGTCTTTTTTGAAGCTTTTGTTGTGGTTAGAAACTGGTCATCGTATGGATTTTGTATGGAGAAAATGAATTTCTTCGTTATGGACCAAAGTTATGAAGGAATAAAAAATTTAAATTTATAGGATTATAATTAAATATATTCTTGACATTTTAATGTCGTTGAGGATAAATTAGGAGTGTTATCATTAGATCATAATAGCAAAATTCGATTACAAAATTACATAATACCATAATGAGATATCAAAGATAGTGGAATACCTCTTTTGTATCTCAATCAGTCCATCCCTGACCACAAAAATGCATTGGGTCAGTTTTTCTTTGGCTATTGGAGTAATCCTTCAAAATTATCCAAACTACGGTGCAGTCAAAATATCCAAGCAATCTAACTAATTCTCAGGAAAATTATTCAATAAAACTGCAGTGGTAAAAAGGCTCCAAGAATATTGAGTAATAGATGGTAAGATTGGTCTTTTAAAATTTAAATCGGCATACATGTTATTTTGACAAAAACACTGATTTATATTAAAAACATAGTGATAAGGTATGACGATGAAACTTTCCTACTTGACCAAATTAAAAACAGAGAACCTGTGTTAGAGAAAATGTAATTGGTGTAGATCTTTTATGAACGAGTAACTATTTTGGTATATATGAGAGACCTCTTTACTTAATAGTTTTGATGATGCCGAAAATGGTTATTTTTCCCAAACTCCTGTTGTTGGCTTCTGCACACAAGTTCGGTTGCGGGAGTAGTTGTCAAGCTAAAAACCCTCCGACAATCAAGTTATGATCACTTTTAGAGAGGATAATTGTATGTAGATTGAGAATATAAATGATTGCATGTACTGGGTCAGGTGGCCAATAATGAGTTTTAAAACATCGATGAAAGGAGTGATCCCAATACGAGCAAGTTGTTGTTTATGCCCACATTCCATCTTGGGGATCCGTGCTCGGATCCCGCATACTAAAAACTGTACTCTATGGTACAATCAAAATTGCTCACAAAACAAAACAAAAGACACACCAATGACGACAATTGTACAATGGACCACCCTTTATTCTTGAACACCTAAAAGAGTTTCACATTTTCATGCGTGAGCTAACCACATGCTCAGCGAGTACAACTGAATTATATAAATAAGAGCAAGTAAAATAGTTATGGATCAACCTACGTTGAAATAACTCTTTCAGCAAGAAAAATATTCATAAGACCATCCCAAAGTCTAACAACTCAACCCATATAGCCAAGGGTCGTTTACCTTCAACCAAAGTTAAGACAGTACTGTTACTCTAAGAAATCAACTCAATTAAGGACGTTGGTAATATTAGAGGCCATTTCAATCCCAATGATATTACATATCCCATATGCGAGTTAATGTAAAATAAGCCCATAATCAGGATAAACACTCATACATTAGCCCAGGAGCAAGGCCAGCAAGGCTATTGTAGCATGAATCTCAAAATAAATTTCACATAAAATACTCGATCCATAATATTTCAACCAATCAAATCACAGTTCATAAAAAAATAATACACATTTAATAATTGTAAGCAAAATATTGTAGTCCCAATTTATATAATTAATGTACTCGCCTTTCAAAACAACTGGATAAACTGTGACCTCCACTTAATTCCTAGGCAGAGTCGAAGTGGGCGTAGAACTCTTTAAACCTAGCACGAGTCACACAATGATTCAAATGAATCACTAAGATTAACCATATATGATGTGCACAAAAATGTATGGTAAAGGTTAAATGTGGTTCACAAGTTTACTTCTAACTACAATTCCAAAAACTCATAAGTTAAGTCATTTAAAAAAAATGAATTATTTGTAGTTTTTTTATGTTGAAAACCTAATTCAGCATACAAATGTGATTTTCATCATTCAAAATGAACCCTCAGTATCGGAGTTGTGAATCTCGTCCCGTACCGCTTGGTACGCGTCCTGTACCGGACTAAAGACGGGGCAAGGCAGTTTGTGTTTCATTCCGGTCAAGATACCAGTTGGTCCAGGTTGTTCTAGTTGTGTATCGGATCTCAGCCGAGACAACAACTTTTTTTTTTTTTTATAATTTTGTTGGGTATTTCAAAAAACTATAGAAAATTGAAGGTTTTAAACCATAATTAGGGCATTAAAATTGAAGGTCTCAGAAGTTCAGCACGAAAAAAGACTTCGCTGATCTCTTCTCTTCTACTGTTTGGTTGCCAGTCGTTTAGTGTTAAATGATATAACATCCGCTAGTCCAGCTAGTCCAGCAGCACCAGCATCAGCTAGTCCAGCTAGTCTAGCAGCACCAGCATCAGCTAGTTCAGCAGCACACCAACATCAGCTAGTCCAGCCCAAGCACGTTTTTAATCTGAGTTAGTTAGGTTGTTATTTCTGTTTTGCCAGGTTGGCTATCTGTTTTGCCAGCTGTTGTTTGGCACGTGGTCTTGGTGGTAAGGCGGTTTAAGTATAAGGCGGTTGTCTAAATGTATAAATAGTATAGTGTACCTCTTTCATTTTGATTTAAAGTCAATTAAAACAGTGAGTTTAGAGAGCCTGAGGAGCTCTCATTCTTCTTCAATGTGTTCTTCATTTCATTTTCTTCTTACTGTTATTTGTATGAAGATGATGATGAAAGGAAATGGTTTGTAAGTTTTCTCATGGTATCAGAGCCTACCGACGAAAGTCATCACGATCTTCGGTTCAAATCTTAAATTCAAGGTACAGAAGTCATCAATGGCAGACAATAGGGAGAATGAGTATCTTCCTTCCTCTCTTTCTTTTCTGATAGCAAATTTCCAGTCATTCATCACAGTGAAGTTAGATTCATCCAATTTCTTCGCATGGAAAACTCAAATTGAGAATGCCTTACTGGCTAATAATTTGTTTCAGTATGTTAATGGTACTTTTCTTGCACCTGCAACACACGTTGTTGATGAATCTGGTGTAACAATTCAGAATCCTGAGTATCTCAAATGGAGTACTGTTGATAGGATGCTAATGTCATGCATAATAGCTACTCTAACTCCTGCCATTTTACCTCATGTTGTTGGATCTCAATTTGCACATCACGTGTGGTGTAAATTAGAAAAGAAATTCAGTACTCTCTCAAGATCTCACATACATAATCTCAAAAGAAAACTGTTTAATCTGAAAAAGAACACCACAATGGAATTGTATTTGGACTCAATTAAGGATATCATTCAGAAATTAGCCGCTTCTGGTGTGAGAATAGAGGATGAAGACTTAGTGTTTCATGCACTACATGGTCTGCCTAAGGAATATACCTCCTTAAAACAAAGTATCAGGACTCACTTTGAGAAAATATCATTTGGACATTTGACATCTATGCTTCTAGCTGAAGATTTGGACTTAGATCAAGATCATCTATCAGCTGGAGATGCTACAACAGTTTTGGTTGCACAAACCACTCAAAGTACGTCTGTTCAAGGATCTAATGGCAGTTATCAAGGGAATACTGATAATACTGGTAGAAGTCAGTCCTGGACTGGACCTCAGAACAACTTTACTTCACAACCAAATGGCTCACCAATGCAGCCATCTCAGTTTCCACAATATTCTCAGTATGGAAATCGCAGGCCTAATAATAGATACAGAAACAATAATTTTCAAAGACCATGGAATTCCAATGGAGGTTATTCTGGTCAACAGTTTCAAGGATCACATATGGTACCTATAGGAAATGTGAGTAATGGTTGTCAAATCTGTGGAAAGTTTAACCATACTGCTCTTACTTGCCATCATAGACAGAATTTGAGCTATAGACCTCCTTTTGTTCACAATGGTGGATCATTTGGTTCACAACATTTTGGATCTCAGTATGGTGGACCTCAGTATGTTTTAGGACAAATGACTTCAGTTCAGAGTCATAACTCAACTCCACAAGCCTTGGTTCTAGCAGACAGTTCTTTTGGTATTAATAACTCTGGTTTTTGGCCAAATCAGAGTTCTGGACATGTTGATCAGTCTGCATTGGTACCTCTTCCTAATGGTACCTCTGGACCTTGGTTCTTTGACTCAGGAGCCACTTCTCATGTGACTAATTCTCCTCAGAACATCTCACAGCCCTTGTAAGATACATTTCCAGAACAGGTTACAGTAGGAAATGGCCAAAATATTCCGGTAATAACTTCAGGTAAAGGTTTGTTATCCACTCCAAGTACTGCCTTTCACCTATCTAAAGTCTTGCATGCTCCTCTTATTTCACACAATTTGTTGTCGGTTCACCAATTTGCCTTAGATAACAATTGCAAGATTACTTTTGACTCTTGTGGATATGTCATTCAAGACAATCTCACCTCCCAGATTCTGCACCAGGGACCTTGTCTCAAGGGACTTTACCCCATTCTTCCTTCATCTAAGTCTGCACAAGCTCTTTCATGCACTGTTTCAACTGCAACCTGGCACACTCGGTTGGGACATCCCAATAACAGACTTCTGCAAATCTTGGCTGCTCAATATAATCTTGGATTGTCCAAACAAGATTTGTCTTTTGATTGTTACTCATGCAAAGTAGCTAAGAGTCATAAACTTCCTTTTTCTTCTTCTACAACTTGTACTACAGCACCCTTTCAACTTGTTAACATGGATGTATGGGGTCCAGCACCTGTTTCTTCTTTTAGGGGATATAGATACTATCTTCTACTTGTGGATGATTTCTCTAGATATTGTTGGCTTTTTCCTCTAAAGGCTAAATCTGATGTTGCCTCTCATGTTCAAGCCTTTCAAGTCTACTACTAATCAGTTTTCTACTACTATTAAAATTGTAAGATCTGATAATGGAGGTGAATTCCTTAATTCTCTTATGATGCAATTTTTCTCCTCATTTGGCATTGTACATGAAACAACGTGTCCTTATACACCTGAGCAGAATGGAGTAGTAGAGAGAAAACATTGTCATCTCATTGAAACTGCTATAGCCTTACTCCATCAATCTCAGTTTCCTATTCTGTTTTGGCTGGAAGCCATTGTTACTGCCATGTATCTCATTAACAGGCTACCACACTCTTCTTTGCAATTCAGAGTTCCTTTTCATGTTCTTTATCAAGTTGCACCAGATTACTCTTTACTCAAACCATTTGGGTGTACTTGTTTTCCTTGGTTGCGACCTTACAACTCCAATAAACTGTCTCCCAGGTCTAGTCCTTGTGTTCTTCTTGGTTATTGCTCTACCACCAATGGGTATAGATGCTTCGATCCTCTCACTAATAAAGTCTATGTTTCAAGACATGTTCGCTTTATTGAACATGAATTTCCTTACAAACATATTACATCTCAGTCCACTTCTTCTGTTTGTGTTCCTAATGTCCCTTCTACTATTCCTCATTTTTCTGTTCCTACTATCAGTGTACCCCTGTCTCATCCTACTTCACCTGTTTCTGCTTTGTCCCCTCATAATTCTCCTAGTGCTTTACCATCCTCCACTGGTCCTTCTGTTCCTACTAGTTCTGTTTCTTCTTCTTTTGGTCCATCTCCTTCTTCTCTTGCAGTTCCCCCCAATACTTCTACTCATCCTATAACCACTAGATCCAGGAATGGTATATTTGTACCTCGTATCCCTTTATGTCTTGTTTCTCTCCCTACTTCTAGTCCTACTTCTGAACCTCGTACCTTCAAGGATGCTATGAGATTTTCTGAGTGGCAGAATGCTATGGCTGATGAATACAGTGCTTTATTGAAACAACAAACTTGGTCTCTTGTTCCTTTACCTCATGGAGCCTCTCTTGTTGGTTGTAAGTGGATTTATAAAATCAAGCGTCATCCGGATGGAAGTGTTGCTCGCTATAAGGCCAGATTAGTTGCTCAAGGTTTTCAACAACAAGAAGGCATTGATTATAATGAAACCTTTAGTCCTATGGTAAAACAAGCTACCGTCCGTGTAGTCATTTCTCTTGCTGTTCATCATAACTGGCCTATCAAACAACTTGATGTCTCAAATGCCTTCCTTCATGGTACTCTCAGGGAAGTGGTATACCTCCAGCAACCTCCTGGGTACATTGACCAAGCTCATCCTACTCATGTTTGTCAATTGCATAAGGCTCTTTACGGTTTGAAGCAAGCCCCCAGGGCCTGGTATGATATGTTATCTCACAGTTTGGTGGCTAAAGGCTTTGTTAACAGTGCTGCTGATTCCTCCCTCTTCATTTACTCTCAAGGTCAAGATTTGATTTATCTGTTGGTGTATGTTGATGATATCCTCATTACTGGGAGTAGTCCTACCTTAATACAGCATGTCATTAATCAACTTAGTGGTGATTTTGCCCTCAAAGACTTGGGACTTCTTCATTACTTTCTGGGTTTAGAGGTTCATTACCAGTCTTCTGGTCTCATCTTATCTCAGGGAAAGTATGCCATGGATCTTCTGCTTAAGGCTGGTATGCAGGATTGCAAACCATGTGGTTCACCTGTTGTTCTTAAACCTGTTGTGGATACCTCTGATCCCTTGTTTGATAATCCAGAACTCTATCGCAGCCTGGTTGGTTCTCTTTAGTACTTGACTCTCACTAGGCCTGACCTCTCCTTTGCGGTTAATTCTGTGTGCCAACACATGCAATCTCCTACTGTTGGTCACTACAATGCTGTTAAGCGAATTTTACGTTATGTTCATGGTACTTTGCACTATGGTCTTCAATTCCAGAAAGGTTCCTTTGATATTGTGGCTTACTCAGATGCTGACTGGGCTGGAAATTTCTATGACCGTAAATCTACTGGTGGATTTTGTGTGTTTATGGGCTGCAATTTAATTTCCTGGTCCTCCAAGAAACAATCTACAGTTGCTCGTTCATCAACTGAGGCTGAATATAAAGCTTTGGCCAATCTTGCTGCTGAGGTGCTCTGGTTACTTCAGTTATTCAAGGATCTTCACCTCTTCTCTACCATTGGTGTTCCTACCATCTGGTGTGATAATATCTCTGCTATTTCCCTAGCCTCTAATCTTGTTTTTCACGCACGTACTAAACATGTTGAGGTTGATTACCACTTTGTTCGTGAGAAAGTTCTCAATGGGCTTTCAGATTCGTTGTACCCTTCTGCTTTCCATCTCTCTCGCTCTTTGTAAGCTCTTGATTTGGTTTGTTGGCTGCGGATTGCGAATCGTAAAATTGATTTGTTGCCAGATGATAAGAAAGAAGAAAGACCCCGCCTCTCTCTCTCGGATTTGGTTTGTTTTACTTGTTTTGTTGCAAATACGTGAATACCAATACTTTTTTTATGTTGGCAAATACATGAATAACCTGTTTGTTGGCTAATTTTTTAAAACCTGTTGGCTGATTTGGTTTGTCTATTTTGTTCAAAATATTAATACCTCCAAAAAGTATAAGCTAAAGATATGAAGCTTAATTAACACCGGTTGATTGTTAACTGTGAGTTGTGGGTTTTTTTTTATTTTTTCAAATATTATTTTTAGCAATAAATTCGGACGGTATGTTGATACTTACCGGTACCGGTACGTACTGTACTAATAACAAAATTGGTACAGTCTCCAGTACGAGATTGATAACTTTGCTCAGCATAAGAATAAAAAGAGAGTCCAATTAACAAGTGATTTTTAGCACTTTTAGACAAGTTCTTAGTATTTACACAGAATTTACAGCATCTAGTATTCATGTCCAACAGCCTAGAATGAATTGTTTTTACTCGTACTATACAAAGTTAATTAAAGCAATTCTTTTCATATTATAATCATAACTTTAATTTCTCAAAAGTTCATGTATTTGATTGGTCCCTTTTTATTTGTTCCTTAGGTAATTACTATATCCCATACAGCTCTACATGTAAGAGTAAGACTAGTACTCAACTTTTAAATATAAAACTCAAGTGTTACTCACTTAATCTAGCAAGTAAATTTCAGATTTAGTGATTAAGTAAAAATGATCTCCGTCAGTAATATAAAAAGCTGGGACTAAGTACTTGTTTTTCTAGTCTTCCCACGAGAAACCCTTTAGGTTTTTAGACATAATAAACTACACCATGCTATCTCATATATAATAATACTCGTATATATTATGTGAACTATAGACATCCAAATTTATTTATTTATTCACTTATTTTGTTTCCTCACACTTTGTAGGGAACTAAAATTTTAACACACCAAAAATTGAATTTCATGCAAACAAATCCTTGTGAGTGATTAATTTATTTTTATTAATCACAAAAAATGCATGAAAGTATATGACATGTATGGTCCGAGTCTCACAATTGTATTCCTCCAAATTCAACGATTGCGAACCCCAGTTTGGTGCAGGAATGCTTGTTTTAAACGGTCCTTCCATCTTCATAAGCCTTACTTTTCCCCTCCAATTTATTCGTCCCTTTCCTCTGACATCGTCCTACCCATTCACCCGATCATCTCCCCAGTAATGTTCGTGTCGCCCATCTTGGAGTCTAATATTCGGTTTGTCTTTAAAGGTTTTTTCTCTCAGACCTATTTGGCCTTATGACTGTATGTCTTCTTTTAACAATCTCTAGAGGTCTCTAGTGACTTACCCCCTATTGATGGTTGGACATGTAGTCATCAGTTCATCGACGCCACCCGCTCCTTATTTGCTTTTGTTGTACAAGTAGTCATCAGTCCATCGATGTTGTGATGTTTCGGCTAGTAGTTTTCTACAAGTGCAATCGAGAGAGGCATATTTAGCAATACTGCCCTTAGGGTCTAGGGAGTGTTGGGGGTTCATTATAGACTCGACATACGCAGTCGGCTTCATTTCTACAAAGTTGAGCACTTGTTCAACATGCATGAGTAATTTGGGTAGCCTCGTTCGCTCAATTGGTGCTGCATAGGGATAGGGGGCCATGCCTATGCAGTCATAGCACCAGAGATAACAGCTGGACGTCGATCGTTCAACGTATACTCATGTTACTTTGTACTTGTGCTAGTGTCTTATTTGACAAAGTGCTTCACATTATTTCATTGCGTCTAGTTTTGTCATATGTTCGAGATCGTCTATAAATTGAGTTTTTAGATTCTTCCTAGTTTGTGGAGACATCTATTGATAGTAAGGTGACTCTTAGTCATTTTTTGGGTCATGTGAGGTTTTGATAGGTGATTGTAGTTTATCCTTTGATCTGATGGTGCAAAATATGATGGGTTTTGATGTCATTGTGGGTATGGAGTTGTTGACCTTGTATCCAGCCACAAGAGATTATTATCAAGGTAGGGTGACCATGAGGTACTAAGGGTGGGTAGTATTTTCATATTTGAAAGGTCGTGGTAAGGTACATCTTGAGTTGTTCTTTTTTTGAGTTGGTACAAATTTCGGGGACAAAGTTCTTAAGGTAGAGGTTGTGAGGACCTTTTCAATTTCCAATTTTAATTATTTTTCTTAAATTATGTAATTATTGATCAATTCATAAATTTTGGGATTTTAATAATACTTTTGAAAATTTGGAGTTTAAATCGAGCATTTCCTTGGCATTAGTCCAGTCAGTAGTCGACATCTCAATGGGATCACAACGGCCACCTCATGTAAATCCATTCCAACTGGTTATGCTCAACGTCCAGGATAGCATTGGAACGCCCACTGAAGCAATTGTAGCAGCTCCGGCACCCATTTATTTTGCACCTTCTAACATCTCCAGTTGAGAATTCACATCACACTTTCACATTCACTATTTTTTGTTAAATGTCCTCGTCGATTATTTTCCTCCTTCCTTTTCTCTTGGACATCTCACTTGATCTTTCAGTCCTGTCCTTCTCTCTACTTTGTTCGCACGGGTGTTTCGGTACCAGCCTAATTCAAACATATGTCTCTTGGATATTTGAAGAACGTGAAGAAAAAAAGGTTGATCTTGGTTTTAGAGGCTCGTTAATGAAACAACATAAAACTCGAGTTCGAGCTCGACTTGTTAACTAAATGAACCAAGCCCTTACTGAGCCAAGCCGAGTTTGTGAATGGCTCGGGTCATTTGCAGCCCTACCTATTAGCGAGAGCTTCGAGTCAAGTCTAAAATTGATCAACTTTGCGGAAATAAAAAAAAAAAGCGCAAGACATTGAATTTTGTCAAATTCTTAATTCGAGATAGGGTTTCATGTTAAGTTTAAAGTTGTTTCTATCACTGCAGTGATCACCTTATTAACTTCTATGTTTGGGAATGGATCAGTATCCAATCCCATCGCATCTTTACTGCTATCAGTATACTGAAGCATCCCTTTATAAACCAAATGCTTGTCTCAACTAGTTTAGAAGACTTATAATATCTAGGCTTGGTGCTTGTTCAACTGATTGGCCACTCCTCTGGCCATTAAAGTTTGTTGGAAAAATAGATTTTAATCTATATTTATTTTTGGTGACTTTGTCCCAAAAGATTAAGGGATCCCTTAAGACCACTTGAGGTGGGTCTTAGTGGGTTTGTGTACTCCCATGTGAGGAGTTTAAACCTTGAAAAAAATGATTAAAATCCATTAAGGTTTGAATGAGAAATTGATTCTCTAAGTATGCATCATGTGTAGTATGCGGGAGGGTGATAGGTCACGCGCGCCACTGCAGCCGCCTGCCTTGGTCCATGGGTCATGGGTCTAGGTTTGGGCTTGGCTTGGCTGGGCTTGGCGTGGTGTGGTCCTTGGGCCCTTAAACCCAAGAGGTTAGGTTTGCTCGCTTGGGCCATGAAATAGGCTTGAGCCCATGTAGGGTGTATTTAAGGTGAAAGATTAATTTGAAAGCAAAAATTAATTTTTAATTTAAAATCTAATTCAATTTTTGATTTATTGTATAAAATTTATTCTGATTTTAAATCTAGAATTTATTTCTGGATTTGTAACCACTGAATTTATTTTGAAAATAAATCTTAAAATTTAATTTTGGTTTATTATGAAATTAATGTTTTGGCTCCCCCTTAGTCTTATATATTGAGCACTATTCTTTGGTTTTTGAGACACACCAATAATTGATACAAGTCTTCTCTATTCTTCGAGTCTTCGAGTGTTCTTCGTGTTCTTCGATCAAGAGAGAGTACAAGGCGAATTAGTTCGAAAGCCGGTCTTCGGGAGATGCTACCGAATTCGAATTTAACCGTTGTATATATCCTGGGAGGACTCGAATTTCTAAGAAAACCAATCACTTGGCAATCATTCACCTCCCTCTCAAAGTTCTCCCTCTCTCTCTCTCTCTCTCTCTAACATGTTGATAAACAAAATGGTATGGACAATGCAAACACTACTAATATGTATATATACCTCCACGCCAAATTCCTTCATTTACCAGCCAATATCCCTCTTAATCCCCAATCTAAAAACCATTACACTATCTTAAATAATTTTTTTAAAAAAACTGATTTTGTATTAAAATTCCATAAAGGCCATGAATAGACAATCAAAAGTCATGGTTGGAAAAAAAAATTATCAGAAAGAAAAGAAAATTATCTAGTATAACACATCTCATCAAGTCACTCAATTTCATTCGTCCATTTGAAAAATAAAAATTATTATGAACTAATTATTTAAAGGAATCTTAATTAAATTTTTATTCACCAAAATCTCGGATCGTTACAACTTCGAACATCCTTCTTTTCAACATTCGAACATCCTTCTTTTCAAGCTTACGTAGTGTATTCAGACAAACTTCTTGACCACCTAGATTTTTTAATGGAAAAATCTTAGAAAACAGATGTTCCAAACACACCATTTGATGTACGTGGAGTTCATAAATGATTGAGAGTCTTATGTGCATCTAATAGTTTCGAATACATTTGTGTCAAGATGTTATAAATTCCTAACATTACTTTTTTTTTTTTTTAATACATCAAGATAGGAATTCCAATATTAGTGGTGTAAACAAAAGGTTGGTTGTGGGGAAATTATTCAATTCTTTGCATCCTATTGAGGTCACCTTTGATGGAATTAAAAAAGGATCAGTAAGAATACACTTATTCAACAGTAGCGGTCAAGGACCCCACTATCTGTCTAAAAAGCGGCAGACAGTGTGCAGTGGTAATAATAAAAAGAAAGAATCTGGTGAGAAATATGGTGGATGCCATGTGACCCAACTGATAGATTAGCTTCTTTTTTTTTTGGGGTTTTTTTATTAGGTTTAACACACGGGGTCTCTGTGGGGTTTTTTTCAGTCGTAAGCCTTTTCCAGTGTCCTTGTGTGATGTAATGAGCAAGCAGACAACAGCGCACCTCCACAGTGCGATTGCTTTAACCTTCCACACGCCAACCCTTGTGGGCCACGCGTCTGGTTGTATTACGGAAAGCTTAACTCCCATCACGCCATGAGTTCCACACCGGCGTCCGAACCATGGTGACTGTACGTCAGACGTGGACCGCTAGATCCCCATTACTACCAGCAGTTATTCAGTGGTCCGTGTGGCGTCCCTCAACCTATGCAGGACTCCTTTTTAAGAGATTCGATTGCCAATCCACCCATGTGTGGGTTCTCTTTTTACTTTATTTTGATGGTCAGGATTGTGTGGTCTTGAATTCTAATTTGTGATTTTTCGACCATCATTTGAACTTCCTCCAAAACATTCAATTTAAATTAGTGCCAATTGGAATTCGATTTCCGACAGATATATAATTCAATACTAAAGTTATTCTTTGAAGTGAATAAGCTAACTTGAAAGTTCTAGAATCGAAAATGTGTGTACTTGAGAGTGAAGTGCTCTTGAACTATTTATAGAGAACCTCTAACAAACTGTCGGGAGCATCGGCCGAAAATATCCCTCTGTAGATCGTAAATTATGGTACTTTCGTCACGTATCTCACGTCTGTGTGAATCGGAAGATAATGTCAGCATATCCTGTTACTGCTTCATCTTCACATGTTTTCAAGTAACTGCCCGCAATGTGGGGGGACACGTCACCACATGTTCGTGCTGAGCCTAGAACCCTCGGCAGCACGACCGAATAATGCGAGTTGTGAGATCATGTCCCATTGATGATTGCCGACATAGAGGAGGTTTGGCCCGTTTTAAAGCTGTGCGCTTGACAAGGCTCGACGCATGTCAGACGGTCTTGTCGAACCTCACGGCCAAATATGAGTAGATGATCCTCTGGGCTTGACCCAGCTCAATCCCTGTTGGGATTCCACCCCGTGTGGGCCTTGGGCTTAGGCTGCTCAGTCTTTAGGACTTAGTCTTGATAAGCACCTATTGAGTAGGGTTGTTGGGATTCCACCTATTGAGTAGGGTTGTTGGGATTCCACCTATTTAGTAGGGTTGTTAGCATTCTCTGTATCAAACATCGGCTATATATTGAGCCATGTCTCTCATTAAATAATTGGGAGAGAGAGAGGCAGAGAGTTGAGAGAGATACACGAGTGACTGGTGAGTTTCATCTATTGTGAGAGTGAGAGTGTGAGTGTGTAAACACAACAGACACGGATAATTCTCCAGATCATAGTGAAACCCCCCTCCCCGTGGACGTAGGTCTGATTGGCCGAACCACGTATATCTCTGTGTTTGATCTTGCTTTTGATTTACTGTTTTCTGTTGCGAGTGGTGCGTGCGTTGGGCATAACAAGTGGTATCAGAGCAAGGTTGAAGCACCGGAGAGCGCAGAGCAGTCGGATAATCACTCGGAGGCCTCTGGAGCACTGTTTGGAGTTCTGGTCGGATAAAATAGTTGACGAAAACTATTTTTGATCAGTGGGTAACGTGCAGCTCTCAGAGACGATCGCAATGGTGTACAGGCTTGCGGGATCTGTCGTGACAGGAGGAGCTGCTGTTAGACATGGAGCAAGCGGTATAGGAAGGTTATTTGGGCAGGAGGTTGCTCAGGAGTTGTGCGGGATTCAGGCCTGAAGGAGAAGCAATGGGTGCGGGTTGTCCATGAGAAAGCTCAGAGGAAATAGACGAATATTTTGGGAGCCCCGACGAAGCCAAAAGGAGTTTCTTTCGCTCTTGATATGCTTGATGGTAGTGATCTCTCCGGATTTGTCGACACGGGGGGAGGGACACTATTACCAAGAACGCCGAGCCAGTGAGTCTCGGCCGCACCCCATTTGAGGGGGTGCGGGCACCCTAGTTGAGGGGGTGCGGGCACCCTAGTTGAGGGGGTGCGAGCGCTTCTGTTTGGTAAGCGCATAGATGGGCGCTTCTGTTGGAGAGCGCGGGCGCTTCTGTTGGAGAGCGCGGGCGCTTCTGTTGGTGAGCGCATACACTTCGGATTTGAGGTGTGCGAGTGGAGGTATTTTTTTTTTGATAGAATGCGGTACTCGGGATTTTCTGATTGGCTGCAGAGTCTGGTTTTGCAAGGATACACTCTTTCGGGATTTGTGTACTCTATTTGGTGGTGCATGGATGCTCGATTGGTTAGTGACACAGGCGCTTGCCGGAGTTAGCTGATTGGAGGAGGCAAAATGGGGGTGTTGCAGACGACTTTGCCCACTCGGTGTGGAGGGGGTGATTGTTGGGATTCCACCCCGTGTGGGCCTTGGGCTTAGGCTGCTCAGTCTTTAGGACTTAGTCTTAATAAGCACCTATTTAGTAGGGTTGTTGGGATTCCACCTATTGAGTAGGGTTGTTGGGATTCCACCTATTTAGTAGGGTTGTTAGCATTCTCTGTATCAGACATCGGCTATATATTGAGCCATGTCTCTCATTGAATAATTGGGAGAGAGAGAGGCAGAGAGTTGAGAGAGATACACGAGTGACTGGTGAGTTTCATCTATTGTGAGAGTGAGAGTGTGAGTGTGTAAACACAACAGACACGGATAATTCTCCGGATCATAGTGAAACCCCCCTCCCCGTGGACGTAGGTCTGATTGGCCGAACCACGTATATCTCTGTGTTTGATCTTGCTTTTGATTTACTGTTTTCTGTTGCGAGTGGTGCGTGCGTTGGGCATAACAATCCCAACACATATGAGCTCAACGTTTACTTGGACAAAAGGCCTGCATATCTGACCTACTATAATAGCCCCTCAATTTCTTTACTCAGCACCTGATTGATGAGAGAAATTAAACGTAACACTAGCCAAAGTTTAAAAAGGCATATCCTAGAGAGAGAAAGCCACATGCACCTTCTCTCTTTAAGCCCAAGCCTTCTCTCCCCCACTTGCATTCTTCTCAACTCAAATTCTTTGCAATATTCCAGTTTGCCTACTCATTTCAGGTATTGAATCCGTCTCCTTATTCATCTTATCCGTGCATTTTTTTGTTTGTATTTCGTTCACGTGCATATTTTATGGATACTGACGAGGGTAAAATATAATTGAGAAAATACATTTAGACCCCCCGAGCAAATTCGGAATTTGCCGAGACCGAGTAACACACCCAGAAGCACGTGCCGATCACGTGAGATAATGGCCGACACGAGGAGTGCCGACCATACCCAAATCAGGACAACAGAACCAAGTATTCAGAGATGCCGACCTGAGGAGGACGGATCGACGACCCGCCGAACTGAGAAAGTCGGTCAGGATTACGGGCAGCCCGTGGGAAGTGACAGGTAACCGCTCTTCCGAAAAGGGTATGGAGCCCCGGATATGATGGGACAAGACAAGACTCTGTCAGGAGGGGCATGGACGTGAAATCCATGGCCAATCAGAGGACACTTCGGTGAAAAAGAAGGTTCTGAGAGAATTAGAGCAAAAGGGAAAGTCTATAAATAGAGCTGGAGATGAACAAAAAAGGTATGCCTAAAGACTGAGAGTTTTTGCCTGCTAATAGAGAATATTAGCTTGCCTTTCCATTTCCCTGTGAGATTTCGTCTGACTTAACCATCGGAGTGTCTTCCTGCCGCAGCGGCAGAGGGCTCTTTGACGGGTTGTTCTTTTGCAGATCACAGGTCCACATATTGAGAGTACCATTGTTTCAGCTGGATAAGTGGATTCTTAGCTTTCCGTCCTGATTTCTTAAATCAACCCCCTTACAATTGGCGCCGTCTGTGGGAAAGCTAAAGATTCATGGCTGAAGCATCTAGAAAAGATCAGGGGAGGGAACGTGATGGCAAAGGGAGATCAAGGTCCCCCCCTCCAGTTCCACACAAATCTAAGGGCCCCGGGAGGGAGATTCCTAGGGTTCTTCCCCCGAAGATAGCGGGGGAACAGCCTGGAGAACAGGTGTTGCACCCTACCGTTCCGCTATCTGCCAATACATCGGGAGCTCCTGCGCTACCCATGCCACTGAATCTGGAGCAACGTCCGGATCGCCCGCGAGAAGCGGAACGGTCAACAGGGACAGATCTCCGACTCGATCCCGGAATGAGGGAGGGAGAGAATCCCAAACTCATGAAAGGTCTCGCCGAGACGAAGAATACGATAATGTCAATCGGATCCGGAGGAGGGATCAGGAGGTAGAGGATATGAGGCGTTACATACGTCGCATGGAGAGAGAAAACTGAACTCTCCGCAAACATAGAGACTCAGCCCGCCAGTCTGTGTCTAGACTTGACGAGCGTTCCGAGACTGGGCCGTCTGGACAAGATAGCTGACATGAAGCCAGCAAAAGGCCTCGAGGAGGAGAAAGGCAGATGGGGGTTTCATCGCACCTGGGCGAACCGCCTCAGGTGCGGCCGCTTCCCGACATGAGGGAGTGGCTGAATCAGCGGGCGGAATCAGCCCCAGACGCCCAACAGAAGCTCCCGCATCAGCCTTTGCCGCCGGTGGCTCCACCAACCGACATGAGGGCTTGGCTAAATCAACAGTTGGGACTCAACCGCCCAGAGGACGATGAAAACCACAAGGAATTGCAACAGCTGTCAGTGTCGCCACTATCAGTTCAGATAGAGATGGAGGACTTACCCAGAAAGTTTGTCCCTCCAAAGTTTACGATCTATAATGGCCGAACGGATCCGATGACTCACATCAAAGGGTTCGTGAACTCCATGATGATCTATGTGGGCCAAGACAGCCTCTACTGCAGGGTATTTTCACTAAGCTTGGGAGAGATAGCCCTGAATTGGTTTCAGGCTCTGCCGCCGAGATTAATAACAAGTTGGAGGTAGTTGGCAGACCAGTTCCTCAAGAGATTCGTGGCTAACCGAGCACAGAAAAAGTACGTGAACACGCTTCTGGCCTTGAGAAAAGGACCAGAAGAGGATTTGAGACAGTACACCAGCAAGTACTGGGCCACCTACAATGAGATCGGGGACTGCACAGAGGCCTACGCCGTGGAGTCTTTCAGGCTGGGGCTGTCTTACCGAGATCGGCTCAGAGAGTCTCTCACCATTGATCCCCCAAGCACCATTGCCGACTTGATGAGCAGAGTCGAGAAGTATGCCAAGTTTGAGGACGAGATCTGCCGAGACAAGGATCGACCAGTAGTGAAGGCACACAGGAATGCGGTAATGGTGCCCGGGGCCAAGAGGCCCAGAGTTGAGGTGGCCGAAGTGTCACAAGCACCAAGGGAGCGAAAACCGCTTAGGGCTCAGGCGTATAAGGCTATACGTACGGTTTTCAATACCCCGATCTTCCGGATGATCTATCCCTTGAAGAACGAGCCTTTCTGGAAGTGGCCAGCTGGGTCGGGAGAGCCAATGAAGCGGGACCCGAACAAAGATTGGTGCAGCTACCATCGCAGGAGTGGCCATATGATAGAAAGATGCAAGGCGCTTAAGCAATTCCTAGAGGAATTAGTTGAAGCCGGGCATCTTCAACGTTATGTAGCCGAACAAAGGCAACAAGTGGTTCAGCCAGAGCCAATGGAAGCTGAATCCTCTGAGGAAGAGGTGATGGTGACTGGGACCGTACATGTCATACACGCGGCAACCCCGGTTCTAGATGAAAAGGAAGTTCGGCTCCAACGCCGCCGAGACGGGCACGAGCATCATGTACAGCATCTCGGGCAAAAAAGAAAAGAGCCCGAGACACAGATGGAGATAGTCATTTCCTTTTCGTAAAAGGATTTGGAAGGGGTAACACATCCCCATAACGATGCACTGGTGATCACGCTGCTCCTTGGCACCTTCAACACGGAGAGAATCATAGTTGACCAGGGCAGCTCAACGGAGATCCTATACTATGATGCCTTCAAAAAACTCCAGCTGGACAAGGCAAACTTGAAGAAGGCCGACATACCACTCATCGGTTTCAGTGCCGAAGCGGTCTGGCCCTTGGGATCCATTACTATCCCTGTTCGAGCAGGGAAAGTAACCTTGGATGTAGATTTCCTGGTGGTGGATGTACCATCTGCTTACAATGCTATCGTGGGGAGAACTTGGCTCCACAAGTTGGGGGCAATTCCTTCTACCTATCATCAAATGCTGAAGTTCCCGGGGAAGAAGGGGATTGAATGTGTTCGGGGTAATCAGACAACAGCGAGAAGCTGCTATGTTACCTCCATCAAGCATAAACCAAGGGCCGAACATGTGAAATCTATCGAAGTCCCAGATCGGCCAACAATAGAGGATATCGGGCGTAATCCAGCCGATCGTGTCGTAGAGGAACTCAAACAGATACCAGCTCACGAGACGGATCCAGAACGGTATTTTCTGATCGGGGCAGAGCTGTCAGAGCAGGACGAGAAGGCACTGATCGTATTTCTCAAGGAGCACAAAGATGTATTTTCTTGGACACCGCAGGAGATGCCCGGGGTGAACCCGGATATCATATGCCATCACTTGAATGTGGATCCTGCCCACAAACCGGTGATGCAGAAGAGAAGAAGGCCAGCAGTCCAACATGTGGATGCTGTAACCGAAGAAGTAGATCGGCTGCTGGAGGCCGATGCCATCAGAGAGGTGCATTACCCCGAGTGGTTATCTAACACCGTGGTGGTCAAGAAGAAGAATGGCAAGTGGAGGGTTTGCGTGGACTTCACTAGCCTCAACAAAGCTTGTCCCAAAGATAGCTTTCCACTACGCAAGATAGATCAGTTGGTGGATGCCACAGCTGGGTATCGGCGCATGAGTTTCCTAGATGCATATCGGGGGTATCATCAAATAGCCATGCACGCGCCGGATCAAGAGAAGACGTCCTTCATTACTCCTCGCGGACTCTTCTGCTATAAGTGATGCCGTTCGGCTTGAGAAATGCAGGGGCAACTTATCAGCGGTTGGCGACTCTCATGTTCAAGGAGCTGCTCGGGAAGAGCATGGAAGTCTACATCGATGACATGGTCGTCAAATTTGAGGAGGTCGAAGCCCACATAGCTGATCTCGGCAGAACTTTCCAGGTGCTAAGAAAATACAAACTCAGGCTCAACGCATCGAAGTGCGCTTTCGGGGTCAGCTCCGGGAAATTCTTGGGGCATCTGGTTACACGCAGGGGGATAGAGGCCAATCCCGATCAGATCGTCACCTTGCAAAATTTACAGAGTCCCCGGACTGTGAAGGAAGTTCAAAAGTTAACTGGAATGGTGGCAGCCCTTAACCGGTTCATCAGCCGATCATCCGATCGATGTCGGCCATTCTTCCAGCTGTTGAGAAAACAGTCCAAGTATGCATGGGGGGAGGAATGTGAAAGAGCTTTCCAAGAACTGAAGAACTACTTGGCGAACCCCCCACTGATCATGACTCCTGAGAAGGGAGATATATTGACACTTTATCTGGTCGTATCCGAGCATGCGGTCAGCACAGTATTGTTGAAGAACAAGGATGGTGAGCAGACACCAGTCTATTACGTGAGTAAAACACTCCTGGATTCGGAGACAAGATATCTCCCCCTGGAGAAACTGATTTTATCCCTTGTGGTGGCCTCTAGGAAATTGCAGCACTATTTCCTGGCCCATACAATAGAAATACCAACCAAGCATCCCGTCAGTACTGTCTTGAGAAGAGCAGAATTGTCGGGGAGGGTGGCAGCTTGGTCTGTGGAGCTCGGGGAATACGACATCAGATTCCTCCTAAGAACAGCAGTGAAGGGACAAGTCCTGGCAGATTTTATTGCAGAATTTTCCCATGAACCTGTGGAGAACATCGCTCCAATCTCAGAGGAGGATATGCCAGAACAGGGGAAAATTGTTCCCGACCAAACACCGTACTGGAGGTTGTATGTTGACGGGTCGTCCTGCTCAAGAGGATCTGGAGTCGGCATTGTGATAGAAGAGCCAGATGGGTGTTATTTTGAGCAATCCATCCGATTGAATTTCAGCGCCTCCAACAATGTCGCCGAGTATGAGGCATTGATACTCGGACTCAAATGCGCGCACAATCTGGGGACAGAATATGTGGAAGTCTTTTGCGATTCACAGTTGGTCCTCAACCAGCTCAGTGGAGAGTATGCCACCCGAGACGAGAAGATGACCACCTATGCAGAGAGGGCTAAAGCAGAGTTATCGAAGTTCAAGAAGACTATGATGACGCATATCAGCTCAAGGCAGAACGACCACGCAGATGCCTTAGCATGTTTGGCTTCGGCAATACCCAGAGACAAGTTCAGAACAATATATGTGGATTCCATTGAATACCCGAGCATCGACATCCCAATTGCCAAGAAGGCTTTGGAAATCGATCTCGGCCCAAGCTGGATGGATCCCATTATCTCTTACCTCACTACGGGGATTGTCCCCGAGGACAAAAAAGAAGCCCACAAGCTGCGGATCAAGGCGACCCATTTCTGGCTGTCACCAAAGCAAGAACTCTATCGTAAGTCTTACATTGGTCCCTATTTGAAATGCGTACATCCTGCTTTGGTTCAGAAATTCTTGTACGAAATTCATGAGGGGATATGTGGGAGTCATGCTGGGGGCAGGTCCATAGCCCATCGAGCCATATCTCAGGGATATTGGTGGCCATATATGCAAGAGGATGCAAAGAAGTATGTCCAGATCTGCGAAAAGTGCCAGAAGTTCGGCCCGATCACACATCAACCTGCTGCCGATCTTTCGCCACTCACCAGTCCATGGCCCTTTGCCCAATGGGGAATGGATATCGTCGGCCCGCTTCCCAAAGCAACTGGGGAAAGGAAGTATCTGTTGGTTGCCACAGATTATTTCACCAAATGGATAGAGGCCGAACCACTGGCTAAGATCACCGAGAAGAATGTCGAGCGATTCGTATGGCAGAACATCATCACCAGATTCGGCATCCCGTACGCCATCGTCTCGGACAACGGGACCCAGTTTCAAGACAAGTTCAAGGCTTTCTGCTCACAATACAAGATCAAAAACTATTACGCCTCAGTGGCGTATCCCCAAAGCAATGGGCAGGCAGAAGCTTCAAACAAGACAATATTGGGAGGAATGAAAAAACGGCTGGAGAAAGCCAAGGGAAAGTGGGTGGAAGAATTGCCACTTGTCTTATGGGCGTACCGGACCACTCCACGCCGATCTACGGGTGTAACCCCATATTCACTTGCTTATGGCACCGAAGCTGTCATTCCTCTTGAAGTCGGCATCCCGACCCTCCGAACCGAAGTGATGGAGCAAGGTGGCAATGATCAAGCATTGGCGATGGAGCTCGATTTGGCCGAAGAGAGGCGAGAACGAGCCATGATCAGACTCGCTGCTTATCAGTCCACTCTGTCTAGAACCTATAACAAGAAAGTCCATCAGAGGGAATTCAGCCTCGGCGACCTAGTTCTGCGCAAGGTCATGGGAAACACGAAAGATCCAAGTGATGGCAAGTTGGGGGCCAATTAGGAAGGTCCATACAGAGTTATAGGCCGACTCGGGAAGGGCGCCTACAAACTACAAGATCTGGATGATAAAGAAATATCAAGGACTTGGAATGTCTCCAACCTTAAGAAGTTTTATCAGTAATTTCTTTATTTGTACTTTTGTATATCTCTCAGTGAATAAAAGCTCCAGTTTCAATTCAGAAAGTTTGTTAATCATGTCACCACTAGGTCATAATGTTCAACACTTGAGAAAAGTTTGAACTCCTGAACATACTTGAGAAAAGTTTAAGTTCAGCCGAACAGACTTGAGAAAAGTTTGTTCGGCCTCATATTTGAGAAAAATTAGAATACCCAAACATGTTTGAGAAAAATGTGTTTGGGCCTAAGCACAGGTTAAACAGCCGAACAAATTTGAGAAAAGTGTGTTCGGCTCACTACTTGTGAAAATTCAACACTTGATAAGAGTTTAAATTACGAAACATACTTGAGAAAAGTCTAATGTTTTAAAGAGAAATGTTCATACATACATCAAAACAAGAGCTGCCGACAAAAGATCCAACTTATATTCATTATATGTGAATTACAAAAAGAGCAGAAATGAATACAAAAGACTTGTGGCTACAAGGAAAAGACAACAGAAAAGCAAAAAGGAAACAAAAACATAATGACATCCTTCAGACGATGTCAACAGGGTCATCCAGAATTTGGCCCTCTTCTGCAACACCATCTTCCTGGACTCGGCCCCCCTCAGCAACAGAGCCCGCCCCGATGCCAGCTTCTTCGTAGTCTTCAACAGTCAGCTCGGCCTCGGGGGCAGGCTCCTCGTCCTCGGCAAGATCGGAGGAGTGGGGAATCTCCTTGAACAGGGGCGAGTCGGCAGGAATGTTGCAGGCCTTCAAAGCGGCCTTCCAGCCAACCGCCAAGAACTCCTCCTGCATCTCTGGCAGCTGATTATTGAGTAAGTCCTCGGCAGCTTCATCCATGCCGAGCTGACGGGCCTTGTTCTTCTCCTCGGCCATCTCCTCAGCATGTTTGACCTTCAGCGCAGCCAGCTCCGCTGTCAGCTCGGCTGTCTTTTTCTTCTCCTCGGCCAAGAGACGGTCGAGGGATTCAGCCTTCCTGGCTATCTCGTGAGCCTTCTTCTTGTAGCCCTCAGCCTCATCGTGAGCAGTGGAGAATTTCAGCTTGAATTCCCTCACTTCGGCTTCGGCTCTGAGCAGCTTTTCCGCCCGATCCTGGCTCTGCCCAATGCAGAGCATAGCCTTCTGGCATCGCCTACAGCATCAACAAGAAGAGTTAGAACAAACACAGTTCAAATACACAAAGGATATTACCAAAGGAGGAAACTTACAAACATGTTGTGGGCGATCGCTGTCCGAAGCATCACGTGATCCTCGGAGTCGGCGTAGGGCTCGACGTCCCTCGGGAGCATCATGGCCTCGGCAAGAGCCATGGCGGTTCCCAAGTCCTTGACCGTGTCGGCGGCCGTGATGGGGGTCACTCCATCTATCAGCAGTTGAGGAGCCCAGACCTCGGCCTTCCTAGAGGCCTTAGATTTTCCCTTCCCCTTGGAAGGACCGACCTCGTGCGCCTTCACCAACCTCCGTTTTTTGGAAACGGTGTGGGCGGCCTCGGCATCGACAGGGATGGGATTTGGCAGGTTCCCACCCTCTTCTGGCTTCCTCTTAGCCAGGACGATCCCAGAGGACTTCTTCGCCTCGGCTGGAGCCGGTTTCTTCTTGGCATCGGCAGCATCTTTAGCCTTTTGCCTCATCATTTCTTTCAGGCTCGGCACGTTCGGATTTGAAGACATGACTTCCTCCTCGTCCTCGGCGTTCCAAGTGATCCGAGGTGGGGACTGAGTCCGTTCGGAGGAGGATGAAGATGAGGAGCTGGAGGGTTCGGCCACGGCAGCGACTGTTACTCTGTCGGGTTCCCTCAGATACGGCAGAGGTATAGCTTCAGGAACAACAACTAGAGGGGTTTCTGCTACTACCTCGGCCACGTATCTTTTTTCTTTGATATAACCCTTGTAGGACGGGTTATATCGCAACAGTACTTCGGCGGATCGCGCTTCGGCTTGTTCTGCAACGCCCTTGTACCGCAGAACTTTTTTCAGGTCTTCTGGGTGCGTAGCCTGCGAATCCCGACCTCGGTTTGCGTTTTGAGCTGAAAATAACAAGACAGACAGTTAGAAACTTCAGGTCGACAAAACTACAAAATTCACAAACGGAGGGAAAAGGAACTAACGGGGTTGCCCGAATCTACGGGGGACTCGTATCCTCTTGACCTCGGGCTCATCAGGAGAGAATTCCCAATTCCCCGAGACGATCAGGAAGTCGTCATCATTTCCTCTATTCGAATCAACAAGATGGGTGACTATCTTCTCTCGGCCTCTACGGGACTTGAGATACCATCTATCGTCCTTATTGTACACCATGTCGTAGTTATAATTGATGTCCCAGAGATCTAAGTTCGTGTTGCATAGTTCGTTCAAACGAACTATGCCCATAATAATCCTATATGTGTTTATGGAAATCTGCATAGGGTTCAGCCGATACCAGGACAGAACCCTACGCAGCAGAGGGTGGAGAGGGAACCTAACCCCACCCTCAGTGATGGCCATTAGAGGGATATGGATGGAGTCCTCATCCCGAATCTCAGGATGAGTCTCAGGCCTATTTATTTCTATCACTACGTCGTCTGGGATGCTATAATGCCTACGGAATTCTGCAATGCTCGCCGGAGAGGCGAAATGCTTGTGGAAGATTCCCATGCTCAGAGAATAAGCAGGGAAGAAAAACAGTAGCAAGAAAGAAAAGATTCTACAGTGGATGACTTACAGAAGGTGGAAGAAGAACAGTAGCAAGAAAAGAAAAATGAAAGAGACGAAGTTGGTTTTATAGGGTTCTGGGCAGGTGAATCCGGTACGTTGCACGTTTTTAAACCCCAACCGTCGGATCCATTACTCCTGGACCAATCAATGAAGCGCATCTGGGATACTGAAACGACACGTCATAGCACGCGCAGAAAAGGCGCGTCCCTCACCAAAAGGGCAAGCAAACGGTCACTTCGCATTTATGGTAGGACAGAGCACGCCTCAAATGGACCAGATACGGATGAGAGTCTTCTGGATCGACACAAAGTTCATCATGAGTATACTTTATAGCCTCGGCTACTCCGCCAGGTCGGTTCGAAGCAGCCGAAGCTAGGGGGCAAGAGGAAATCCAGAACGGACTTGAGAAAAGTCTGTTCGGCACAACACTTGGTCGGCTCAACGCTTGTTCGGCCCAGCACTTGAGAAAACTTTGAGAAGATTCAACACGAGAAAAGTTTGAATTCCAGAGCATGCTTGAGAAAAGTATGTGTTTAAACCTAAGCAGAGGTTAAACAGCCTAACAGATTTGAGAAAAGTCTGAGAATGTTCAACACTTGAGAAAAGTGAGAACATCCGAACAGACTTGAGAAATGTTTGTTTGGCGCAAACTTGAGAAAAGTTTGGATCCCAGAATATGCTTGAGAAAAGTATAGGTTTAAGCCTAATCAGAGGCTAAACAGCCTTATAGATTTGAGAAAAGTCTGAGACAGTTCAACACTTGAGAAAAGTGAGAACATCCGAACAGACTTGAGAAATGTTTGTTCGGCACAAACTTGAGAAAAGTTTAAGGTGATTCATTACTTGAGAAAAGTTTGAGTTTAGATCAGTACTTGAGAAAGGTCTGATATACAGAAGATTTGAAGACAATCCATTAGTTACAACACATTATTCAAAGAGAAATGATTCCTCGTTAGATTCAATATTTTGCTACAAGAGGGTTGGAAAGCAAAAACTCAAGTGTATTTCATTGATTCTTGAAGATCGGGTTACATACGAGTTACAGAAACAAATGAAAAAGAAAAATCCTAAGGCGCAACATCGGCCGCCTAGACTATAACTACTTCAGCATCGGCAGCCTGGCCTGCCTCTCCTTCCTTCGCAGCATCGGCAGCCTGGCCTGCCTCTCCTTCCTTAGCAGCAGCCAGGCCTTCTTCTCCAGCTTCGGGTTCCCTGTTCTCCAGTTCGGCAACAGTTGGAACCCTGGAGAAGAGGGAAGAGTCTTTTGGCACCTGGGCAGCCTCCAGAGCGGCCTTCCAACACACACCGACGAGCTCGGTCTGGATCTCGGGCATCTGGTTCTCTAAGAAGTCGGCAGCAGCATCCGACATGCCCTTGGCGTAGGAGCTCCCCTGAAGGCGTTTCAGCTCGGCCTCGTGCTGGGAGCTGAGATCGGCCAGCTGATCCTCCAACCTGGATGACTTCACCTTCTCAGTCCCGAGCTGGGACTGAGCAGTCTTAGCCATCTGCTCGGCGTCCCGAGCCTTCTTCTTGTACGAGGCCATGTCCTCTTGGATTTTCAGGAACCTGGCGTTGGACGCCTTTAGCTCCAACTCGATAGTGCTGTATCGAGTCTCCAAGTCCTGGCAACGGCTCAGGCACATCAGGGATTTCTGCGCAGCCTGCAACAAAATCGGGAAATATGAAATCAGAAATAAAGCTGCAAGTAAAATAACAGAAAGTGACCGAGACAGAATACTTACGAAGACTTGGTGAGCCATCACGGATCGCAGCAGGGTTGGAACGTCGGTGCCTTGGTAGGGCTCGACGTCCTTCGGAAGCATCAACACACCCGTCAGGGTTTGCGTGACGTCGAGGTCGACCGCCGAGTCGGCGACGGTGATGGGATCAATCCCATTCACCAGCAAGGAGGGGCACCATGGGGCAGCCCTCTCAACAGTCTTGGCCTGATCGGCCATCCTGCTCCTCTTCGACGAGGCCGTCGCAGCGGGGTCCTCCGGAGCAGGATCCCTTTCCCTCCCCCTCAGGATGAGGGGAGCGTCATCCTCGACCGAGACCTCTTCAGATGCAGAGGTCGGCTCCCTCCTCGGTAAGCTCGGGCCGGCGTCAGACTGTTTCTGCTTCTTTTGCCGCATCAGCTCGCGGAGATTTGGAACGCTGGGGTTTCGGGCCATTGGATCCAGACTCTGATCGATTTCTAAATCGTCCTCCGAATTCCAGTTGCCAGGCGACCGGGAAGAACTGTGCTCGGAGCCGATAGAGCAAAACGAGATCGGGGAATTCCCGATATCAGCTATTGTCACCGGGATCGGCCGCTGAGCTGAGGAAGTCGGCGCTGCCTCAGGAAGGTACCCTGGAAGATCGGGACCAATGAAGTCGGCGTCGGGAATGGATTTTTTGATGTATCCCCTATAGCTTCCGGCGTATCTCAGAAGCACTTCGGGGGATCGGGCCCAGCTTTGGCCAAAGGACCCTGTATATCGGGCGACCTTTGTAACGTTCTCAAGATTTATCGACCGTTTGTTTCGGTCCTTGTTGGCGTTAGAAGCTGCAAAAGAAAGAACGAAAAAAGGCAATCAGCATCAAGATATGTTCGGCATTAAAAAGAAAAAGATGGAGAAATAAAAGACAAGGTTGGGGTACTAACGAATGACTCCGAACCGGACCGGGATGTGGAACTTGGGGCGTTCAGGCTCGTCTCGGCCGATCTCCCAGTTACCAGCAACGATGAGAAAGTCGTCATCATTACCGCGGTTGGAGTCCGTCAGGTAGGTGACGATCCGCTCTATTTTGGGTCTATTCTTCAGGTAGTAGGCATCAGAGCCTTTCCTAACCATATCGTAGCAAAATCGGATTTCCCGAAGTCCTATGTCGGTATGGTTCAGCCTATTCAGTTCTACTATGGAATGAATGATCCTATATGTATTGATGGAGATTTGCATCGGGTAGAGCCAATACCAGCAAAGCACTTCACGGAGAAGGCGATTGAGTGGAAACCGGACTCCACCCTCGACAACCGCCATCAGAGGGACGTGAAGGACGTCGGGGTCATTCCCATCATGACGAGTGTGGGGATCATTGATTTCGACGGCAACATCAGAGGGGATGTTATACCGTCGCCGGAACTCCGCCATTTTTTCCGGCGTGTTTACTAACTGCCTAAAGATCCCCATTACAGAAGAGAGTAGGGGGCTAAAGATCAGGAAGAAGAGGAAAAACCTAAGGCTCTGATTGAAAAAACTTACGAAGGCTGTGATTTTCTTTCTCTGGTATGACGACGATGGAAGACTGCAGAAGAAAAATCAAAAGTGGAGAATGGGTGAGTATTTATAGGGAGGAAGGCCCAGCGGACCAAAACCTACGCCTCACCAATGAGGATGCTCCACCTGTGGGGCACGTGCAGGAGGCGCATGGCCCCAAAGCCATTAAAGCCTGCAGCACGTCCTGCCAGACTTCAATGCGACGTTGCAAATTCAAGAGGGGCGGTTCAGAAGCCGCCCGATCATGGATAAGAAAGGGCACCACGGGTACACTGTATAGCCTCGACTACTTCGCCGAGACGGTTCAAAGTAGCCGAAGCTAGGGGGCAATTGACGAGGGTAAAATGTAATTGAGAAAATACATTTAGATCCCCCGAGCAAATTCAGAATTCGCCGAGACCGAGTAACACGCCCAGAAGCACGTGCCGATGACGTGAGATAATGGCCGACACGAGGAGTGCCGACCATACCCAAATCAGGACAACAGAACCAAGTATTAAGAGATGCCGACCTGAGGAGGGCGGATCGACGACCCGCCGAACTGAGAAAGTCGGTCAGGATTACGGGCAGCCCGTGGGAAGTGACAGGTAACCGCTCTTCCGAAAAGGGTATGGAGCCCCGGATATGATGGGACAAGACAAGACTCTGTCAGGAGGGGCATGGACGTGAAATCCATGGCCAATTAGAGGACACTTCGGTGAAAAAGAAGGTTCTGAGAGAATTAGAGCAAAAGGGAAAGTCTATAAATAGAGCTGGAGATGAACAAAAAAGGTATGCCTAAAGACTAAGAGTTTTTGCCTGCTAATAGAGAATATTAGCTTGCCTTTCCATTTCCCTGTGAGATTTCGTCTGACTTAACCATCGGAGTGTCTTCCTGCCGCAGCGGCAGAAGGCTCTTTGACGGGTTGTTCTTTTGCAGATCACAGGTCTACATATTGAGAGTACCATTGTTTCAGCTGGATAAGTGGATTCTTAGCTTCCCGTCCTGATTTCTTAAATCAACCCCCTTACAGATACATCACAAGAGAATGTTTTGAAAATGTCTCTTCACATACCACTTTTTGTCGATTTTAATGAATGAGATGAAGTCTAAAAATTGATCCAATGGATAAGATTAAAACAAGAAAGTGTTATTGGGGACAAGTTTCAACCTCACAATACTAAAGAGATAAAAAAAAAAAATGCAAGATAAGTTAGTATATAAAATAAATGAGTATAACACCTTATGTGTGAACTTTGTTTTCATTGATTATTATAAATGAATGCACTTTTCTTTAATTTATTTGATGAAATTGATTAGATTCATAGATAAAACCACTTCTCGAATAACAATAAAAAATTATAATTCCATATAAATGTGTTTTTGACGTCTTGCACCGTGTCTTTAAGCACGGACAATATTTAATGAGACATAAAGATGAGGAATCTTTTAGTTTACAAAAAATAACGCCAAGCCGTCCTTGCACAAAAATGAAACAAAACCACAAAAAATTTACATGTATAGATATATATATGAATAATTCTACTAATTACACATCAAATGGTACATCATAATTACATAGCATGTCATTTTAAATATAAAGTGTAAAAATAAATCTCATAAATTTTGATATGTGTTCGGATCCATGAATAACATGTGGACATAATTTATAACGTAGCTTATTGGTCTAGATACATACCTACTGAATTGATTTGGAATAAACCGGCCGTGACTCACAATCCGGTGTCATGCAAGCACACTTAAGCTGACCTCATTTTCAGCAGCCGAACACTTCTTTTGAATTCCACGACCATGAAAAGTAGACTCTCTCTATCAAAAGAATCTTGGGTTTGGTGTCTTTTCCGGTTAAAAATTTCTTATAAAAAACAAAATAAAATACATAATAATTTTGTAGTTCGATCAGCCTAACCCACCTTCATCTACCTGTAAGAGAATTTTATAAAAAAAAGAATAAGAAATATTAAGAAAAATTGATGTCACCTTTTTAGCTTTCCAATTTTCCTCCCTTTTTTCTCCAACAACCTTACCTTTTAGCTAAAAGCAATACTACTAACACATTCACTAATTTGAACAGTATATATCAAAATCTACAAGATCCGTTTTTATATTTTGTCTTATAATGATATGACACGTAGACACAATGTACAACTTGATGTGTTAATAGACTTATTCTGTAACTAGAGCAGTGCTAGAGCATGCCTTGATTTTCTGATTCATTTTCACAAATAAACTATTGACTTTGATTCAAATAACTTGTATTTTAAATATATAAAGTCGTAACTATTTCATAATTAGGATTTCCGCAACAACACATTTTAAATGTTTAAAAAAATAACACATTTAAGTTATATAATACTTATGAGGTAAAAGTAAATATTTGTATATAGAGTGATTTTTCTAATTTAAATAAATAACTAGTTTTAACATATTATTTTGAAAACAATCCGCAAAATGAGAACGAAGAAGAAAATTTTTTCACGAGTTCAACCCACTTCCATCTTCTTTTTTTATTTGCTTTTTGCCACTTTACATTCAAACATTGCAAAATCAAACTTGGCTATTATATATGGAAAATTTTTGATCTTAGAAATTTTTTCAGAATTCAAAATAAATAAAGTAGATTTACTTATATATATTTATAAACTTTTAAATTTCATTAAATTTTAACTCTTTATTTTAAAATTTTTGAAAGTTTTTTTTTGAGACTGTAGCACTCATCGGCTTTTAATAATTGTGGTTGATAAGGCTGGCATTCAACTTGGGCTGCCACACTTTTTTTCCCATATGAGTCGTGGCGGCCTCAAAAAAGTTTCTAACATTTTCCAAACGAGGAATAATTGTACTACTTTTAAACTACCATCATAATGTGATGGCCCATATCTTATTTATTTAATTTTCGATTCCATGTAATGCCCAAGGAATCTCATCAGTGGGTGTCTTAAGTTTATCTATAATAGAGTTTAAGTTTATCTAGAATAGAGTTTTGACGTCTTTATGTAAAGTTTTTTTTTTATAAAATTATTGTTTTTGAGGGATTTTATTTTGATGTTTTAGAGTTAGTGTTTTGTCTTCTCACCTGACAACCAAACATTCTTTATCTCAAACTTATTCCAATTTTTAACCCACTATGCTCAAACAACTATACTTTAGGGTTTTTGGGAGTCTTTTTTTTTGTATTTTTCTTTTTTTATTTTTAGATTTTGACTGTTTGAAATTCATATTTCGAGAATTAATTTTTTTTATTTTGGATTTTAAGAGCAAAAACTCAAAAGGAGGTTTAGAGCTCATTTTTTTTTTATTCCTATTTTTTATTCTACTACTACTTTGCAAAATACATTATACACTTTTTTTTAAATACTCCTTCCAAATTTAAAACTCATTTTGACGTCAAAAAGCCAAAATTAGATTCCCAAACACCCCATTTAATCTCAAAATTCATATACTCTCATCCACTATTCCGAAAATCGCACGTCTTCTCTACCCTGGATCTTAATTTCATCTATATTTATCCTTATAAAAAATATCGGATAATAAAATGTTCCTAAGAAAACTAAATAATTTTTCCGAAGAAGGCTCAACGGTCCCAACGGTCCCAACCCATATAGAACAGAGAGGAAAAACTAAACTTGAAACCACAACAAAAATCTGTCATCACAATGAACACATGCATGAAGACATTCTTTTTAAAACATTTCTACAAATAAAAATTATTCGTGCATATTTAGACTCTGTGTGTCCTCAACCGTCTAATATTTATAATTATGTGAGTCTAACATGCAATCGTCGATTCTAGACATGTGTTCAAATGTGCACAAATAATTTATGTTTTTAAGTGATTTATTATTGTTGTTGTTATTATTATTATTATTATTATTATTATTATTACTATAATTGTAGAATACCTCAAGTCCAGGAAAATCCCTGGAGAGAATTTTCCAAACACGCATATTGTATATGCTGGTGACATTGTGGTCCCATAATATTCCTCTATATGTGATACAGAATGATAAATGTATAGTGAGACTGAGGGGATAGCGATGGCGGACTGATAAATATTCTGGCCGATGGCGATTGATAATATATGGTATTTGTATAAATATTATACAATATCCAAGCACTGAAACACCAAACCCATCCTATGTGTAAAGCCCAGATCCCACAATTTACCGAATCACCCTACCTTTTGAACAGCCACGTGCTTTCTTCCTCCTTTCACAGGTCTGCAATATTCCGACTATCTCTGTTAGGTTTTTCAATTCGGATAAACTAATTCTACTTTTCCTGAATTAAATAATGTTTTATTTAATCTTTTATTCTGTTATTTGTACTGGGTATTTATAGTCATTGTGAAGACATTGATGGGTGGTCTGCATTTCAACTTCAACAGGTTTACTGGCTGAAACTTTGGAGTTTGGTTTCAATAAATTCAATGGATATCATTCTAAAGCTTGTCAATGTGGCATTTTTCTTGCTGTTACTGACATGGGTTTTGCTAGAATTGTTGAAACAAAGGAGAGATTTTGGTGATGAACAATTAAAAAATGGATCAGCAAAAACATATAGAAGAAGATACACAGTTTTTGCCAAGATTACTATTCTTACTAATGTCATAATCTCTATTTTCTATGTGGGATTTTGTTGCTATGAGTTTTGGAATTCTAGAACGATCTCATTTGTTTCTGCCTTCTCATCTTTAACTTGGATCTTAGCTATTGTAGTTGCAGCCTACTCCTGGAGGAAAACTGTTGGTGCATACAAAAGGTGGCCTCTAGTTCTCATATTTTGGTGGGTCTTCTCCAGCATTTGGGATTTACTTCTAGTGTCTGTTTCCCTCATCACCTATTTCACATCCATTAAAATCCCAAATTATGATCTGCCTATTGCGAACAATCTTGATTTTGCTTCCTTGCCATTTTTTATTCTGCTCTGTTTCAATGCTCTGCCCATTAATAGTAGTGAAGAAAACAATGATATTGAACATCCATTTCTTCAAGAAGAGGAAGACATCATCCTTAAAGATGCTGATGCCTTTTCCAATGCTGGAATTTGGAGCCAACTCACATTTCAGTGGCTTAACCCACTGTTCAGAAAAGGTCGAACTGGAAAACTTGAATATCCCCACATACCCTCTATTCCTCCATCCCAAACAGCTTCTGTTGCTTCTTCTTTGTTAGAGGAATCGCTTAGGAAACAGAAAACTGGAACTTTCTCATTGCCAAGAGCTGTAGTCCATGATATCTGGAGACCCCTGGCGAAAACTGGTGTCTTGGCAGGTACGGTACATATAACTATTTTCCTTCCCCGAAAATCACGCTTGTTTTTTTTTTAATCTATGCTAACAATTTTCGCGCCATTTCTCGAAACTTTGCAGGGGCTAATACAGTTGCTTCTTACATGGGTCCCCTCTTAATAACAAGCTTTGTCAATTTCTTAACGGGAAAGCATGACCATTCAAGCTACCGACATGGATACATTCTTGCATTCATGTTCTTCTTTGCAAAGACGGTGGAATCACTGTCCCAGAGGCAATGGTACTTTGGAGCACAATCCACTGGTATCCGAGTTCGAGCAGCTCTTATGGCACTGATATACAAGAAGTCTGTGTCAATCAAGTTCGGTGGCCATGGCATGTGTAATGGCAAAGTCATCAATTTCATCACAGTGGATGTCGAGAGGATTGGAGACTTCTTTTGGTACATTCATGGAGTTTGGTTGCTTCCATTTCAGGTCATTTTGGCTTTGTTCATTTTGCATAGAAATCTTGGTGTTGCTCCTGCAGTTGCTGCTCTCTTAGCAACTATTTTGGTGATGGTGAGTAACACACCATTAGCCAACATGCAAGAAAGGCTCCATTCCAAGATCATGGAAGCTAAGGACATGCGAATCAAAGCTACTTCAGAAACCCTGAAGAGCATGAGAGTCTTGAAATTGCATTCCTGGGAGTCGACCTTCTTGAGGAAGCTCCTTCAACTTAGGGAAACTGAGAGAAGTTGGCTAAAAAAGTACCTTTACACATGCTCAGCAGTAGCCTTTTTCTTTTGGGCTTCGCCAACTCTAGTTTCTGTTGTCACCTTCGGCGTTTGCATTATCTTGAATACACCATTAACAACAGGTACTGTCCTTTCAGCTTTAGCAACTTTCCGAATTTTACAAGAACCCATCTATAATCTCCCAGAGTTGATCTCTATGATTGCACAAACAAAGGTCTCGGTTGATCGAATACAACACTTCATTAAAGAAGATCAAAACAAGTTGATTCAGTTTCATGTATCAAAAGCAAGTGATGTTGCAATTGAACTTCACACTGGGGAATATGCATGGGAAAATAGTTGTTCAACTTCAAAGATACCCACAGTCAACATTACAGACAAATTGAAAATCATGAAGGGTCATAAGGTTGCAATTTGTGGCTCAGTTGGGTCTGGAAAGTCAAGCTTACTGTATAGCATACTTGACGAGATTCCCAAAATTTCTGGGGGAGGTGTTAAGGTCTATGGATCAAAAGCATTTGTTCCACAGAAGGCTTGGATTCAAACCGGCACAATCAGAGAGAATGTGCTGTTTGGAAAGGAAATGAACAAGTCCTTGTACGAAGACGTTTTGGTTGGATGTGCTTTGAACCAGGATATGGAGTTATGGGTTGATGGGGATTTGTGTGTTGTGGGAGAGAGAGGAATGAACTTAAGTGGAGGACAAAAGCAAAGGATACAATTGGCAAGAGCAATCTATGGCGATTCAGATGTTTATTTCCTTGACGATCCTTTCAGTGCCGTTGATGCACACACGGGCACACATTTATTCAAGGCGCGTACTGTTTCTATGTCTTAACTTGGTGAATTCTTTATTGGTTTTACTATTTGCTTGTACGTTGAGATGAATATCCTGATAGTTGAAAAGTTAATTTTGCAGAATTGTCTATTGGGCCTCTTGTCACGGAAGACAGTAGTTTATGTAACGCATCAGTTGGAATTCTTAGAGGCAGCAGATCTTGTCCTGGTAAGTTAAGGAGTTAGCTTCAACACTTGTGACAAATGTAGTTTTTCCAACACTAATCTTCTTTATTATCTTTTCTTTTTACCATTTTTTTGCATTTTCAAACAGGTAATGAAAGATGGTAGAATTGTTCAGTCAGGAAAGTATGAAGATTTGATTGCAGATCCTAATGGTGAACTTCATAGACAAATGGATGCCCATACTAACTCTCTACACCAAATGAACCCTCCCCATGACCATGAGTGCTTAACGAACAGAACCCTTCAGAAAAGTCAAATTGAAGTCTCAGTAGAGAGATTCGAAGAACCCGCAAAATGTGGAGGGCTTTTGGACAGAACTCTTGAAGAAGAAACAGAAACTGGTCGAGTGAAATGGCATGTCTACTCAACCTTTGTCACTTGTGCATATAAAGGAGCTCTTGTTCCACTTATCCTTCTCTGTCAGGTTCTCTTCCAGGCATTGCAAATTGCCAGCAATTATTGGATTGCTTGGGCAACAGACCGAAAAAGCCAAGTAAGCCAAGAGCGGATGATTGGGATATATGGTCTTATATCTGGTGGAAGCTCCATCTTCATATTGGGGAGGGCTATTTTGCTCTCAACCGTTGCCATTGAGACTTCTCAGTGCCTTTTCCTCAGAATGATCACATCCATTTTTAGGGCACCGCTATCGTTCTTCGATTTCACACCTTCAAGCCGAATTCTCAACCGGGTTAGTAATCAAGTCATGTGATGGCCTACTCATTTAGCTTTTGTTTTGGTTTAACATTTGGACTGCATCAAACTTATCCAGTTTCATCGAACTTGTCAACTTCGTTGTCCTTTGAACAGTCTTCAACAGATCAAAGCGTAGTGGACGCTGACATTCCTTATAGATTGGCTGGATTAGCATTTGCAGTTATTCAGTTGTTAAGTATCATTGTCCTTATGTCCCAGATCGCGTGGCAAGTCTTTTTCCTCTTCGTTGCCATTCTCGTAATCTCCGCATGGTACCAGGCAAGATCCAAGCTTTTAATTGTTTACACATCTATAAGATTTCCAAAAGCGAATGTGCATAACCTATATTTACGTATATGGACTCGTCGAAAGTTTTGAAGGTACCTATTGTCCAACACAAGTTATGAGATATGTAAAGCACATTTTTAGTTTGATATTCGCCTATGAAGCATATTCAGTATTCTTATAGCAGAAACATGCATAATACATCCGTATTAGGCAAAAAATGTTCTATGACATAGTCTATGAACCAGATCATGTACACAGTTCACTCTCGGTGAGATATCTTGAAGCTATGGATTAGAAGTATTAACATGCAAATATATAGCATTAGCAACAACTTATTCTGTTTTGTGCATTTGCATTCTCAATTGCTAAACTATCAAATACCTTCTTTTTTTTTTTGCAGTGTTACTACATAACTACTGCCAGAGAATTGGCCAGGATGGTTGGAACCCGGAAAGCTCCAATCCTCCACCACTTTTCAGAATCCCTTAGTGGGGCTGCAACAATTCGTTGCTTCAATCAGGAGGATCGGTTCGTCAAGAAGAATTTAGGACTGGTTGATGATTACTCTCGTGTTGCCTTCCATAACTCCGCCACAATGGAATGGCTCTGTGTCCGGATCAATTTTCTCTTCAACTTTGTCTTCTTCCTTGTTCTAGTCATCTTGGTGAACTTGCCAAGGTCAGCCATTGAACCCAGTAAGCTGCTCCTCTACTTGTCTACTGACCATGTCAGATAATAAGAACTATACTCACATTTTGGTTGGACAGAATATTCTTAGTTCGAGCCACATAGGTCTTTTGGTCAAAGGTTTTATAAAACAATTCATGGGTGGTAACAAATTCCTTTAAGTCTAAGGAGAAGAACTGTTATTGGAGAGTGGACAAAGGATGTTTCTAAGATATATGGTTTTGAAAACATTGAAATTACACGCAAGAGTACTTGCTTCATCTCCATATTTTATCCAATCTAGTGAACTACCAGAAACAATTCTAGTAGTTACCTTATAGGTCAAACATACTTAGTGTGTTTTAACTGTGTTATGTTTTTTTCTCATCACAGGCTTGGCAGGACTGGTGGCCACTTATGGTCTAAATCTGAATGTTCTTCAGGCGTGGGTTATATGGAATCTATGCAATGTTGAGAACAAAATGATTTCAGTGGAGAGGATTCTTCAATTCACCGCTATACCAAGTGAAGCTCCATTAATTATTGAAAATTGGAGACCAGAGCCTGAATGGCCAATAAATGGAAGAATTCAACTTGAGAACCTCCATGTTCAATATAACCCTTCTCTCCCAAGAGTTCTTAAAGGAATCACTTGCACCTTCCCTGGAAGCACGAAAATTGGCATTGTGGGAAGAACAGGAAGTGGAAAGTCTACTCTAATTCAAGCCCTCTTTAGAGTTGTGGAGCCCATAGAAGGAAGGATTTTGATTGATGGAGTTGATATTAGTAGGATCGGATTGCAGGATCTTAGGTCTAGGTTGAGTATAATCCCACAAGACCCAACATTGTTTCAAGGAACCATGAGGAGTAATCTTGATCCTCTACAACAGCATTCAGATCAAAAAATTTGGGAGGTATGGATATTATCAATTGTTTTCCTTAAATCAAGAAGCACATGGAACTTAACTTCTGTTTAAAATCTGTGAATGTTAGGTTCTGGACAAATGTCACCTTGCAGATATTGTAAAACGGGATCAAAGGCTTCTTGATATGCCAGGTATTGGAAAGTGAGAAGCAAGTTCTTTTTTTGTTACTGAGGTTGTCTAAATTTGCTGAAATTAATTTTCCCATCTTAAACTTGGGTGATTGAAACAGTTGCGGAAGATGGAGAAAATTGGAGCATGGGACAAAGGCAGCTTGTGTGTCTTGCTAGGGTGCTGCTTCAGAGGAGGAAAATATTGGTCTTGGATGAGGCTACAGCATCAGTGGACACTGCAACTGACAATGTGATTCAAAGGACAATCAGAGAAGAAACAAGCAGGTGCACTGTTATAACAGTGGCACATCGTATTCCCACCATCATCGACAATGACCTTGTTCTGGTTCTTGATGAAGGTAAGGTTTAGAAATCCTAGCAAGAAGATAAATAGTGCTGGTTGAAATTTATCAAATGCTAATTTTTTTTTCATGTTCTAAAAACTTTTTGAACTACAATAAGACCAATCTTATACTTAAGTAAAATTTCTTCGCATTGTGACTCCTATGTTAGACATCTACCGGGTTGTTTGCTGCTGTCTGCGGCTTATGGCTTTTTCCTTGACGGAAATTATTTCAGTCTGTTTGGCACAGCTTTTTCTCATGGCTTATGGGTCAAAAATGACTTTAAAAAGATGGGAAAACTGATTAGAAGCTTTATGTTAATGCTTTTTTTGAATTCTATTTTTGAGTAACGGGCTCTTGCAACAAGTTCAACTGTAAGTTTGCAACAAACACATCCTATAATGAGTATGAAATGTGATTAAGACATCAAGATAATTTCTCAAAAAATGCAGAAAAAAATCAAGTTTCTTACATTTTGATCTTCATCATGTCAGGCAGGGTTGTTGAGTATGATTCCCCAAATGAGTTGCTGAAAAATAATTCTTCTGCTTACTCAAATCTGGTAACTGAATTCTTGAGGAGATTGTCGAAGACTAACAATCATTGAGATCTGACTTGAGAACTATGGCAGAGAATCCACATGAAGCTCAATCCAGTTGCACTATGTAAAGACTGACCTAGAAATGGTTCCAACCAGTTTATATCAGAGTGTGAGATTGTAAAGGAAATCGAAGATCATTAGCAACTGCAGTAGAATGACAGGAATATCTGAGCCAAGGTTTTGGTCAAGACTACCGGACTAACATTTCAAACATGTAGATGAGAAAAAGCAAATACCTAGTAATTAAAGTTATCGTGCAGTGATATGATTATGCATTTGCAATGTATCTCGATTTGTGAGTCCAGGCCATGTTACATGTTTCCACAGAAAGGGGTTAAGTTGTATGAACCATATTGCTTAACTTAGATTTATGGTTGAATCTGGAGCGATTTTCTCAAACTGGCCATTTGGATACCTCCAATCAAATGGCCTATGTTACTGTCGTCAACCAGCAACGAGCCTGTCCTGCATGGGATGAAACTATGTTTTTTTTTTTTTGTTTGAGCTTTCTACAATTGATTATCTCAAAGGCACATCGATGTGACCATGAGCCAAGGTTGTAGCAAGAATACTGCTACAGACACATATATCAGTATATAAATGTCTCGAGCTTTCTAATGTACGCGGACTCACACATTTGTGTCTGAATATCTATGTTCCAAAGCAATGGTCAAACAAGGCAACTCTAGCTTATGGGAATCATTTTCAAGGTAGGTTCCTAACCCACCCATGTAGTGTCGTAATCATTTTTATAATTCGCTATCAAATTACATGCACATTGACTAATTCATCTTAATTTCACCCTCCACAAGAGGGGTCCCGATTAGGGTCATAGCCTTTTAATCAATTAATTATTATCATCCATTTCATTTTCTTCTAAGCTAAACTTGTTTTTTATTTTTTGAATTAAAGGAACAACAATAACTAATTACCATCAGTACATCCCGATCGATTGAAACTTCACATTGTGTCTTTCTTCTACATATAAAATCAGCAGATATCAGTGGAACAATATTAACGAATTGACTGGGATTTGATGTAAAAGCTAACGTTGAGAAAGAAGTAGAGAGTGGTGGAACTTGGCTAAGCTTAACTGCCTTGGGAAAGATTTTGTTAGAACCCTAGAAATTGAGGAAGAACAATTGAAGGAAAAAGAGAAGAAAACTCTTATTCCAGCCCAGATCTAGGTTACAGCCAGAAAACTTCACACCTCTCTCAAGTAAGTCTCCCCTTATTTATACACAAAAGTAGCACTGAGTTTAAGCTAGATTAACTAATCTACTAACTGATTCAGCTAACCTCCTAACAGAATGCTAACTGACTTGCTGATGTGGCAAAACAACCTAACAACTAACCACTTAGATCAGCTAACTGACTATAGGAATTGGCGTGGTCATAACATTCCCCACCCCTTCAGAAAGCCTTGCCTCAAGGCTGAAATTCTGGAAATTTGGACTGAAATTCTTCCGAATCCATCCACACAGCATCCTTCTCCCCTTCTCTTGGATCAAGAAGCATGCTCACTGCAGTTCTCCACTCTCCTCTAAGGAACTTGTCAAGATGGTCTGGCCAGTTATCTAAACCTCTGTTATCATAAGGTTCATAGCCCCTATCTTTCCGTTTTCTTGAGTTTCTGCCCTTGCCAGAATTCCCTCCTTCATTGAACCACACACGAATGCATTTCGATGAGGTGTCTTCTTCTTTTGTTGCATTTATGTAGTTCACATCTTCCCTGGACACCCCAGGCTGAGCTAAAGCCTTCTCTATACATAGCACAACACCAGTCCCTTCAGGATGGGGCTTTGTCATGTGGTAAGCATCACAAGTGAAGCTTCCACCCAGAAATTCAGCGTAGATATTAGCACCTCTTTCCTTCGCATGCTCTAGTTCTTCCAAAAGCAGAACTCCAGCTCCTTCTCCCATCACAAATCCATCACGTTTATTGTCCCATGGGTGGGAAGCTTTTGCAGGATCACCGTTTCTCTGAGAAAGTGCTCGGCATGCCACAAAACCTCCCAATCCAATAGGTATGATGGCAGCATCTGATCCACCACAGAGCATCATGTCAGCTTCGCCTCTGATAATATGGTTTGCAGCACTTAATATGCAGAAGTTACTTGTAGCACAAACAGTAGAGATCGAATACGTGGTATTTATAATTGTCTCTGTCTCATTCACAGCAGGAACTTCAGTGGTATCCAGAATTGTTTTCTCCGTTGCAATCTCAATGTTATCTTTAAGAGAACTACTTGATTCTTCTTCTTCCATGCCTCTGGTTCCCATTCCTGTTGTATTCTGAGATTGATATCCCTCGAACCTATAATGAGACGATCCAGCACTGATCAGTAGATTTTCTTCCTCTGGATTTGACGCGTCTGATTGTTTCTTACCAAATACATGTGTAGCTATCTGGTCGTGCTTCTTTGTAATAGCTGATAGCATTTCCTTGATTTCAGCTAAATCTTTTAAGAAATGCCTGATTTCTTCATTTTCTTTCATGCTCCTGATTTGATTCTCTTTCAATAATCGCACTGATTCTTCTAATTCTTTGATGTCATGACTTCTAGTTCCATCTGCCATTACTCGTCTAAATCCACAGACCAAGGAAGGTCTGCTCTGATACCAATGTTAGAACCCTAGAAATTGAGGAAGAACAATTGAAGGAAAAAGAGAAGAGAACTCTTATTCCATAAACCCTAGGTTTCTAACATTGGTATCAAAGCTGGTTCCTCCCTGGACGAGACCGCCACGGGTTTGTCGGAGGTGCCAAAGGGGCGACCTGCCGCCGTGGATGTCACGGGTTTATCGGAGGTGCCAAAGGGGCGACCTGCCGCCGTGGACGTCGGTTCTGAAGGGGTCGGGTTTGTTATGATCCTAATGCAAGGTATGGGACTTGTCCCACATCGGGAGTATGGGCTCCTGGTGGGGGGTTAATAAGTCCTTGGGCACCCTCTCTTCAATAGCTAGCTTTTGAGGGTGAGTTCTACCCAAGGATTTATTACAGATTTTGAAAATCAGCGACTTTTCTTTTCCGTAACTCAGGTGGCCAGTTCCATTTACGTATACTTGGACTTTCGGGAGATTATTCTTGACGTTCATTAGTAAAGAGCCCACCTAAAACCATGTTAGTAGATATGACTAGACATAAGACCGTTGTGTGACCAAGAAAATAAAAATCAGGAAGAGAAATTAACAGCCCTATTATTTATATATGTATATGTATATATATATATATATATATATATATATATATATATATATATATATAGAGAGAGAGAGAGAGAGAGAGAGAGAGAGAGAGAGTTGAGCTTCTAATAAGGGAAAATGAGGACCTCCTTTTTTTTTATTTATTAAATTTTAAAAATCTGAATCGTTCAATGTGTTCAAAACATGTTTTTAAGGGTAATCTGCGAGAAATCAGCTCAAAACAAGACCCTAAAGAGCTTGATCTAATTAGTTTTTCATAAATGCTAACAGGAATAGTTTTATAAAACAACTGATTGGATCAAGCCCTAACCGATAATATTTTAAGTTGACTTCGAGCGAGTACTCTTAAAAATATATTTTAAATACATTGAATGATTTAGATTATCAAAATCTGATCAAAAAATGAGAGGTCATCATTTTAACAAAAATGAGGAATCTTTCATTAGAAGGAGGCTCTCTCTCTCTCTCTCTCTCTCTCTACACACACACATACACAAATAAACACTCAATGTCAACTATTAAAATTAATGGTCGACACTAAAACACTCTCTTTCCATTCTCTCATTCTTTACACGTTAACCCCTCTCTCTCTCTCCTCCCCATCAGCGTTCTCTCTCTCCCATGTAACGCCCTGAATTCTTGGACATTAATTAAAATTGTTAACTCAATTATTAAATCAATTGACTAGGAAATGACAAAAATACCTTTTTTTATTAGTAAAACAATAGCAAATGAAGTTTAATCAGAGTTACTAAGTGCGAAAACAAAAATGACATAAATACCCCTTGGGGTCTATATTCCTTTATTTCAAAATAGATATAAAACAGAGCTACTAAAGGTAGGGTAGCCAAACGCCACAATGATCCTCCTCGACAGGTCCCGGTTCCCCATGCTCGGCTGGGTACTCCGACTGCTCTGCAACATCTGGTATAAAATACCAGTGGTAGAGAAGTTGCACCGATGAGTTTTGACACTCAGTAGAAATGATTACCCAAAATACCGAACCCAAAGCCAATAAAACACGTAACAGAATACAACAAAATAAATTCATAATAACAAGATACAAGGTGATAAACATGAATAACGAAATCAAGTAACACATGTTGAAACAGAAATACTAATACACATAAGTGTTTTATGCTCATTTCTCGTTATGTCTTTTAACTCGAGACGACGCCCTGGGAATCAAACCCGTAAATGATTTGGCAAGACGATCAGTGGGAATCTAACTCACCTCGGGAATCGAACTCGGAATACAAGAGTGAAGGGGAATCAAACCACCAGTCACCTTGGGAATCGAACCTAGAAATAATCTCGGGAATCTAACCCGGCACCCAAACAGCATGACGGCTATAATTCATTTAGTCCCACTTCCATTATTCGTTCTTAACTTTCTCAATGTTCTCAAATTACCACATATTACAACAATATCTAAATCACGTAAAACGACATTTCATTATCATGCACGATAACATCTTAACACACAACACATAAATTCATGTGACCTCAAAAATTACCTTAATAAAAAAATGTTAAATCTTTATGTAAGTGTTATGAATTTAAGATCGCCAAACTAAGAGCATAATATATATATTAATCAAACTAATAGAATACATGTACTGTAGCATCTGCATATTGTATGTATTCATAGTGTTTGGAGACCAAACAAATCCATTTGATTGAGTGGAGATTAATATATATTCCAGTAAATGGCTAGACATGATCCATGTTGGTACCGGTGCAGGAAACTCAAAAATAGTGACTACAAGAGATAAATTTTAACGCGATTAATCTAAAGTTGCTAGATCTAAGGGTTGAGGTAAAGTTCTCTACCACTAGTTTGTCATTTGTCACAATAAAATTTATTACCCTTACCGATTAAGCTAGATTTCAATCAACTGATTTCTGAGTTTTTCTTGATTTAAGATCAGTGATCTAACAGAGACATAAAATATGCGATTTGAACTAAAATTGTAGGAATTAAAAATAAAAACACATCACCTAAGGGTTTGAAGGTAATCATCCCCACCTTTAATATGCGATTAATTGAAGATCAAAACGAAATGGTAGAGCTTGAATATGGCAGACCTCCTTCTCCCTTTAAAATCTCACTCTCTCTATTTCTTAGACTTTCTATATTACGTGAAAAAAGAAGAAGTGGTGCAACCAAACTTATATAACCCCCCTTAGTTGTTAACTAGACATAATCCCTTTATGAATTCCTATTACTCCTTTCCAATTCCATTCATCTGCCAAAGAAAAAAAAACTGATGGTCCATTAAGACCTCAGCGTCTTATAAAGAAAAATGAAGAAGGGAAATGGAATGATTATCCTATGCTGGTCCATTAAGACCTCAGTGTTAACTATTTAAGTAAAAGAAAACATTTTTTAATATTAAATTTTAATTAAAAAAAATTAGGTTATTACATCCCATCCCCCATCTCCGGTAAACCAAATTCCGATGACAGCGACCCTTTTTTTGGTAAAGCCAACTCTGGCGATTGCCCCTTTGCTTCGGCGTCCAAAAAGTGTATGCTATCAATTTTTGTTTTTAACTCAATATTTGATTTATTTTCGCACCTGCATAATCTACAAGCAATTCCAAATTAAAATCTACTAATTTTCATCTTTAGAATCATGTGTTTCATAATAGAATTTCAAAATGTATGAAAATGTTCTTCCTACCATAGAAAGTATTCACTGTTTTAAAGTTCACAGAGTTTGGGTTTAATCAAAATGTTTTGTAAAGCAAGGAATGAGTTGAATGTCTTTTTGGGCGATGATGATAGTGATTCTTTCGTATATTGGCAATTGATTTCTGCTTAATTGATTGAAGTTGTTGGTTAAATATATAAATCTATAGTGATTGTCGTTGCTACTACTGTTATTCTTTGTAGGTTGTGGGATCATCTAAGATCAAATTGTCATCTGTATGTGCAATCTCAACACGCCATCCCACCCTGATGAAGCTTTGAAAACAAAAACCAAAATTGGGGATCATAACCGAAGAAATGGTTGTCGCCACTTGGATGCCGATTGTCGCAATGGGGAGGGGAGAGAGAACATTGATAGAGGAGGAGGAAAGAGAGAGAGAAAGTAAAGAAATTCATAAACCTAATGAATTTCAGGAAATGAAAGTGAAGAAGCTTGAGTAAAGAACTAAACTAAACTTTAACTGAAATCAGAAATCTGACAGAAAATGTATTGCATTGAAGTCATCTTTTTTGTGGTTACAAAAGAGAATAGACGATGCCTTTTATAGGCAAAGACCTGAACCGCCTTAACCAACTAAACCCCTTTCTAACAGCTCTAAACCATGCTAACAGAATACGGTTGCAGCTAACAGAGAGCTAACAACAGCTGACTCAGCTAACAAACTACTAGAAAAAGACTAACTACTGACTAGCCTTAACATCCCCTGGCAAACTGATGGGCGAATGAACCATTAGTTTGGACTTAAAACCAGAAAATACAGAAAGAGGGAGAGCCTTCGTGAATATTTTTGAAGCAAGCTCCACGAGCTTGGTATTCTGTATTTAGTCAGTTCCTAATTGATCAAGGCTTTCATAATAGTACAGCAGATAGTTCCTTGTTTGTTCTGACTACCATGGCAAGTGAAACACCGGATTGGAAGCAAGAGCAATGACACTCTGATTGTCGCACCAAATAAGAGCTGGAACTGAGCAATCCAGACCCAAGTCTGTAGCCAACTGAGACAACCAGGTTAATTCAGTGGCAACAGTAGCCAATGCACGTTATTCAGCCTCAGTTGAGGAACGTGCCACGGTTGGCTGCTTCTTAGCAGACCAAGAAATCAAATTAGGTCCAAAATAGACACAAAAACCAGATGTAGACCGGCGGTCCACAGTATCCCCAGCCCAATCAGCATCAGTATAAGCAGAAAAGGAATTGGTGCCTGGAGAAAAGTACAATCCATGATCAATGGTACCTTGAACATAACGCAAAATGCGTTTAACCGCAGCAAAATGGTGTTCAGTAGGGTAGTGCATATGTTGACAAACTTTATTCACGGAGTGAGAGATGTCTGGCCTTGTAATGGTGAGGTACTGAAGTGACCCAACTAGAATGCAGTATACACCAGGATCAGACAACAAATGACCAGTAGCATCAGTAGGCTTGACTGAGGCAGGCGTTTTACTAGATTTACAATGAAGCATCCCAGCTTTATTCAACAGATCAATGGCATACTTTTGCTGAGAAAGAAACATATGTGTAGGAGAATGAGTGATCTCAATGCCCAGAAAATAATGCAAATTCCCCAAGTCTTTCATTGCAAACTTAGAGCTCAGATTAGCAATCAGAGTTGTCATGAGAGTATCATCATTGCCGATTAAAATAATATCATCCACATACACCAACAGAATAAGGCAAGATTTGTCTTTAGTCAGAACAAACAAGGAACTATCTGCTGTACTATTATGAAAGCCTTGATCAATTAGGAACTGACTAAATACAGAATACCAAGCTCGTGGAGCTTGCTTCAAACCATATAAAGCCTTGTGAAGCCTGCAAACGAGATTAGGATGCTTAGGATCTCGATAGCCTTGAGGTTGACGCATATATACTTCTTCTTCAATCACACCATGAAGAACAGCGTTGGATACATCAAGTTGGCGAAGAGGCCAAGAATTAGTGAGAGCCAAAGACAACACTAACCGGAAAGTTGGTTGTTTGACGACTGGACTAAATGTATCAGCATAATCAACTCCTTCGGTTTGTTGATTTCCATTAGCTACCAAACGGGCTTTGTACCTAGCTACTTCTCCATTGGAAATTCATAAACCTAATGAATTTCAGGAAATGAAAGTGAAGAAGCTTGAGTAAAGAACTAAACTAAACTTTAACTGAAATAAGAAATCTGAGAGAAAATGTATTGCATTGAATAGACGATGCCTTCTATAGGCAAAGACCTGAACCGCCTTAACCAACTAAACTCCTTTCTAACAGCTCTAAACCATGCTAACAGAATACGGTTGCAGCTAACAAAGAGCTAACAACAGCTGACTCAGCTAACAAACTCTAACAAACTACTAGAAAAAGACTAACTACTGACTAGCCTTAACAGAAAGTTAACGTGTAACGAAGGAAAAGGGAAAAATGGTATTTGAATCTCAGCCATCGATTTTAACGGTTAGGATGATTAACGAAGGAAAAGGGAAAAATGGTATTTGAATCTCAGCCATCGATTTTAACGGTTAGGATGAAATATTCTTTTATGTGTCTCTGGATCCGACATATATAATGTTACTTAAACAAGGGAAATTAGACAAACATGGTAATTAGATAATTAAACCATAACTCATAGTTTTAGGTAGGTTAATTAGAATATGATTTACATATGGATTAATTACACTTTATCTCTTCCAACTATGACCCTTTTTTTAATTTACCCCTTTAATTTTTTTAACTACAGCTTATCCCCTTCAACTACGAAATCGTGTCATAGTAGCCCTTCCATTAGTTTTCTGTCCAATTTTGGATGAGAAAAGTCACGTGAATACCTCAAACAGTCGAATACCTTTAGAAATATACCAATGAGACCAAGATACCCTTTATTGATGCATAATGCACACACACACACACATCTCTCGTTTTTGCCATTACATTTCTCTCTCTCCTCCTGGCTTGAGATTTGGAAAACAAACCCATGTTTTGAAAGGGATACCTAGAGATGCCGATTTCGAGTTTATAGTTTAAGCACCCAAAAAATTTTCGATTGGAATTTTTATCTGTTATGGAGGTCCTAAGTGGAGCTCTCAAGTTGCAATCACAAAATACAAGCTTAGGGTTGGAGTTGTGGCTTGATGAAGACGAGCACTTTTTCGCCATCTAAATTTTTGCGATGCACTAGGGTAGTTTGGAGGACTTTTGACCTTGCTTTAATGGTGAGAGTATTCCAATCACAAAGTGTTGAAGAAGAGAATCAAACCAGGAGGAACGAGAGGACTGTAATGGCGAAGATGAGTTGTATACTTACATCTATAATCATCCCTTAAGGATATTTTATTCTCACTGGCATATTTTTAAGGATAATGGACTGTTTGACGTACTGACGTTACAATCGCATGATTTTTTTCGTCAAAAATTTGATGAAAAAATAACGGAAGGATTACGATGACATATTTTAATAGTTGAAGGGGATAAGTTATGATAAAAAACAAGTTATAGGGGGAGTTGAAAAAAAGATCATAGTTAGAAAGAGTAAAGTGAAATAACCCTTTAAATAACCCACGCATAGTACCCAATAAGTTATTTATTGATACATTAACCAATTATTGTGATACTACCTCACCATATTCAGTGTGATCACACATTAACACCTTATTTACTACCGTAAAATTACTAATCTCGTAGGCCCTTTTAGTTCATGCATGTATATGTTTAACTAGAGTATTACTCGTGCCTACGACACTACCTATATCATTAATTTTAGGATTAATTACAATTTATCCCCTCTAACAATGACTCTTTTTCATGTTGCCCCTTTATCTTTTTTTGATTACAATTTACCCCGTGCAACTATAGAAAAATGATATAATACCCTGTCGTTAGTTTTTCTGTCCAATATTTAATGGTAAAGGTCATGTGTTGTGTACATGTGCTCTTAAAAATACTTATTGTGAGTGGAATACCCTACACACACAACATTATACATAATATATAATTTATGGATTAAATTAGTTAATATTAATTTTTATTTTATGTAATTTGCATTGTTTACGTGTTAAATTCATAACATTTTGACATAAATTTACAGTATTAAATCAAACTTTGATCTATTTATTTTTTGATATATCCATTTTTAAGCTTCTCGGTATGTTTTATTTTCCGGTAAAAAAAACATCTTTGTATGTCATTATATATTTTTCTTAATTTTGTAAATTTCTTTAAATTTTATGATTTTTTAAACAATTAAGTATATTTATAAATTATGTATTATGTATTATAAATATTATACTTACAATGAAGGGTATTACAGTTACAATAAATATTCTTAACTGCACACGTGCACAACAAATGACCTTTACCATTAAATATTGGACGAAAAAATTAACGGCAGGGTATTATGTCATCTTTCTGTAGTTGAAGGGAGTAAATTGTAGCCAAAAAAAGATAAAAGGGGTAACGTAAAAAAGGGTCATAGTTGAAAGGGATAAAGTGTAACTAACTCTTAAAATTATGTTAAATTCTAACTCAGCTATCATTCAAACTATTAGCATGTTACATTGTGTGAATTTTTTTTTAGTTAATCTTGGCCATTAGACTAAAATAATGTATTTGGAACGCCCTACACTGTTGTTTATTATGTATATATTGGTTTGGAACAAACAATCTTTTTTGGAAAATTAGAAAATAAGTATTCATATAAACTAATTAGCTTAGAAAAATATAGTGTTGATCTGGATGTGGGGGGGGGGGGGGGGGGGGGGGGGGGAGGGAGAGGAGAGAAAGAGAGAGATAGGGAGAGCATTAATGTATTTTTTTGGGTGATTTTTTGAAAATTGCAGGACTAATAAATGCTAGTTAAGATTGTTGTGTAATTTTTTTGTAATAATTTCAGTCATTAAATCAAATCAATCTCACCCGTTATGGCAAATATCTTTTTAAGTCTGACACCTTCCTGATTTGTATTATAGACTATCATATTACCTGCGCCTACGACACCACCAATAACATTAAATTCTTGTTAGGATTCTTATTTAGTTATTATTCAAGCTATTAACTTATATTTTTATTAGGTTTTTTGAAACTTGCGGGACTAATATATGCTAGTAAAGCTTATTGTGTACTATTTTTTGTAATATTAAAAATTAACCGTTAGATAACCTTTATTGTGAAATTATCTTTTGAGAATCCCACAACGTCTTAGATTGATAATATAGATATGTAACTAGCATTATGGATATGCAATTGGATCAGTGGACAAATTATAAATGGGCCAGGTTGGGTATTAAAAGTAATTGTATAACTAATTGGGTAGTATTCACAAATACCTCATTAAAAACTCAACTCATTTACTACTCACTCAAACTCACATAGACTTGTCAATTTTCCTAATACTTGCAATAAGTATAGGAAATTTTAGATGTAACAGTTATTTAAACCGCCACAAAAGATCCTAAAAAGTGTTGCTATAGACCCAAGAAGGCTATACCAACAGTTGGGAAACTATCGGCTAAACCGTCGCGAGATGACTGTTATTGTAGGCTTATAGCCACGCTTTTTGCAAGCGTTGGTACAAGTCCTCTTTTACTGACGTTTTATTTAGCAATACTTACAATCACTGGTAATTTTTGTCACTTATCAAGCATTGGAAACATTAAAATAACCGTTGCAATAGTTCATTTTTTTAGTGACACTTTTGGACCGTTGTTAAAGAATAAAACCCAGACCTTTCTAGGGATGCTTGTGAAAGCATCGCTATTGTCCAAATTGATCCAATTATTCCCTTGCATTTGAAAAATATTGATCGAGACATGAAACTTGAAAATTAACCGAGACATAAAACTTGGCGCAAATTAGACAAATTATACAAGGGAGCTTTTTCAAATTATATAGACACAAATAAACTGTTTGAGATTTTTAATGGTTGGGATTAAAAATCGGTTGAAAGTTTTTCTTTGAATATCCTAGTGAATCGATTGCAATTGATTTTTTGGCCTACCTAGCGGGTTTTGTTTTGCAAACGATTTTATTTGGGTTTCTAAGTACCTGTAGTGGAATCAATTTTGGTCATTTCAGGATTCGTTCAAGAATCGGGTTTGGAATACCTGATAATAGAATCAGTCCAACACTATTTATGTTGTTTCCATCAAGTATCTCTTTGTCCAAAAACACAAAATCACAAGTGTTCATCAAGGTCAGTATTTTTACAAATTTTTTGTTGGAAAATTTATTGAAAACCTCCATTTTGGAGTTACAAAATAAGTGGGACCCGGTCTTCGAACGGGGTGGTTCCACATACCGTTGTGTTCGTCTCCCGGTGGAGATTAACCTCGTGTGGTTGGTTTTCATATAAAGTTTTCGGATGAATTGAAAATTGTCCTTAAAGTGAGCCATATGCTCATATATGGTATTGGTAAAAGGAAGGGATGTGGGTTTGTCCCACATAGATTGGAGGAGGGAAAAACCTTGTGTATATTAATAGGATTTTTGCACAAGGGTTTGGCCCTTAGGGTCATAGAAATTTTGTGAGTGGGCGAGCGCACACACAATTCCACGCGCGCGCCGCCACCGCCGTCCGTCCGGTCGGGCACGGGTTCGTGGGCTTGGGCTTGGGCTTGGGCTAATGAATATATATCTTTTTGGGGAAAATTAATTCGCATTGGGCTTGGGCCCAAACGGAATTAATTTTTTAACCCAAGCCCAAACGGAATTAATATTTAACCGTTGAGGCCCGTAACATTAATTTAATAGGCGCATCTTTCTGATTCCGAAAAGACGCATCCTTCTTCTCCGACCGGTCATGTTTCTCCGATCGGGTGCATCCCTCCGAATGGACATATTTCTCCGATAAGTTGTACCCCTCCGAATGGACACCTCTGTACTTATAAATACAGAGGTCGGCCTCATTTTCCATACACGAAAAATCTTCTGCACTCTCTGCATACATAGCATCCCATTGATTTCTGAGATTACGCCGCGGTTTGTTTGTTCGCCTGTCGAAAGGATCGAAGTGCTGCCTCCTTTCGTCGATAGTCGTTGTATCCTGGGAAGCAAACGTCCGATTGTCCCATTAGCACCATTGTGGGGGACGTAATTTGCTTTAAGGACAGAGTATTCACTCGCCTCGATTCGCCGATTTTCGGAACCCTAAAATTGGCTTCTGTAAGTTTCTGCATTTCACTTCTGTTCTTGTGTTCTACTGCGTAACATAATTGCGTGACTGGATATTTGGTTTTTCGTACACCGGAAACAACAATCTTAAAGCAAATTATTCTGATTTTTCTTTTTTCCGAAACGATTTGTCAAAAAAACAGTGGGAGATTCAATTTGTCCGAAACAGTATTGGTTTGTGTTGATATTTGTGTGTTGTTTAGAAAATTAAAAATTTATATTTGTGTGTTGATATTTCCTTAATAGGAAGATGTCTTCGAGTACTGAGAAAGGAAATGAGACCCCTACAGAGAAGGGAGGACAGACCTCGGGTCAAACCCCTACAGTTGTGCCTCCTGCAGTTGTGACAGTGTCGGTTGCCACCAGTGTGCCCATCGGCCATGCTGAGAAGCCAGAGAAGTTCAATGGAACTGAGTTCAAAAGATGGCAACAGAAAATGTTGTTCTATATTACAACGCTTCAATTGGCTAGGTTCCTCAAGGAGGATCGTCCAGAAGTTCCAGAGAACGAGGCAGATTTCCAAGCTATTGCTGCTATTGAGGCCTGGACAAATTCTGATTTTTTGTGCAGGAATTACATTCTCAATGGATTGGATAACACGTTGTATAACGTGTATTGCTCGGTCAAGACCGCCAAAGAACTCTGGGTTTCTTTGGACAAGAAGTACAAGACTGAGGATGCTGGCATGAAGAAATTTGTCGTCGGTAGATACTTGGACTACAAGATGGTGGACTCTAAGTCCGTTGTGTCACAGGTTCAAGAACTCCAGGTTATTCTGCATGAGATTCATGCAGAAGGGATGACACTTAGTGAGTCATTCCAAGTGGCTTCCATTATTTGGAAACTTCCGCCGCTTTGGAAAGATTTCAAAAACTATCTAAAGCACAAGCGTAAGGAGATGAATCTAGAGGATCTTGTTGTACGACTGCGAATTGAGGAGGATAATATGAATGCCGAGAAAAGGGGTACACCTTCTTTCCAGTTCACAGCCAAGGCCAACGTGGTGGAACATGCTAAGAAGCACAACAACAAAACTAAGAAAAGAAAGCAACCAGACAAAGGGCAGAGTTTTGCTCCAAAAATTGGGGGAAACAAGAAGGCTCGATTTGACGGGAAGTGCTTCGTTTGTGACAAGCTTGGACATCGGGCTGCTGATTGTTACAGCAAGAAAGGGAATTTCAAGAAGCATCCAGCGCAAGCAAATGTGACTGAGGTGCAGAATGTCACAAATGGAGTTTCAGAATTGAACCTCTCAGTAGTAGTTTCAGAAGTTAACATGGTGGATTCGAATCCCAAAGAATGGTGGATAGATACCGGAGCCACTCGCCACGTATGCTCAGACAGGAAGATGTTCACTAGCTACCAACCGGTGGATTCAGGCGAACAACTTTTTATGGGTAACTCTTCAAGCTCCAAGGTCAATGGACAAGGAAAAGTGGTTCTGAAAATGACTTCTGGACGTGAGTTGACTTTAAATGAAGTGCTGCATGTGCCCGAAATTCGTAAGAATTTAGTGTCTGGCTCACTACTTAGCAAGAATGGTTTTCGACTGGTTTTTGAATCAGATAAGGTTGTCTTGTCTAAGAGTGGTGTGTATGTAGGAAGGGGATACATGTCCAATGACATGTTTAAGATGAATGTTGTGACTAAGGTTCCGGCCTCTCCGGATTCTAATGAAATAAACACATCTTCTGCTTATATCGTTGATTCTTCTAATTTATGGCATACTAGGTTAGGACATGTGAATTTTGGTTCTCTACGTCGTTTAGTTAACTTGGATTGTTTGCCAAAACTTAACATAAACATAGAACATAGATGTGAAGTTTGCGTTGAGGCTAAAATGACAAGAAATTCTTTTCACACAGTAGAAAGAAGCACAGAACCTCTAGCCTTAATTCATACAGATTTGTGTGATCTAAAATTTGTACAGACTCGAGGTGGTAAAAAATATTGTATTACCTTTATCGACGATTGTACAAGATATTGCTATGTTTACTTACTCAGGAGTAAGGACGAAACCTTAGAAAAATTCATTCACTATAAGAATGAAGTTGAAAATCAACTTGGCAAAAAGATTAAGGTGGTTCATAGTGATAGAGGTGGCGAGTATGAAGCGCCTTTTGGTGAATTCTGTGCTCAACATGGGATAATTCACCAAACTACAGCTCCTTATTCACCTCAACAAAATGGTATTGCTGAACGAAAAAATAGAACTGTAAAGAATATGATGAATGCCATGTTGATTAGTTCAGGATTGTCACAGAATTTGTGGGCGGAAGCAATTCTCTCTGCAAATTATATCCTGAACAAAATTCCACACAAGAAGACAAATGCAATACCTTATGAATTGTGGAAAGGTCGCAAGCCTTCCTACAAATACTTGAAAGTGTGGGGCTGTTTGGCTAAGGTGGCGGTTCCTCTACCTAAAAAGGTTAAGATAGGACCAAAAACCGTTGATGGTGTATTCATCGGTTATGCGAATAACGGCAGTGCCTATCGATTTCTTGTCTTTAAGTCAGACATTCCAGAGATTCATGTTAATACAATTATGTAATCAAGGAATGCGACTTTCTTTGAGCAGATATTTCCATACAATAATACACCTGTAGTTAGTTCCGCTAAGGAAACTAATGATATGAAAATTGATGTTGTACCAACCCAAGAGGTTATGGATAAGGATGAGGATGAGCCGAGACGAAGTAAACGGGCAAGAACAGTAAAATCTTTTGGTTCAGATTTCCTAACTTATATGTTGGAAACTGAACCGCAAAGCTTTAAAGAAGCTATGTCCTCTCCCGAGGCTCCTTTATGGAAAGAAGCCATCAATAGTGAAATTGAGTCTATTTTGCAAAATCATACCTGGGAACGTGTAGATCTCCCACCAGGTTGCAAACCTTTGGGATACAAGTGGATATTCAAAAGGAAGATGCGAACGGATGGATCAATAGATAAATATAAGGCGAGACTAGTCGTTAAAGGATATAGACAGAAGGAAGGTTTAGATTACTTTGACACTCACTCACCTGTTACTAAGATAACGTCCATTCGGATGTTAATTGCGTTTGCAGCATTGAACAATCTCGAGATACATCAGATGGATGTAAAAACAGCTTTCCTGAATGGTGACCTTACGGAGGAGATCTACATGGAACAACCTGAAGGCTTTAAAGTTATTGGGAAAGACAACAAAGTGTGTAAGCTTGTTAAATCATTGTATGGTTTAAAGCAAGCGCCAAAACAATGGCATGAAAATTTTGATAATGTCATGATCTTGAATGGTTTCACCATCAATGAATGTGACAAATGTGTGTATGTCAAACAGACTGACAAAGGTTATGTCATTGTATGTTTGTATGTGGATGATATGTTGATAATTGGTAGTAATGATCAAGTAATCAAGGCCACAAAGAAATTGTTGAACTCAAAATTTGATATGAAAGACTTAGGTCTAGCAGACGTCATTCTAGGAATTAAAATTACTAGAACGTCTGAAGGTATTATCTTGTCTCAAAAACATTATATAGAGAAAATACTCGAAAGGTTCAACAAGAATGACAAGAGCATAGCAAAAACACCGGTAGACTTAACGTTGCACCTATATAAATATATAGGTACGAGCGTTTCTCAATTAGAATATGCTTGTGTTATAGGCAGTCTAATGTACTTAATGAACTGTACAAGGCCAGATATAGCATATTCAGTTAGTAAGCTAAGTCGCTATACTAGTAATCCCGGAAGGGATCACTGGACGGCTATAATCAGGGTACTTAGGTATTTAAGATACACCGCTGATTATGGATTGCACTATACACGATATCCAGCGGTACAGAAGGATATAGTGACGCAAACTGGATATCGGATACCGATGATTCAAAATCCACAAGCGGATTTGTATTTACTCTAGGTGGAGCTGTTGTGTCTTGGAAATCTACCACACAAACTTGTATTGCAAGATCCACCATGGAGTCAGAATTTATCGCTTTGGATAAGGCTGGTGAAGAAGCTGAATGGTTACGTCACTTCTTAGAAGATATTCCAAACTGGCCAAAACCTGTGTCTGCAATTTGCATACATTGCGATAGTCAATCAGCAATAGGCAGAGCACAGAGTAATTTGTATAACGGAAAGTCTCGTCATATACGTCGACGACATAATACCGTTAGGCAACTAATTTCTAATGGAGTTATTACTATTGATTATGTAAGATCAAAGAATAACATCGCGGATCCGCTAACCAAAGGGTTAACTACAGATTTAGTTGTCAATACATCGAGGGGAATGGGGCTAAAGCCCATGTCATAAAAGTTGCTACAACGACAACCCTACCTAGCTGACTGGAGATCCCAAGATCTAGGTTCAAAGGGACAACCGAGTTGTATGTGACTTAAGAATATCACTGTGGAGGCTATGTCTCCTACCCATTCCTATGATAAAACAGTGATGCCTATAGCGTTTTAGGTTAAGCATTGCTTTTAATGATTCTTATAGTTTGGTAAACCAAATGGAGTATAGCAGGATACTCTTAATAAGAATCACCTATATGAATATGAAGGGGCCGCTTCTATGAGATTGTCAAGGGCTGAAATCTCTATAAACATTCATGAACACCAGGAGTGTCCCAGGGCCATAATGGGCACAACCGTAAGAACCAAACTGCGTCAGGAAGTATTTCGTGTGATGGCTATTGTCTTGGTTTACACAAACGGCTGAACAGTTCAAGACATCGCGTTCACTGGTTAGCTAGTAAATCCAATGGTTATTCACAGGAGAAGGTTCAAAGCCAAAAGCTACCTTACTCTATACGGAATACGTCCTACTGTATTCTCAGAACATCTGCATCTGCATCTGCATTCTCATAGCATGGTTTACTCTGCCAATTTCATTCATGTGGGGGATTGTTGGAAAATTTATTGAAAACCTCCATTTTGGAGTTACAAAATAAGGGGGAACCGGTCTTCGAACGGGGTGGTTCCACATACCGTTGTGTTCGTCTCCCGGTGGAGATTAACCTCGTGTGGTTGGTTTTCATATAAAGTTTTTGGATGAATTGGAAATTGTCCTTAAAGTGAGCCATATGCTCATATATGGTATTGGTAAAAGGAAGGGATGTGGGTTTGTCCCACATAGATTGGAGGAGGGAAAAACCTTGTGTATATTAAAAGGATTTTTGCACAAGGGTTTGGCCCTTAGGGTCATAGAAATTTTGTGAGCGGGCGAGCGCACACACAATTCCACACACGCGCGCCGCTGCCGCCGTCCGACCGGCCGGGCGGGTCGGGTCGGGCACGTGCTCGGGTTCGTGGGCCGTGGGTTGTGGGCTTGGGCTTGGGCTAATGAATATATATCTTTTTGGGGAAAATTAATTCGCATTGGGCTTGGGCCCAAACGGAATTAATTTTTTAACCCAAGCCCAAACGGAAATAATTTTTAACCGTTGAGGCCCGTAGCATTAATTTAATAGGCGCATCTTTCTGATTCCGAAAAGACGCATCCTTCTTCTCCGACCGGTCATGTTTCTCCGATCGGGTGCATCGCTCCGAATGGACATATTTCTCCGATAAGTTGTACCCCTCCGAATGGACACCTCTGTACTTATAAATACAGAGGTCGGCCTCATTTTCCATACACGAAAAATCTTCTGCACTCTCTGCATACATAGCATCCCATTGATTTCTGAGATTACGCCGCGGTTTGTTTGTTCGCCTGTCGAAAGGATCGAAGTGCTGCCTCCTTTCGTCGATAGTCGTTGTATCCTGGGAAGCAAACGTCCGATTGTCCCATTAGCACCATTGTGGGGGACGTAATTTGCTTTAAGGACAGAGTATTCACTCGGCTCGATTCGCCAATTTTCGGAACCCTAAAATTGGCTTCTGTAAGTTTCTGCATTTCACTTCTGTTATTTGTGTTCTACTGCGTAACATAATTGCGTGAATGGATATTTGGTTTTTCATACACCGGAAACAACATTTTTTGCTCTGTTTCTGTTTCGGTTTCGTCCAAAAAAACCCAATTTTTTGCTCTGCTTCTGTCTGGTTGAAATCTTTTATTGGCGAGGCAACCTTTTTGCAGCCGTGACCACTTTTTGCACATACGGAACTGTTTTTTGCATGTAATTATGAAGGCAACCTATTGCACCCATGTGCATACCATATATTCGATTGTTGGGCAACCCGTTCAATGAACATTTGGGCTAAAAGTCTTGAAAGTCATCAATGTCCTATTTGATTTTTTAACTTCATCCTAGCAAATAAATATAACTACAAACATACCACAACGCCAACCTAAATTTGATTTTTGTTTTTATGGTTTAACTTCAATTACTTTTTTTTATGGTTTAACTACATACATACCACAACGCCCACTCATGTGTTTTGGTGGTTGGTCCAAAGCCGCACTCACGTTGTATTGGCGCTTACCAATGGCCGTTGATCCAGATGTGTGTCCTATTGAGGTGAGACCCATTAGAGTGTTCATTACTCTATAATATGATCTACTTTGAGTTATCCTTATTGGGGATCGAGATTGCAGGAATGGGTCTGATGGATTTAGGTAGCCATGGCCATCTGTTGTTTAGTTTGCAAAGGCTTTTGGGTTTGTTGGGTATAGAACATTGCAAATCAAATGCAGGTAAGGTTAATTTTGTACTCATCTTATTGCTTATGCTACAGTTATTTTAATCTTAGGGAACATATTTTTCAAGTGCAAACTCTGAATGTATTCTCCTAAAAATAATTTTTATTACCATTGGTACATCCTCATTTACTAGGTGTCTAGCTAGGTCTCCAGCAGACTAGAATGCCCCTTCTCCTTGAAATGGAAGAGAAGCCTCGTTACGTGAATGTAAAGCAATATCATGGATTTTTGCGGCAGAGGCAAACACGCCCAAGCTAGAGCTGATGCTGATCACTTATGACTTCATACGATTTCTGTTGCTTTGCTTTTTCTTTTCCGTTTTTTCTCTTTCCCTCTCCTCGTTTAAAAGCAGGAGGCCTCATTTCAGTCTGAAACATTTTAGTGAACAACAGGAGCCCTGATTTCAGCATTTTCCTGGTGCGGTCTTTTCCTTCTTTGCTTCTTTTTATGTCTTTTTGATTTATGCACTGCATTTCAACAAACATTCCAGCATTTCATTTTTTTTGATTTCCCGGCGCATTTTTTTATTTTGATTTCAGAAGTGTTCTTGCTTCATTTCGGTACATAATGACAGAACTGAGCTTTGTGATTTCCTACAGTAGAAGTATTTTGCTAATTTAGTCTGGCATTTTTGGATTAATCGGTTATGGTATTTCAGGTTCCGACCAAGAATAGTGTTTCGGTCATGGAGTTTATCACCAGCTTGCCTCAATTAGGTCTCGTCAACCAGGAATGTTGCTTGTCGTTGCGGCTCCGGGCGCAATCTAGCGTTTAAAATTTGAACTTCTTCTCTTCTGGGTATGTATAGTGTAGAAGCTGCAGATATCGATCCTCAGGGAAACAGGTAACGTCTTGAATCTTGACAAAGTATTTCGCACGATTATGGCATTTAAGAAGCCAAGCCGTTCGGATTTGTGAATTGTTATCTAAGAAATGAAAAGCTAAAACGAGAAATGATTAAATAAAGAGACAACATGGCTTTGTGAAAAAACAATGCTCATTCTCCAATAAGCTTTGAAAATTTTAATAGAAGATATTAAATATGCCTAGGTCATAAGATGAAAATCATCACAAGATCAAATCTAAGAACTTAGCCTACCATGGAAATGAAGATGAGAAACGTGGAAGACATTGACATAAACATAACTTCATATTGAAATAAAAATAGAAATAGACTTACAATACTTAAATTCTCAAAACCTTGAAAGAAAACTAACAAAAGAAATAAAACAAAACTAGAAAGAACTATCTAGGAGAAAGGAAAAATGCTAAAGGAAAATTTACTACTCAACTTCTTAAAGAACTACTCCTACATCTATTGTTTTTTCCTATCTATTCTTCTATCCAGGTCTAGCCGTCTCTATCTACCACTTCAACTCTTCTATGGAACTCTATTATATAGGCAAAGAAATTACAAATTCCGAGAAAAGGTGCTAACTTTCTTTCTACAAAACACAAAAATAGAAACGATATGCTTGGCCTCCAAATTTTGCTAAAAAGGCAACTTCATGACATCGTCAAGTCTCCAAAATGTTAGAAGCAACCTTCTTTGATTGGCTCTCGTATTGGTCTAGGTATTCTCCTTAAAAATGGGTCCAAAAGGTGCCTTGAAAATTCAACAAAAGTGGTTGGATTTGGCTTAGATCATCCGGATGAATTGGTGCCTCATCCGGATGAAGTGGGTCTCTAGTTTAAAAATCTCCTTCAAAGTTTAAGGTCATCCGGATGAATTGATGCCTCATTCGGATGAAGTTGTCCTCTAGTTTAAAATTGTTTCTTCATACTTCATTGCATTCACATGAATTGGCCTTACATCTGTATGAACTTTGGCTCTGGTCTTCTATCTTCACTGAGGATCCAAATGTACTTCAAGATGCTCTTTTTCTCAACTACTATCTGGATGAAGTTAATGGTCATCCAGATGAACATGGTCTCTGGCATATTTTGCTTGGGTCTTCAATGGCTAGACATCCGAATGAAGTTGAATGTCATCTGAATGAATTGGGATCTCATCTAGATGAACTTTAGTATTTTTGACAGCATCCTTCTAATCCCTTGGGTGTACTTTGCACTTCCTCCCTGAGTCTTGAATCACTTCCTTGCTCACATGTACTTGCAGCAGACTTCATAGAACATCCGAGAGTCACAAGGAGGGAACATACCTTACGTGCAATATATATCTAAAACATGAAATTAATTAGGCACACGAGCCCGAAACTAACGTAATGAGCTACAAGATATGCAAATATGTATACTCATCACACCCCCAACTTGAGAGTTGCTAGTCCCTAGCAACTTTGGAGACGAAAATTAAAACTAAAAACGAAAGCAAATAATAAAACAAACAAACGAGACTCCCCTTGTATAGACACGAGTAACAAAACATATGCTCATTAAAAGATACAAGAGTACCATGCATGCTAAACAAGTTCTAGCATGACTCAAAATGCAATCATGCTATGAACTATGCTAAATAACTCAAGCTATCAAAGGTGTGCAAGCAATGAAAATCACAACACGCTTCAATTCCAAAACTCACAAGTTACTCTCGCAATTGGAATCGCTCAAACTTGGAACTAAAAACACATCCTATGACAATGCGCAACAGTATGCAATAGCAGAACAAAAAGGCTATGCATTCAAAGAATTTCAGCTCATGATTCAAAATGAAGCTATGCATAAACATCTATGCAATACAGAAGGAAATAAGAATATCCAAGAATCAATCCAGGCAACAAACTCGATGCATTAAAACGGAATCTACAACACACAATGGGATCTACTTAGGACTTCCGTGGGTTACAAATAAAATAGGTTAACAAAATAAATGTCAACTTGTATATATGTGGCTTCAGGTCAAATTATCGAAAGTCGGCACTACACCTAACTACCCAAAAGTCCTTCGTTTCTACTCAACGTTTTCTGAACTACATCCCATCATATGTCAGCAGGACATTAGCCATGTATGAGCACTGGTTGTCCAGAAACACAACGACATCCAAGTGGATATGCCATCAACAAAACAAAACAACAACATAACTAACTACTATAACCGCCAACTATCATCATCTATACAGAACATGGTCCATGATATCAACCATACAGAACATGGTCCATGATATCAACCATACAAAACAACATAATGTGGTGTGTGTAATTAGGGCTTGGGTTGGTTTCCTCATAACCGATAGAATGATAACAATAGCAGCAGTTGAGCATACTCTTTTTATCTTTTTCTCAAACCTGAGGCTAATTCGATCGGATGATTCAAACTTAGTGAACCGGTTCCCTTAAACCTCTGTATTTTGAATTGGCCTTTTGAACATACTATCAACCGCTTTTCCAGATGGATTGACCAGCTGATCTTTCTTGCTTCTTTTGGATTTCTTTCACTCATCCCTCAATCACTTATACTATTCAATCATGGATTACACTCACACACGGCCGCACACTCCATATCACTATATGCCATCTGGTTACTAAAGGTTTTTCACAAAGAATGGATCGGACATGGCTTAAAATCAAGGTCTAGGAGACTCGTGTGTGGTTTTAATCATAGAACATGGCCTCGTTTCATTTCACACGTGTGTCATGAATTCTAACTAATGCATTCAACATGCCAACATGAACTAAAGGATGTCATTTATTTAAATAAGGAATGAAGATTTCAAATCAAATATCTTGGGATATGACAAAAATAAATCTCCACCTTTCATGACCAACTTCACTCACACACTCACTCTAACTTCAAATTGTTCAATATGGTTCATGCTTATACCCAAGAGATGAGTTAGTAACATTGAAGCTCAAAACATGCATGCCTCTTGTTACTTTAAATACTATATGAGCATATGAAAAGTGACCCAAGACACTATACAAGGGAAAATCGAACAAAACACAATAATTTGAATTTTTTTTTCCAAAAAGGATAAGAAGGGACTAACATAGACTAACATTACTAACCTCACCCCCAACTTGAAGTTTGCATTGTCCTCAATGCAAGAAGACAATGTACCATGAAGTATAAAAGAGGGTTTATTGTACCTACTAGGTGGAATGTTAACCACCATATACCTCGACCAAGTTTGAAGAATTTCTGCAAAACAATTTAAGATAAAATCCAAAAACAACACTTCAGCAGGTTAGTACAAAAACAAAACATGAAGAAAAATAAATATAACAAGAACCATTAGTTGCCTTTAATGTAGCGCTAAGTTTAACGTCTTCAGGTAGATGCAAGACCACTTGTGTAGCTAAGATATGATAAAGAAACCAACTATACAAGCAGCAGCATAACCTAACTAAGGTGGTAAAATTTTCAAAGAAAAAGTGCGGAATGGGTAAGGGACATGTGGCTGTGCTTGGTCTACCAGAGAGACCATGATAAAATTATAACCTGAGTGGACATATACCATCTTCAAGATTTGATCAGTAAAGGGTGGAGGTAAATGGTCATTTCTGAGATGCGAAATAATAACTTCATGATGTTTGCTCAAAACTTTCAATAATTCACTTTCCCAGTGATCTTCTTGAGTAAATGGGATCACAATGGAGTAGTTTTTGGTCTTACCATGGAGAGCATCTGTTAAGAGCTTGTGGAAACTTTGGAGTTCTAATTGTAGAGGTTAGACATTTGGTGAAAAAGTTGGTGGTTTGTACGAGGGTAGATTTTCAACAGCGGGCACCTAACTTTTCGTGCACCGTGAGGAATGAGTACATGGACTTTGCCTCGGGTGCATCTAAAATTGTTGCCTCTTCAACGGTGAGGCAGAGTTCAAAAGGAGCGGAGAATAAATGAGAGTCGACATGTTCTTAGTCTAAAGTATCAATGAGACTCATATCACAGAACCCATCATCATTCCCAACTTGACTCACAACATTCAACATATTGCTCAACTTAGTCCATTGAAAACGGATGTCCCTAATAGTTTGTGTGTTCTGCTCATATATGTTGGATTGTTCCCACATAAATATCTCCAATGTGTCCTCTAAACTAGGCTTATCACGCTGCTGGTGCATATTGGGACCCACAGAAGGTCCATGATGTTCACATTGTTACTGGTTGTTACGCGCTCCTTACATAAACATTTACACAGTGTCTTCCAAACTAGGCTTATTAGGAGTTTGATATGCATTAGGAACCACAGAAGGTCCTTGAGAATGATATTGTCATGAAATGTTGGGCAGGTCCCATGATAGTTCATGGGAATTATATTGTTGTGAGATGTAAGGCAGGTCCCATGGTGGTTCCTTGGAGTCATATTGTTGTGAGATGTTGGGTAGGTATCATAGTGGTTCCTGACATTGAAAGTACGAGCCATGAGTTTGAAAAGTGGATGGATATAGATCGTCTCTCAGTTTGCACAAGTTAAAACTAAAAATAACAAAAAAACAAAAAAAATGTATACGTATGCAAAATACCTTACGGAAAGCTTGTCGTTGCTCCCTGATAACGTTGCCAAAAAATTAGTCGACCCGGGCATGTTGCTTGTCGTTGTGGCTCCGGGCACGATCCAGCGTTAAAAATTCAAACTTCTTCTCTGCCTTGGTGGGCTTATATAGTGGAGAAGTTACGGGTATCAATCGTTAGGGAAACAGTTACGACTTGAATCTTGACCAAGTATATTGCACAATTGCATCGTTTAGGATGCCAAACCTTGATCGTTCAAATTCGTAAACTGTTATCTAAACAATAAAATGCTAAAACGAGAAATAATTAAACAAAGAGAAAGAATGGTCTTGTGACTTCTTTCATCCATAATTTAGACATCAGATATCTTCTTTCTATTACTCAACCAAGAACAAAGTCAGTTTTGAATTAACAAACACGTTTCCGAATCAGTTTGAGTTGTAGGAACAAACAAATTCTGGAAATTTTATTTAATCTTTGAAAAATAAAATAATACATAACTTTGAACAATAACGCAATTTAAAATTTGCAAACCGAGGCCCGTGAATCTCACGGTGTCCTTAAGACAAATTGCGCCGCCTCACCGAAGTGCTTGAGGATTTATCTGGCGTTCGTCTCCCAGGATACAACGGTTAAATTCGGTTTCAGTAGCACCTTCCGAATACCGGCTATCGAACTAATTTATTTTTGTACTCTCTTTGACTGAAGAATGCGAAGAACACTCGAAGAACACTTGAGGGAGAAGAATGATTGCTCTGATTTTTATGTGTCCATTACAAAAAGGATGATGCTCAATTTATAGATCCAAGGGGAGCCTAAAAATTTATTCCGTAATAAATCTAGAAATTAATGTCCAGATTTAATATACAAAATAAATTATGCGGTTATAATTCTGAAAATAAATTCTCAATTCAAAATCAGAATTAAATTAGGGGTTTTGATTCTTTAAATCAATTACACAATTGATTGTAGAATATTCTGTAATAGAATATTCTCTGGATAATATCCAGATCCATATCACCATGTGTGGGCTCAAGTCCATAAGTGGCCCAAGCAAGCAAACCCAATCTCTTGGGCTTATGAGACCAAAGACCACGCCACACCAAGCCAAGCCAAGCCAAGCCCAAGCCTAGACCCATGACCTACGGATCTCGGACCACAGCTCGATCACGGTCCAGGCAGGTGGCGGCGGCGGCACGCGTGACCTATCACCTTCCCGCATACTGCGCATGGTGTATATTTAGAGAATCAATTTCTCATTCAAACCTTAATGGATTTTAACCATTCTTTTCAAGGTTTAAACTCAAATAAGAGTACACAAACCCACAAAGACCCACCTCAATTAGTCTTTAGGGAACCCCTTAATTTTTGGGACAAAGTCACCAAATAATATGGATTAAAATCCATTTTTTCCAACAATCCCCCACATGAATGAAAGTTGGCAGTATCACGAAATGGAAGATAACAAAGACTTGAAGAAAGAGAGAGTACATTGAAAAATTCCTACACAGGATAGGTAGCTTTTGGCTTTGAACCTTCCCTCGTGAAAGTCTATAGGATTTACTGACTGAATAGTGAACATGATGTCTTGAACTGTTCTGCCTCTCATGTAAACCGAGACAACAAACTTCACACAGGAATTTCTCCTAACACAAATCAGTTCTCACTGTTGAGTTCATTTTGGCCCTGAACTCTCGCCTGGTTCAGTAAGTGGTCTAAAGAATTTTGCCTTCTCAATTCTTATAGAAGCGGCCCCACTTCACACTTACATAGGTGACCTCTTATCTAAAGGTATCCTGTCATATCTTGCTTGGATATACCAACGCATAAGAGTCATTAAAAGCATAGCTTAACCTTAACCCGTGCAGGCAACATTGTTTCACCATAGGAATGGGTAAGAGAACTTGTCTCTTTAGTGTTTCAACTAATTACACGCAATTAGGTTGTCCCTTTAAACCTAGATCTTGGGATCTCCAGTCAACTAGGTTGGGTGTCCATTACGGTAATTCATACATCCAAAGGCTTTAGCCCCATTCCTCTCGTTGATTTGTCAACTAACTGTCGATTTAACCCTTTGGTTAGTGGATCTGCAATGTTGTCCTTAGAATTAACATAGTCTATAGTAACAACCCCATTTGAGAGTAGTTGCCTAATGGTATTATGTCGTCGACGAGTATGTCTTGACTTACCATTATACATGTTACTCTGTGCTCTGCCAATTGCTGATTGACTATCACAATGTATGCATATTGCAGGCACAGGTTTCGACCATCTAGGAATATCCTCCACAAAGTGGCGGAGCCATTCAGCTTCTTCAGTTGCTTTATCTAAGGCAATGAATTCAGATTCCATCGTAGACCTTGCTATGCAAGTCTGTTTAGAAGATTTCCAAGACACTGCTGCACTACCAAGAGTGAATACATATCCACTAGTAGACTTCGAGTCCTTAATATCCGATATCCAGTTGGCATCATGACCGAACCGGCAAAGAGTGTGCGTCGTTAGGGTGCCGGCCTCGGGTCAATGGTTTAATTTCTTAAAACGGGACTTTCCTCAAGATATTTAAAAACGAGTATAATGGATAGTCAGGAGTATCGATCCACAGGGAAAAGAACGTTGGATTCAAGGATTTCGCAAATTGGTTTTTTCGACGTTTCGGACGTCAACCTCAAAGTTTGTTTGGTGATTTGGTTAACAATTATACTACTAAATGAGGGGAAAAACTAGATTAAGGAGTGGGGTTAAGTCCTAAAGTTTGGTCTATTCAATATTCCCGTCGGTCTATCTCTTCTCCTTATAACTCAATCTAGCCCCCGGTCTCGGGTTTTAGATCGGAAAATACTTCGATGAAAATCAGGATTTAAATTCATAAAATGGTTTTGACGGATCTTTCAAGTTCAAGGAAATGGGATCAAAAGATGAAGGACATCGATCCAAGTATTAGATATACCAACTCTAAGGATGGCTATAACTAAGCAAGGACTTAACTCTTCATTTTTGTTTCAATAGGAAGAACTTAGAAAGATCCATCAATGGACATTAATACATATGGAGAAGATATAGACCAACATGGTTTTGAACTAAACCTCACATTTAGACTTAACCCTCACTAATTTAGCTACTTTTATTTACCATGAACATGATAGAAGTAAGAGAAAACATGATAAAACAAACTTATCTAAGGAAAATAAGAAGGATCTAATCAAAACTATACTAGAAAACTCTAAGAGAATCAGATTTTAAGGTAAGAAGAACAATACTAAATGGAAGAAAAACAAGTAAAACTTACTACTACTTAAGTGCTTCCAAGAGAATACAATGATTCATAAGGGGAAGAACACTAAAGGATTAAGAACTTACTCAAAACTTGAAGAACAATGCATGAAGAACAAAATATCCTAAGGCAAAAGAGGCAAGAAAGCTCTCAAAAACTCTTATAATCTGTGAAAAACTATGTGTAATGTGTGTCCCCCTTTGCCAAAGAAGTAATACCCTACAAAATATCCTATTAAACTAGGTGAAAGTACCATTCTACCCCTTGCAATGGCATAATAAGAAGCTTCTTATTCCATTCTCTAGGCTAAAAGTTTTTTTGTCCCCTGATTTGGCACAAAATTTGATGTAAAGTGGTCCCACAAGAATTTGTCGGAATTGGGTCTCTATCGATAGGAGGATCTCTCTATCAATAGAGAAGTCCTCTGGTATTCATTTATCAAGCCTTCTATCGATAAGAGTGAGTCTCTATCGATAGGGAAGTCTTCTGGTCTTCTTTGATCAAGTCTTCTATCGATAGGAATGGGTCTCTATCGATAGAGAAGTCTATTTCTTCAGTAAAAATTGCCCTTCTATCGATAGAAGGGGTTCTCTATCGATAGAGAAGTGCACTGTCCGATTTTAAACTTCTGTCTCTATTGATAGGCATCAATAGGCAATTCTTCTATTGATAGAGAGAGTCCCTATTGATAGGACTCCACTCTCTATTGATAGAGAATGAGTCTGTCTTCAATTTTTGTAGCTTCTTTATTCTTTCGTTCCGGCTTCTCTTTTATCATTTACGGACCTTCCATTTGCACTTTTATCAATGTCGTAAATGGACCCGAGGCCTTTTAGTCGTAATGAAGCCTTTGGACATGCTTTTAGCACTCGAAAACCTGAAATAGAACAAAGACAACTATGCGTGCAATATTAACTAGAACAATAAATTTACCTACGCATAAATGCCAAAATGAGTACATAGAGCCACGTTATTATGCAATATAGTGCGCTCATCACACCCCCCAACTTGAAGGTTGCTAGTCCCTAGCAACGCATCACAATAATAACAAAAAGACAGTTTATTTCCCACGCAAGTTTAATTATCAACCATGCTTGATTCGTAGTTTTCCATGTGTACTAGGCGCATTTGGCAAGAATGAGCAATGTAAACACGCACAACCGTTCATGAACTATAACGAACAAGTGAGCTTGGAAATCTATTAAGCAATGTTAACCAAAGCGAGCCTTGATTCCGAATCTCTCACTTTGCCCTCACAACGAATTGCGCATTTTATGACTTGAACTTTGCATCTCTAACTTGCGCAAATATACACACCGAAGATGTGGTTATGCATTCAAGGAATAAGCGCAATCACAATGAAAGTACTCTGGTATGCGTTGATGGAACATAGCAATGTGATATAGGAATGCCAAGTGCTAGAAACATGTAACTACTCAAACATGCATCAAGATAGAATCCAAAATATAATTAGAATCGATTAGGACTTAAAAGCTTATAATATTCATGGTTTTTATAGCAAAATTGGAGTACAAGAAATGACACCGGCTGATATGTGGCTTGGTTATCTACCCTTTGCCGGTGTCCTGACAATACCAATGTGCACCAGGTGCACCATACCATGATGACTACAATAAAAAGAAAAACACACAACTGGCTAGACTCAATGACTCGATCTTATTTTGACTTTGTCCCCCTTCTCCTTCTAGTCACTTTCTTCCTCAATTTCCTCCTCCCCGCTCACTCTCTTCTTCTTCTGGTTCATCTTCCGAGATGTACGGGCGCCTTGTCTGAGCTGCCACGTGGTTCATGGTTAATTTTTCTCCTCAATATCTTCTGTGTCTTCTTGATTTCAGACTGACGACAGAAAATCTTCTTCATCTTTTTCCACATTTTCCCCTTGAAGGATTTCGGAGTCGGAGAGAGAGGGAATTGTAAATTTTTTTTTTTTTTGAACTAGAGAGTGAAAGTCGGGCTTGAAAAATGAAAGGACATCATTTGGTTTTATGCGATTTGAGAATTTCTTTTCGAAAACCAATCTCTCTATGGATTGAGAAATAGTCTCTATTGATAGAGAAGTAGTCTCTATCAATAGAAGAATGAACTGTCCAACTTTTTCATTTTCTCTATCAATAGGAAAGTCTCCTCTATCAATAGAGAAGTGAACTGCCTAAAATTTCTTCTTTTGCCCAACTTCTTCATCTTTTTGACCCCTCTTCTTTCCATCACCCATCCAAACACTCTCATAACACCTCATAACACCTCCCAACATCCGGTTTCCTAATTGTTTCATGAAAATTGGATGACTCGGACTGGGTTCAAAATTTGGATTATGGGACACTTGTGTGGTTCAATCATGCAAAGATAGCCCAATTTCTTTTTCTCCGTACATAATGGATTCCAAATTGATGCATGCAAGATCTTAAGCATGATATGAGCATGACATGGATTTCATATGAAGATCGAGTGCGAAAGAGTGTGCGGGATGCTTTTCAAATTAAATCTCCACTCTATATGATCAAATCACCCAATTACACACTTAGCTCAAAGTGTTCCAAATAGTTCATGTTTATGTGTGTGAATTGACTTTGTTGCTCAATGACTAATACATCGCATGCATGCCTCTTGCACATATCTAAATTATCAAGCATAAGCTTCAACTCTACTTTCATGGGAAATGGAACAAAATTTGAAAACAATTGGGACTAAAATGACTCAATTAACACTAAAATTGGACTAACCCCTCCCCCCAACTTGAAAATTGCATTGTCCTCAATGCAAGAAGACAACGCACCATTAAGCATAAAAGAGGGACGAACATACCTGCGAGGTGGAATGTCAACCACCATATACCTCGACCAAGTTTGAGGATTTCTCGTCACGTGCACTGTTTGTCATTGGGAGGGCTTCCAAGGTGTACTCTTTCGGCTCCAACTTGTGGACCATAGCTAGTCACATAGGATCATTGCTGGAGCTTTGTTGGACTAATAATCGTAGCACATAGCTACACCCATGACTTTGGGTTCTTGAATGCCGCAATCACCCCGTACTTAGACCCAAACTACCAAGGCTGATGTGGTAACGTGTACACCTTGCGAAGACTGAACCACCAACTACCTACTAAGAGCAAACATGACTTCATGTGACACAAATTTCATTAGCGGGTTAGTCCAAAAATGACAATAATGAAAATAAGCAATAAATTCACCAACTTCTTCACGCGAAGGACACGAGTACTACTTTTCTTCCTTGTCGAAGGCTGTGTTTCCCTATTGTTGGAAGGACAGTATGGGGTTCAACAATATCTTGAGAAGTAGCGCCATCATCTAATAGGCTACCACTCCCTTTGGAGGGGGCCCCCCAAAATTCCTTACCCCTTCATTTCGCTTTGAAGCAATCTCCACGGAACTTGACACTAAAGCCGAAAGGGTTCAGACAGATTTCTCATTGTCCACGCGCCTGCCGTCAGACCCAACCTCAAGGTACTACATACTTAGCTTGACAAGGTGGCTATACCAGACCGTCAGATGCCGTTCGAGCACGGCAAACACTGGAGGTATCACATACTCCATGGATTTATAGTCTCCTAGACTTCGAATCAAGCTCACGGAACAACAATTTGGTCACCCAAATAGTCTAGGCCCAATATTTTCAATGAAAATGTTCCGAATGGATCAGGAACATATGGCTGCGCTTGGTCTACCAGAGAGACCACAATGAGATTGTAGCCTGAATGACCATATTTCCTCTCCAAAATTGGATCAGTAAAGGGTGGAGAAAAATGGTCTAATCGAAGGTGCCAACTCATAACCTGCTGATGTTGGTCTGAGAGTCCCAAAAGTTTACTCTCTTGTTGATTGTTTTTAATGGGCAGAATCACAACAAGAGAATACTCAGTATTATCAGGGGGATCGGTTTCCACTTGCTTAGAAAAAATTTGAATTTCTAAATGTACAGATTGGTCAATGGACAGATAAGTTTGCGGTTTGTCCGGAGGTGACTTGTCAACAATGGGTACCCAACTTTCTATTCCCATAGCTTCGTCATTTACGAGTGAGGACAAGCACTCGAGCTCAGGTGAATCTAAAAATGTGGTCTCTTCAGCAGTGAGACCAATTTCAAGAGGATCGGGGAATAAATGAGTGTCCCCATGTTCTTGCTCTAAGGTATCAATGTGGTTCACACCACGGAACTCATCATCATCCCCGTTTTGCCTCTCAACATTGAAGATATTGTTCAAATCAGTCAATTGGGAGTGGATGTCACCAAAGGCTTGCCTATTTTGCTCAATAATTTTTGAATGCCCTTGTAGGAACATCTGCAATGTGTCCTCTAAAGTCTGCTCATTAGATGGTTGAGATGCATTGGAATCTACAACAGGTTTTTGGAAAGCATATTGTGGTGAATTGTTAGGTGGGTACCATAATGGTCCTGCCATTGAGAATAATAGCCCTGGATTTCGAAATTGGATGGGCATAAATATTCTCTCATGGTTCGTGCAAATGGGACATTATTGACCTCCGGTTGGGTAGCCATTGTGGTGTTAGGGGGATTGTTTGTGTGAATGAGTCTATGTGTAGCGTGTCGAGTGTAAACACTCATACACCAAAGACAACCTCCTAACAATTAAGTGTGAGTTCAAAAAGAAAAAAAAAATAATTGCGAATTGCACGTTACTTTGACTTGCGTTACACCTTAGGTTTACCAATATGGGTAGGTTAAAGGTTTCCGCCAAAGAAACTTGCACTTTGCAAAATCTGCGATTTCTCTAAAAACAACTATTTAATTCCCCGGCAGCGGCGCCAAAAACATGACCGAACCGGCAAAGAGTGTGTGTCGTTAGGGTGCCGGCCTCGGGTCAATGGTTTAATTTCTCAAAACGGGACTTTCCTCAAGATATTTAAAAACGAGTATAATGGATAGTCCGGAGCATCGATCCACAGGGAAAAGAACGTTGAATTCAAGGATTTCGCAAATTGGTTTTTTCGATGTTTCGGACGTCAACCTCAAAGTTTGTTTGGTGATTTGGTTAACAATTATACTACTAAATGAGGGGAAAAACTAGATTAAGGAGTGGGTCTCTATCGATAGGAGGATCTCTCTATCGATAGAGAAGTCCTCTGGTATTCATTTATCAAGCCTTCTATCGATAGGAGTGAGTCTCTATCGATAGGGAAGTCTTCTGGTCTTCTTTGATCAAGTCTTCTATCGATAGGAATGGGTCTCTATCGATAGAGAAGTCTATTTCTTCAGTAAAAATTGCCCTTCTATCGATAGAAGGGGTTCTCTATTGATAGAGAAGTGCACTGTCCGATTTTAAACTTCTGTCTCTATTGATAGGCATCAATAGGCAATTCTTCTATTGATAGAGAGAGTCTCTATTGATAGGACTCCACTCTCTATTGATAGAGAATGAGTCTGTCTTCAATTTTTGTAGCTTCTTTATTCTTTCGTTCCGGCTTCTCTTTTATCATTCACGAACCTTCCATTTGCACTTTTATCAATGTCGTAAATGGACCCGAGGCCTTTTATTCGTAATGAAGCCTTTGGACATGCTTTTAGCACTCGAAAACCTGAAATGGAACAAAGACAACTATGCATGCAATATTAACTAGAACAATAAATTTACCTACGCATAAATGCCAAAATGAGTACATAGAGCCACGTTATTATGCAATATAGTGCGCTCATCACATCACTATACCCTTCTAGTACTGCTGGATATCTAGTGTAGTGCAGACCATAATTACGGGTGTACCGTAAGTACCTTAGTACTCGGACAATAGCTTTCCAATGGTTAGCATTAGGATTACTCGTGTATCTGTTTAACCTGCTAACAGTATAAGCTATGTCTGGCCTTGTACAACTCATGATCAAGTACATTAGACTACCTATGATCCGTGAATACTCTAATTGAGACACACTCTCACCAGTATTCTTCGCTAAGTGAAGATTCGGATCTACAGGAGTCCTGGCCACATTCGTATCAGACTTGTTAAATTTTTCAAGTATCTTATCAACATAATGAGATTGAGATAATACAAGTCCGTCTGATATTCTGGATATTTTCACTCCCAGAATAACATCTGCAAGGCCCATGTCCTTCATGTCAAACTTTGAGTTTAACATTTTCTTAGTAGTTTGAATCATCCTTTCATTACTACCAACAATGAGCATGTCATCAACATAAAGACACAAGATGACATAACCATCTTCAGTGTCCTTGACATATACGCATTTGTCACATTCATTGATTCTAAAACCTCTTGACATCATCGCATTGTCAAACTTTTCATGCCATTGTTTAGGCGCTTGCTTCAGACCATACAATGATCTGACTAGTTTACAAACTTTCTTTTCTTGTCCTGGAGCGAAGAACCCCTCGGGTTGTTCCATATAGATTTTTTCATCTAAATCTCCATTTAGGAAAGCTGTCTTGACATCCATCTGATGTATCTCAAGATTTTGCAAAGCTGCGATAGCAATGACCATCCGAATGGATGTTATTCTCGTGACAGGAGAATATGTGTCAAAGTAGTCTAGGCCTTCCTTCTGCCTGTACCCTTTGATTACAAGTCTTGCCTTGTATTTGTCTATTGAACCATCTGCTTTCATCTTTCTCTTAAAGATCCATTTGTAGCCCAAAGGCTTACAACCTGGAGGGAGATCTACCAGCTCCCAAGTATGATTTTGCAAAATAGAATAAATCTCACTTTTGATTGCCTCTTTCCAAAGAGTACCATCAGGAGAGTTCACAGCTTGCTTGAAACTTTGAGGCTCATTCTCTAACAAAAATGTTAGAAAATCTGGACCAAAATATGTCGACGTTCTAGCCCTCTTACTTCTTCTAGGCTCGTTGTCAACTTCATCTTGTTGATTTAGGTTGTCTTCATTGACATCCTCATAAGTTCTCTTCATAGAACTTGACTCTCAATTTCTAATTTTACACGGAAATATGTGTTCAAAGAATGAAGCATTTCGTGATTCAAGTATTGTATTCTTGTGAATATCTGGAATCTCAGATTCATGCACAAGAAATCGATATGCACTACTATTATGTGCATAACCGATAAATATACAATCAACTGTTTTAGGTCCTATTCTGACCTTCTTTGGCGTTGGTACTGCAACCTTTGCCAAACACCCCCACATTCGTAAGAATTTATAAGAAGGTTTACGATCTTTTCAAAGTTCGTATGGGGTTTTATCAAGTTTCTTTCTCGGTACCTTATTCAAGATGTAATTGGCAGAGAGAATTGCTTCCCCCCACATGTTCTGTGACAACCCAGAACTTATTAACATCGCGTTCATCATTTCTTTCAAGGTCCGATTCTTTCGCTCAGCAACTCCGTTTTGCTGTGGCGAATAAGGTGCAGTGGTTTGGTGAATAATTCCGTGTTGGACACAAAATTCACCAAATGGTGATTCATACTCACCACCTCGATCACTTCTTAACACCTTAATTTTTCTACCAAGTTGATTTTCAACTTCATTCTTATAAAGAATGAATTTATCAATGGCTTCATCTTTGCTCTTTAGCAAATACACATAGCAAAACCTTGTGCTATCATCAACAAAAGTAATAAAATACTTATTACCACCCCATGTTTGTACAAATTTTAAATCACACACATCGCTGTGGATTAATTCGAGGGGTTCTGTACTTCTTTCAATCGATTGAAACGAAGTTCTCGTTAATTTTTCTTCAACACAAGTCTCACACTTGTGATTCAAATTAACTTGAAAAGCTGGAATATGGTCTAGGTGGATTAATCTACGCAATGCATCGTAATTAACATGACCTAGTCTACCATGCCACAAAAAGGAAGACTCAAGCAAGTAAGCAGAAGGGATTTTCACTTTATTAATAGTAGGGACAAGAGTTACAACATTAAGCTTAAACAGCCCATTACAAAGATAACCTTTCCCTACATCCATCCCAGCTTTGGTCAACACGACCTTATCTGCTTCAAACACCATACGAAATCCGTGCTTACTAAGGAGTGACCCTGACACCAGGTTCTTTCGAATGTCCGGCACATAGAGGACATTGTTCAGAGTCAACTCTTTTCCAGATGTCATCTTCAGGATGACCTTGCCTTCTCCCTTCACCTCTGACGTCGCAGAGTTTCCCATAAACAGTTTCTCGCCGTTTGTAACTGGCTCAAAAGTGGTGAACATCTTCTTCTCTGAGCAGATGTGGCGGGTAGCTCCAGTATCTATCCACCATTCCTTAGGGTTAGACCCTACCAAATTCACCTCCGAGACCACCGCTGAGAGATTGATGTTTGACACATCTCTCTCTAGAGTCTCCACCTCAGTCACATGTGCCTGAGGGCACCTGTTCCGTTGTGGCTGGCGGCATTCCGATGACTTGTGACCCGTCTTGTCACAGTTGAAGCATTTGCCTTGAAATTGAAACTTTGGTTTCTTGGCAATTCCTCCCTTAGGTCCCAGATTGGAACCTTTAGCAGCTAGCTTTCCTTTCTGCTTCTTATTATAGCCAGAACTCTGGCCATGCTCTACCACATTAGCCTTCGAGGCAAAAGAGCTCCTTAGCTTTTTGTCAGTACTCCTGTTATCTTCCTCGATTCGGAGCCTGATGATGAGATCTTCGATCTTCATCTCCTTTCGCTTGTGCTTCAAGTAATTCTTGAAGTTACTCCAAGCAAGGGTAATTTCTCTATCATGCAAGCCACTTGGAACCATTCCCTCAGCAAAGATGTCATGCAAAATCACCTGGAGTTCCTGGACTTGACTGATCACAGTCCTCGAGTCCACCATCATGAAGTCCAAAAATCGGCCGACGACAAATTTCTTTAATCCGGCATCCTCGGTTTTGTACTTTTTATCCAAAGACTCCCACAGTTCCTTGGCTGTCTTCTTGACACTATACACGTTGTAAAGTGTATCGTGCAAGCATTTTAAAACATAGTTCCGACACAAGAAGTTGGAATCACCCCAGGCTAGCGCAGTGACTATCTTCTGCATGTCCTGTTCATTCTCATCAATGATAGGAGCATCTTCTGTGAGATACCTTACGAGACCTAGCGTGGTTAGGTAGAACAACATCTTCTGTTGCCACCTCTTGAAGTCCATTCCGTGGAACTTCTCCGGTTTCTCAGCATGGCTGACCGGAATGGAAGGACCCACTCTTGGCATCACAGCCGGAGTGTTCACAACCGTAGGAATACCCCCAACAGTGGGATTCTCGTTGTCACCATTGTTTCCGGTTGACTTTTCAGGTTGTTTTTCCATTACTGAAAAATACATCACAAAACAAGTTAGTGACCAAATTTATAAAGTAATGATAAAACAAATAATTTGTAGTCACAAATTAAATATAATAAAGTACTAAACCAAACTATTTCCTATTTATCCTTATTAGCAACACAAAGTTAAGAATACTGATCAAAAGAGATGAAAACTATTAACCTTTTAGGAATATCCCACTGAAAATCTAAACTTACTGTAAGCATGAACAAACCGAATAATATTTTTTTTCCAAAAAAAATACTAAAAACAAAGACGCACTAAAATTTAACTATTAAGTAAACAACTAATTATAAACATATATATGCAATACTAATGGATCAGAGATCAAAGAGAATGTGATATCTGTACTCCTCGGGTAACCAAAAGAAATTAATACAAAAGAAGTAATTTTCTACTATCAGCAAAAACAGAAACCAATGTGTTAGACTACTACCAAGTATTGTTTAAAGTATCTTTTCCTTTGGGAAACAGAAACCGAAAAAACCGATTTTTTTTTTTAAATAAACTCCAGAACAGAACAGACTGAAAGTTACTGAAAATTCCAGAATCAAAGTTTTTTTTTTTTAAAAAAATACAATTTGTCTTAAGATTGTAGGAACAAACAAATTCTGGAAATTTTATTTAATCTCTGAAAAATAAAATAATACATAACTTTGAACAATAACGCAATTTAAAATTTGCAAACCGAGGCCCGTGAATCTCACGGTGTCCTTAAGACAAACTGCGCCGCCTCACCGAAGTGCGTGAGGATTTGTCTGGCGTTCGTCTCCCAGGATACAACGGTTGAATTCGGTTTCGGTAGCACCTTCCGAATACCGGCTATCGAACTGATTTATTTTTGTAGTCTCTTTGACCGAAGAATGCGAAGAATACTCGAGTGAAGTTGATGGTCATTCTGGTGAACATGGTCTTTGGCATATTCTGCTTGGGTCTTCAATGGCTTGACAACTGGGATCTCATCCGGATGAACTCCTTTTTTGGCATCCTCCGGATGCACTGGGATCTCATCTGGATGAACTTTAGCATTTTTTACAGCATCCTTCTAACTCTCCTAGGCCTATTTCAGGCTTCTTTCCCGAGCCTTGAATTACTTCCTTGCTCACATATGCTTGCAATAGACCTCATAGAACATCCGAGAGTCACGAAAAATTTTCGGAATATCTTTTTAACACAATTTTTCTACAGCAAGGAGGAACATACCTTACGTGCAATATATATATATATATATATATATATATATATATAACATGAAATTAATCACGCATGCGAACCCGAAACTAACGTAATGAGCTACAAGATATGGAAATATGTGTGCTCATCAGTCTCTAATCATGCTATTAGTTATTTCTCCACTTGGTAGTGTCTTGCGACACAACGGCTTCTACCTCATATCTCTACTTTGGAAGTAGAGTCCGTCAGACTCCGCTTAGGTTCACTGTCTTCTCTATCTCTGTCTCACTGTCTCTCTGTCTGTATATATAGTTTAGGAACATTAATTTGTACCTTCATCATAGAATGAACAATCCGCGACTTATTACTTGGTGAAGATTAGAAAAAGAATCGAATAACAATGATATTCCCCAATGTATTGGAAACGTATACTCGAGTTTTTCCCATACATCATTAGCAGTGTTGTGAAACAATCAATATTTTCAAACTTAATTATATCACACAACCATTGATATATTTTTGATTCTAGGATGACAGTTTTACCCATTTTCCTTGATAAGCACAATTACCATAATCTATTTTCACTAGAGAAGCTTATTTTTTGTTGGATTGGAGTTCCTCAAGGAAAATATTTTTCTACTTCTAGGAAACTATATTACATGCCTGCCTTATTTAATTCTTTTGTATACTAAGGGGACACGAATATCTTGGCAGTTACGGAGACATAGAGGTTGCGAGTTTGCATGTTTGCTTCTTTCATGCTCCGTATGTGTTGCTAGAGCGGTTTATGTTGGGAACACGCATATTAAAAAGAAGGAAATCTAAAAATGAGAAACGACGGTGGGAGAGGGCATACCACTAATGTTCCGCATATATAAGTTATGGACATTTGCGTTATGCTTTGAAGATGAAATATTGCATCAGATAGATTGGGAGGTCAAATTTCTTTTGGAACTGTTTGTTTGAAGATGAATAACATGCTCATGCATGCATATGTGAATTTGTGCCGCTAGAATTTTTGCTTTCTCTTTGAATTTGGTTTGATGCCTATTTGGGTAGGTCCTAATGAGAACTGAGGCTACATTCGAAGCGATATGTGGAGTTGACTTTCCTTTTTGGCCATAAAAACCTATATTAAGCCATCAAAGGTGAAATTATTTGGTGATGGGTTTAGAATAATAGAAAAAGATGAGACAAATGGTTCCGGTAATGCAACAAAATAGGGAAGTTTCTTCAAAAGCACTGAAATTAGAGGGATTCAAAAGCAATTCTAAATTTTCAAATGGGAAGGTATTAATCCACCACCAAGTTTGGGAAGGTCCATTAATATAGTGATGTATAAGTTTCAAACCTTCAAACTGTTTTTTGTCTCTATCTTTGATATAACACACTGATGGATTAGTTTCAAACTCACATGTTTCTACTTTTTGTCTTTATCTTTCAAATAATTCTTTAGAACTATTGGATTATATAATCTTTCTTAAAATAATTTTCAATTTAAGTTAAACATCACTGATGAGTCTACGTAATTACATGTGTGTATAGCTTAATATGTTCAAAATAGTATACATTCATGCACAAATCTTTGTTTACACTTGATATTGCACAAAAGTTTGTATTTGTCCCATTGCAGATTTTCGAGTATTAAAAGCGTCTCCAAATGTTACATTACAATCCCAAGGTCCTAAAGCAAATTTAAGAACTGATAAAGGCAAAAAATGAAATGAATAGAAGATCGGGAAGGAAAAATAAAAAATCTGAAAAAGAAATTAAAATTCTAGGCGCAAAACAAGGAGCTTGACAAATTTTTTAGAATTTACCTCGATAGAAATAAATACCAACTCAAGTCCAAAATTCACCAAAATCAAAAGAATGATACCTTGGGATGTTAGGATCATTTTTATGAAGAACACAAAGTTTGGAATGATATCTAAGTGGGTTAACAATACAATGAAACAAAACTGGTCCAAATATGACACTATTCACTAAAATTAGTGTTTCTCCCAATTTAATTATTAAAATTAAGTACTTCAAATTGGAGATGTTAGACAATGCATTGATATAAGTGAGTGTAAAATATCAGGGTCAAATTCTACTCGTAGAGAGCTATGAAAGCTATCCAAGTTGGTCATAAAAATAGCCAACACCTTCTATAATGGCAACCTACTTTGTAGACTTTTGTAACACCTTTTCATTTATTTTGGACAACGCAATTTAATGTGTCAGATTTTTTAGGCTTTTTAGAGTGCTTTCTCTTGTATATAAGAGAGTGTTTGTAGGAGAAAAAAAAGGATAGATATAAAGTACCAAAAAAAATTCTCTAAGTTTTAATACAAGTCTTGTTTTTATTTCTCCACTTGTTCTTCATTTGTTTTTAGTGTTCTTCAACATTTCTAAGTTTTGATCCAACTTTTCAGAATTTTTTTTTTTACTTTTAGTTTCTTTTAATAGTATAGCTAGTTGATCAGCTTTGGGGTTACGTTTATGGGTTTCGACAACCAAAAGATTGTTTACCGGCTTGTTTTTAAGGTAAGTTCTTAATTGAAAGTTGGTGTCCTAATTCTATTTTCTGTATTTTTTTGTTAGTTTTTAAGTTTTTTCAAGATATAGAAGGGGTAAAAGTAACCAAAATATATATAAGTCATTTATTTCGTAAATATGTTTAGCTAAATCATTTTAGGCTAGGCCGATGATGAAACTTATCCAATGACCTAAGTTAGAAAATATCTTCTCTAAATTGATTTTTAAGCTCATTAATGGATTGATTCAAAGTTCTTATTTTAGAAACAAAATAGAGTTGTTAAGTTTTTGATTAGTTATCGCCATCTTAGAAGTTGGTATATGTAATACTTAAATCGATGTCCTCCTGATTAATTTTGGATTTTTTGTTATTGAACTTAAATCAATCCGAGAACACATTTTTCGATCTATAATCTCTTACGAGAAAATATATTGAGTTATAAAAAATAAGATATTAACTAACGGAAGTTTAAGATAAGCCGATTCTAAAGACCAAGCCTATTTGTTTCGTCCAAGTTTAAAATCTGTCGTCAGTCATTTTTATTTTTTCTGTTTTCAATATAAAAATCATCTCCCAAACTAAGAGGTTGGCGTCCGAAACGCTATCTTAAGTTTTGTAAGTTCATATTTTAGTTCCTATGTTCCCCATGGGTTGATATTTCAGACTCTCCGCTATACTCTCTTTTCACACTCAAGAGAAAGTCCAATTTTTATAGATTAGTAAACGTTGACTTAGACCGACACCTCAACAACGCTCTTTTACCGGTTGGTCAAGTTTTTGGCGCCGTTGCTAGGAAATTTACAAGGTAAGCAAAAAAAAAGTGCAGAATTTTCTTTTCTTTTCATCTATATTCTCGTACGAAAACATAGTCAAAAGCAATTGTGGGTATTCGCAAACTATTTGGTTGTTTTCCATATCTTCTTTTGAACTATGTCTTCACACTTTGATATGGATATGCATTGATTTTTTCTTTGAAACTTAAAACGAGGTTCGCACAAAGGGAATTACCACTTGTGAGTACCTTATTTTGAGAAATAAAAGAAATAATCAATAAGAGGAAACCAATTGCAGCTCTTAAGCAGAAACCATTAATCTACCCATCATGGTAAACTTATGGTGTAACGAAAGCAAAGAAGTGGCCATTAGGTATTCCTAAATAGGTGGTTCAACCCCCTATTTTTATTTTTTTAGTGTTATTATTATTGTTATTTGTTGTTTAACTGAGGTGGTGGTATAATCTCTCAAGTTTTTTTTTTTTTTGTAATTTATCCAAGGTGGTGTTACAACCCCTAGGACTTTTTTTTCTTATTGTTATTAGACAACTAACACGCTGCTATTATTGTGACTAATATATTAAAAAATAATAATCTAATTACTAATTGTGGAGGTTAACCCTTCCTTTTCTTTTCTTGTTTATCTTATAACTTATAATTTCTAACTTCTAACTTTAGAGGTTAATTCTCCTTTTTCTTTTTTGTCTTTTTAATTCTGTTTGTGGATGTTAATCCCTTCTGATCTATGTATACATATACATATACATATATTTTATTTTATTTTATTAAATGGACGTCACACACGCCACTCTTATTGTATCTAACTTTGTTGATTGCAGCGCTTGTTGCCAAAAAAAAAAGGAGCATTTCATCACCGTGTGCTAATTTTTTATATTGGTAACTCCAGTGAGTAACTGTCAAACCAACAAAATTCTAGAAAAATTATGTCACAAAGGCACTCATGTTGTCTAAGGAGAATGGTTTTTAAGAGGGCCTCTTGTTCTGCAAGTGTGACCCCTCCATATTTCCTAAGAATTTTTCTGATTGTTGATTGATGGCCCTTAACTGGTAAACCTTCTAATTACTTCAGCAAAAAGGTACGAAATTTAATTTTGTGAGCCTTGCCTATAGCTTTTTAAGGGGAGTTGCATTTGGTGTATGAATATTTACACTCGTGACCACACCCATCGCATTGTTCGCATCGATAACCTCCCTAGCATCACGATGACTGCCCAACCAGGGGCCAATCCTGTTGTTAGACCTGCTGTTAGGACCATGAGGGAATACTTGCATCCAACCAGAACTGCTACTCCGATCGTATATTGCTATACCCGTTAATCTTACCGGTGAACACCAATTCCATGTCAAACCGAACATGCTTCATATGTTGCCTAATTTTCATGGCATGGAATCAAAATACTGTTGTTTGCATGTGCGTGAGTTTGAGGAAGTTATTAGCACTTTCACTAACAACGAGAATGAAATTGAGATGGTCCGAATGAGACTTTTTTCCATTCTCATTAAAGGATAAAGTCAAAAGTTGGTTGATTTCTCTTAAATCTCGTTCGGTAACCAATTGGGGTACCATGCAAACTGAATTTTTCAAGAAATTTTTTTCGATGCATCGCACGACAACATTGAAAAAAAGGATTCAAAATTTTGAAGAGAAAACTAACGAAACCTTTTGCCACTTCTGGGAAAGATACAAAGAATATTTGCTAGCTGTCCGACACCATGGGTACGATGATTGGTAGATAGTCAGTTTTTTCTACCAAGAAATCTCAGCCCAAAATCGCCAATTCATCAACATGATGTGCAATTGCAAGTTTTTGAACAAGGAACCTGCAGATGTGATGACTTACCTAGACTCTCTGGCGGAGAATAATCAGTCAAGGGATTACTCTAATCCCAACAATCACTCCTATAAAATTCCTTCACTTGGCCAGAGTATTTCGGATAAATATATGCTTCGAGGGGAAGATGACTTGAACAAAAAGTTAGATCAGCTATCCAAAAAGTTAGAAAAACTTCATATTAATTGAGTCAGCGAAGTTGGGTCTGTCTCAAAATTAGAAGAGACGTGTGTGATTTGTGATACGTTGGAGCACTCTACTCTTGAGTGCCCTACCATACCTGCTTTCAAAGAGGTATTACAAGGTCCTGACCAAACTAAAGTGCACGCCCTTAATCAGGGGCAAAAACCTACTAGTTCTCTCTACTCCAACACTTACAATTCGGGGTGGAGAAATCATCCCAACTTCAGTTGTAAAGGTAATGAACGGCTGGGCCACCCTCAAGTCCATTCGGATTTTCGAATCATGGATCGTCCCATTCCCAAAATCCAAACCAATTTCAAGGGTACTATCAACCCTATCCACAGCCATAAGGGCAGAGACCACCACGGTACCCTCCTAATGTTCATCAACAATATAATCCTCTGGGGCCTTCTGTGGGTCCCAATGTATATTAGCCGACCAATAAGCAAAATATTGAGGATTTAAGATACAATTTCATACAAGGCCAAAATACTTTTAATAATGATATTAGATCCCAAATGAGCAAGCTAATCACATCTCTCGGGACCATGCAACAAGAGAAGGGCAAGTTTCTTGCCCAACCACAAGTCAACCCCCAAGGTCAGTACTATGTGAGTGATTTGTCCCTTTCTAGCTCCAATGTGTAGCAAGTCAAGTCTATCACCACTTTAAGGAGTGGAAAGCAGGTTAATAAAATCATCTTTCCTAAATTTGTCTCTCCTCAGGTCTCTCCCACTATTTCCAACTTAGGGGAACCTCACAGTGATTCTATATCACCGCCCATTTCCACTTTTATTGAAGACTCTAATGTCCCTACTTGTCCTATTCCAGCACCATTTTCACACAAACTAAGGGCACAACCCAAACCTACAAACACTGCTGAGATCTATGACTTGTTCAAACAGGTCAAGATCAATATTCCATTGCTTGATGCCATCAAACAGATACCTTTGTATTCTAAATTTTTGAAAGACTTGTGCACTGTCAAGCACAAGCACAATATCCAAAAGAAGGTATTTCTCACCCAGCAGGTTAGTTCCATTATTCAGACTCCCATCGCACCTAAATACAAGAACCCTGGTTGTCCTACAATTTCTATCCAAACTGGGGGGAAAAAAGTGGAGAAAATCCTACTCGACTTGGGGGCTAGTGTGAATCTGCTGCCATATTATGTGTATGAGCAGTTAGGACTAGGTGATATGAAGTCCACCTCGGTAACACTGCAACTAGCAAACCGAAGTGTTCGGGTTCCAAGAGGAGTTGTAGAGGATGTTTTGGTACAAGTGGACAACTTTATTTATCCTGTAGATTTTGTGGTACTAGATACATGCCCAATGTCAGACTCGCAGGCACAAATCCCGATCATTCTTGGTAGGCCTTTGTTGGCCACTTCTGATGCCATTATTCATTGTCGAACCGGGTTACTCAACATGACATTTGGAAACATGAAACTAGAGTTGAACATTTTCAACATTGGCAACCAAATGGGAGATGATGATGAGACCCATGACGTGAGCACTATTGACACACTTGTCCAAGAATATTTCGGCACTCATTACTTCTCCGATCCGCTTGAGGCCTGTCTCACTCTGGAGGATGCTATTTTTCTTGATTCTCCCGATGTGGAATATTTGTATGCCTTCCTTGAAGAGAAAAAATCGTGGGCACTGAGAAGTGGGTGCCCACTTTTGAAGAGCTCCCACCGATTCAATCTCGAGCCCTTCCCTCTAATGTCCAACCACCTAAGCTCGAGCTAAAAACTCTTCCTTCAAATTTGAAGTATGCCTTCCTAGGTGATTTTGAAACCTTTCCGGTTGTGATAACTTCAAGTCTTGAAGATCACCAGGAAGTTGCACTCTTGTAAAGGCTCATCAAAAGGCCATAGGTTGGATCATTGCAGACATCCAAGGGATTAGTCCCTTATTGTGCACTCACGTATATACTTAGAGGATGATATCAAGCCATCTCGCCAACCACAACATCGCTTAAATCCTATTATGAGGGATGTGGTGCGAGACGAGGTTCTGAAATTACTAGATGTTGGCATCATCTATCCAATTGCTGATAGTAAATGGGTCAACCCCATCCAAGTGGTTCCTAAAAAATCCAGTGTCATAGTGATTTCCAATGAAAGTGGGGAGTTAATCCCTACTCGAGTGGTCACCGGTTGGCAAGTATGCATCGATTATAGAAAACTCAATTCATGTACCCGAAAAGATCACTTTCCACTCCTGTTCATCGACTAGATATTGAAGACGGTAGCTGGTCATTCATTTTATTGTTTCCTCTATGGCTACTATGGGTATAATCAAATTGAGATCTCTCTGGAAGACAAAGAAAAGACTACTTTCACGTGTCCATTTGGCACCTTCGTATATCATCGCATGCCCTTTGGGCTCTGCAACGCTCTCGGCACCTCTAGGTGTATGACAGGAATCTATAGCGACATGATCAAAAAAATTGTGGAGGTGTTCATGGATGACATCTCTGCCTTCGGCAACTCTTTTGAGTCATGTTTAGAGAACCTTGAATGGGTTCTGGTGCGGTGGGAAGAGAAAAACCTAGTTCTCAATTGGAAAAAATGTCATTTTATGGTTACCCACTGCATTGTGCTCGGTCATATTGTGTCTTCTTAGGGGATAGAGGTCGATAAAGCCAAAGTTGAGCTTATCTCGAAGCTACCTACTCCAAATGTGTCAAGGATATCCGTTCTTTCCTTGGACACGCTGATTTTTATAGGCATTTCATTCAGAACTTTAGTGCCATATCACGTCCGTTGTTTCGGTTACTAACCAAAGATGCACCTTTTGAGTGGACGCAAGATTGTGAGGAGGCTTTCTCTAAACTCAAAATTAGTCTCACTACTCCTCCCATCATGCAATCACCTGATTGGAGCTTATCTTTTGAGCTCATGTGGTGCCAGTGACTATGCTGTAGGCGCTGTGCTTGGCCAACGCGGGATAAAGTTCCCCATGTGATTTCTTACGCGAGCAAGACTCTAAATGAGGCCCAAATGAACTATACAACCACTGAGAAAGAGTTGTTGGCTGTTGTCTTTGCGCTTGACAAGTTTCGATCCTATCTCATTGGATTGCCAATTGTAGTCTATACTGATCGTGCAACTCTAAAATATCTTCTAACTAAGCAAGACGCTAAGACGCGTCTTATCCAGTGGATTCTTCTTTTGCAGAAGTTTGACTTGACCATTAAAGATAAGAAGGGGGTTGAGAATGTGGTTGTAGATCACTTGTCACGCCTCGATTTTGAGGACCATATAACTAGTCTTCCCATTCCTTATTTCTTTCCAGATGAGCAACTCTTTGCTGTATTTACTTGCTCGTGGTATGCTGATATTGCCAATTACTTATCCACCGGCCAACTTCCTAAACACTGGACTCCTCAAGATAGGAGAAAGTTCTTAGCTGAGTTGTGGAGATTTGTCTTAGATGATCCTTATCTATTCAAATTTTGTTCGGATCAGATTATCTGGCGGTGTCTTCCCGATGATGAGCAAAATCAGATTTTGACTTTTTGCCACACTAAAGCATGTGGAGACTGCTTCTTTTCCAAAAAAACCGCTGCCAAAATACTGGAGTGTGTTTTTTATTGGCATCATCTTTTTCAGGACGTCTTTGAATTTTGCAAGGCTTGTCCTAGGTGCCAACATTTGGATGCCCTTTCTCGTCGGAACATGATGTCTCTTCAGCCCATTCTGGTTATTGAGGTATTTGATTGCTGGGACACTGAGGGTGAGTTCGTTTTGAGTGTTTCTAAAATAATTTTTAGAAATAGGACTCTGAGATGTTGTTTGGTATAAGTGTTTCAGAAACTTGTTTGGGAAAAAAGTGTTTCAAAAACATTTTTTATAGAGAGATGAAGTTGTCTGGGAAAAAAGTAAAAATGTTTGAGAAACTTGTTTGGGAAAAAATCTCCCAAACCCCTTAAAACGAACATAGCCTGATTTTATGGGCCCCTTTCCAATCTCGTGTGGGCACCTATACATCCTTTTGGCTGTGGATTATGTATCCAAATGGGTTGAGGCTATCTCTACTCGCACTAATGATCACTCTGCTTGGTCAAATTTCTCAAAGAACATATCTTTGCGAGGTTTGGGATGCCTAAAGCACTAATTAGTGACCAAGGTAAACACTTTTGCAACCAGCCAATGGAAGCCTTAATGAAAAAATATGGGGTCAATCACAAGGTGTCTACTGCCTACCATCCCTAAACCAGTGGTCAAGTTGAGTTGGCCAATTGTGAAACTAAGCAGATACTTGAAAAAACAATGAATCCTAACCGCAAGGATTGATTTCTTCGACTGACCGACGCATTATAGGCATACCATACCACTTATAAGGCTATTTTGGGCATGTTGCCCTATCGCTTGGTATATGGCAAGGCTTGTCACATACCAGTGAAAATGAAACACAAGGCTTACTAGGCAATCAAACAGTTGAATTTTCACATGCCCAAAGCCAGTGTCCATAGGAAGCTCCAATTAGATGAGCTTAAAGAAATTCAGAGGGACGCGTATGATAATGCCCATATTTACAAGTCTAGGGTCAAAGCTTTTCATGATAAGAATATTGTTCGCAAGACATTTGTCCCAGGTCAGAAAGTATTACTGTATAATTTCAGGCTTCATCTTTTTCCTGGAAAACTAGGATCCCGATGGACGGGTCCATATTTTGTGAAAACCATCTTCCCCCATGGAGCGGTTGAGATTGAGAACACCAAGAATGGAATTTGCTTCAAGGTGAATGACAGCGCCTGAAACCCTTCTTTGAAAACTTCGATTGTGAGGAATCCGTTGAGGATTTGGCTGATCCAAAATATTCAGATCTGTGAGCTTGCATGAAGTCTAGGAGACTATAAATCCATACAGTTTAAGATATCTCTAGTGTTTGTTGTGCTCGAACGGCCTTTAACGGTCTAGTATAGCTGCCTGATTGAAGCAACATATGTAGTACCTTGGAGGTTGGGTCTGACGGCAGACGCATGGAACAATGAAAAATCTGTCTGAACCATTCGACTTTATGGTCAAGTTCTGTGGAGATTGCTTCAAAGCGGAATGGTGGATAAGAAATTTGGGTCGCACCAAAGGGAGTGATAGCCTATTAGATGAAGGCACTACTGCTCAAGATATTGTTGAATCCTATGCATAATGTTCTTCCAACAAAAAGGGAACCAGTCTTTAATTAGGAAGAAAAGTAGGACTTGTGTCTTCCGTGTGAAGGAAGTCGTGGGTATATTAGTATTTTTTTTTCATTTTTTTTTTGGATTATGCATTTTTGGGCTAACCTGCTAATCTATTTTTGTTATTGTTATGGAGTCATTTTTGCTCTTAGTAGGTAGTTGGTTGTTAAGTCTTTGCAGGTTATACATTCTACCACATCAGCCTTGGTAGTTTGGATTTAAGCTGGGGTGAGTGCAGCATTCAGGAGCCCAAAGCATGGATGTAACTATGTGTTGCGGTTGTAAGGCCAATAAAATTTCAATGATGATCCTATGTGACTAGCCGTGGTTCCACAGGTTGGAGCTGAAGGAGTGTACCTTGGGAGCCCTTCCAATGATGAAAAGAGCAAGTGGCGAGAAATCCTCAAACTTGGTCGATGTATATGGTGGTTGATATTCCACTTTGCAGGTATGATCGTCCCTCTTTTATGCTTTAGAATATGTTGTCTTCATGCATCGAGGACAATACAAATTTAAACTTAGGGGGAGAGGTTGTATTGTAAAATCGTAAAAAAGAAAAAAAATATTATAAATTTTTTTAAAAAATTTTAAAAATATCAAAAAAATCAAAAAACAAATTATGTGTTAATTGTATTCTCCGCACCTAATGATTCATTTTAACATAACAGTGAATTGAAAAATTGAAGGAAGAGAGGTAAAGAGTAGGAAATCTTGCTATAACTAGATCCGAGCTTCCTTTTTCTAACGATTAGTACTTCATTTTGCGACTGACTTTAATTAGTTAGTTTAGATTACCTCCGGTGGTACGAAGGTGAGGGATTCCCCTTGGTTGTCAAATAATCGGGACCCTGATACATCACCAGGATTCCTGGTGATAAGAAAGTTATGTAATTTAATATAATTTGTCTCAGGTTTCGACCATAGGCTCTCTAGAGGCATTCACAATGGAACTTGATATGTGACGTGCACATTAACTTGTGCTCCGAATTTCAACAGTCGGATTAGACGATGTGGGCCCTTTGAAGTATTTCCTAACACATGAATGTAAATATCAAATGTTTGATTCGAGCAATAGTTTTTGTTTCCAAAAAAAAAAAATTATTATAAAACATACAAAAATATATAAAAAAATCTTAAAATTTTCTATTTAAACCCTCTTTTTTCTTCTCTTCCTCTTCCGCCGCTCTCTTTATCTCTTTCTCTTCCTTTTCTTCTTCTACCAATCTCTCTCTCTCTCTCTCTCTCTCTCTATATATATATATATATATATATATATATATATATATATATATCTCAGCTGCCACCCCTTACTGCCTCCCACCGTCTCTCTTATCCCTCCAAACATGCTTTGTACTAATTCTTATTTCGAAGAGCAAACTCTACGCGACATTTACTACTTGTTTTTGTGCCTTGCAATAATGGCAGGGTTAACCCGGCTGGTAAACCAATAGAGAGAGATGGCATTATAATGAACCTGCAGAAGTTGATTATATTAAATGTTATTTATGTAACCCTTACAATATTTTTTTGTTGCTATTTATAGTTCTATGTTTCCCCACATTATATAGGGACATATAGTGTATCCGTTTTAAGATTTCAATAAACTGTTGTTCTTCGTGCCCGATGTAACAACTTAATTATATTTGTTTCCAATTTCCTATGTGTTTGTGTTTATTTTCTTAAGTTGTTTTGTTGTTGTTTTTACTAGATTTTTCTTGTATAATTTGCTTTTGAGTCGTAAGTTACTTTGCATATGCTCAGCGGTGTCGTAAAGTAGCAAGAGTCATGCAGCTTAATTTTTAGATTGAATAAATACTAACTCACCTCATTTACACATAAGCATGAACTATGTTGAACAACTGGAAGTTGGAGTTTGTGTTTGAGAAGGATAATCACATAGGGTGGAGATTTATTTTGCCATATCTCATGATTTTGGTTTAAAACATTTCATTTCTTGTTCAAATAAATGTCATATTCTAGTTCATGCTGCCATCTTACATGCATCATTATGGATCCATGTTGTACTTGGAAAAAGATACAAGACCATGTTTCTTTGATTTAGACCATATACAAGTCCCATAGTCCTTCAATTTTGAGCCAAATTCAAATAATTTTTTTTGTGAAAAGCCATAGAGAACCGGATGATATGAGGATGTTAGAAATAATGATGTGTGGGAATGAGCCTAATTTTACCATGAATATGTTAAAAAAGAAAAGAGACGTACAAAAAGAGAAAAAAAAATCAACCGATTACACCAAAAACTCATAAAATACAAAAGCCATGGGTAAACAAAAGCCATGGGTAACTAATCGATTGATTAGATGGAACTGGTCAATTCGTGTTGAAAAGAAGTTCAAAAGTGTAGAGGTTTATTGAAACCAATCGTTAAGGTTTCATTGAATCAGTTAATCCATTTTGAGAAGCCAAATCAGAGATATCGCAAGCATGATCGACTGGTGACGATGTTTGACTGGTCAATCAAAAAAAAAAAGGGTTCCTCGACATTAGAAATACCATACCCAACCCTCTTACTTCATTTCATGCTCTCAGAGAAAAGAATGTTGTTATTATATAAAATATTATTGGGTAGTTAGGATGAAGTACCGGCTATTGGGTAAATATTCCATATCTAGTATAAGTCGACACTAATTTTTTACACCCTCCTTTCAAAACCCACGGTCATTATAAGTTTATGAAGTCCTTGTTGATCCCTATATACTTCACTGATTCCATTTAAATGCATAGTGAGATATTGGATGACAATTTGAGTATTGACATATTCCTGTTTAAATTTCTTTTTGTATATGTACCGAACTTCGGTTTAATTTAGCGTTGAATTTATTGAATCCATAGTTATTGTTCCCTCTATTGTATGTTTATTGTGCTATTCCATGGGATATGTTGCTTTTGCCTCAGAATAAGAGTGATATCAATTGTGAGTGATTAGCTTGTGAGATTTGAAATCGAGGCTCATTTTGATTTTTCATTACTCTTTCACATTCAATAGCTAGAGTTTGTTCAGTTTTGTTCATAAAATGATTGTGAATGAGATGATGTTAGCACATTTATAAAATTTGCACTATACTCTTGTATCATTTAGGTTGAGCATATGTTTTGTAACTTGTGTATATAGGGAAAATTATTTTTTTTTTTAATTTTTGTTTTAAGGTTTTAATTGTTAGGGACTTGAAACTTTCAAGTTAGGGATGTGATGAGTCTACGTAATTACATGTGTATATAGCTTAATATGTCCAAAATATTAACGTGCATGTATAAATCTATGTTTACACTTGATATTGTACGAAATGTTGTATTTGTCCCATTGTAGATTTTTTAGTATTAAAAGCATCTCCAAATGCTATATTACAATCACAAGGTCCTAAAGCAAGTTCAAGAATTGATAAAGAAATTAAAATTCTAGGCGCAAAACAAGGAGCTTGATAGATTTTTCAGAATTTATCTCGATAGAAATAAATGCGGAAAAAATATCAACTCAAGTCCAAAATTCACCAAAATTAATAGAATGATACCTTGGGATGTTGAGATCATTTCTTATGAAGAACATAAAGTTTATAATGATATTTAAGTTGATTAACAATGCAATGGAACAGAACTGGTCCAAATCTAACACTGTTCAAAAAAATTAGTATTTCTCCCAATTTAATTATTAAAATTAAGTACTTCAAATTGGAGAAGTTAGGTAATGCATTGATGAAAGTGGGTACAAAATATTATGGTCAAATTCTACTCCTAGAGAGCTATGGAAGCTATCCAAGTTGGTCATAAAAATAGCCAACGCCTTTTATTAATGAGAACTTACTTTGTGAACTTTTGTAACACCTTTTCATTTATTTTAGACAATGTAATTTAATGCGCCAAATTTTTTAGGCTTTTTAGAATGTTTTCTCTTGCTTATATATGAGAGTGTTTGCTGGAGAGAAAGAAGATAGATAGAAAAGTACCAAAAAAATCTCTAAGTTCAAGTTTTAATGCAAGTCTTGTTTTTATTTCTCTACTTGTTCTTCATTTCTTCTCTGTGTTTTTCAATATTTCTAAATTTTGATCCAAATTTTCAAAAAAAAAATTATTACTTTTATTTTCTTTTAATAATATAGCTAGTTGATCATCTTTAGGATTGCGTTTCTGGGTTTCGACAACCAAAAGATTATTTACCAGCTTATTTTTAAGGTAAGTTCCTAATTAAAATTTGTTGTCCCAATTTTATTTTATGTATTTTTTTTTAGCTTTTAAGTCTTTTTCAAGATATAGAAAGGGTAAAAGTAGCCAAAATATATATAAGTCGTTTATTTCGTAAATATGATTAGCTAAACTATTTTAAGCTAGGTCCGAGGATGAAACTTATCCAATGACCTAAGTTAGAAAATATCTTTTCTAAACTGATTTTTAAGCTCGTTAATAGATTGATTCAAAGTTCTTATTTTAGAAACAAAATAGGATTGTTAAGTTTTTGATTAGGTATTGTCATCTTAGAAGTTGGTATATCTAATACTTAAATCGACGTCCTCCTAATTTTGGGCCTTTTGTCATTGAACTTAAATCAATCCAAAAACACATTTTTTGATGTATAATTTCTTACGAGAAAATATATTGAGTTATAAAAAATAAAGATATTAGCCAACGGAAGTTTAGGATAAGCTAATTCTAAAGACCAAGCTTATTTTTTCGTCCAAGTTTAAAATCCGTCATTAGTCATTTTTATTTTTTCTGTCTTTAGCATAAAATCATCTCCCAAACTAAGAGGTTGGCATCCGAAACGCTATCTAAAATTTTGCAAGTTCATATTTTAGTTTCTGTATTCTCCGTAGATCGATACTCCGGACTCTCCGCTATACTTTATTTTCACACTCAAGAGAAAGTCCAGTTTTTATAAACTAGTAAACGTTGACTTAGACCGGCACCTCAACGATGCTCTTTTGCCGGTTGGTCAATCACCTTCAAAATGAAGCCTCTGTGGTGCAAACCAAATACACAATGGGTTTTTGTAGATAGAGAAAATCCCAAAATGAAAAACTTACATATTATTTCTTTAAATAATTGATCAATAGGTCCACAAAACATTAACACATACTTATGTATGGCCCACTAGCCCCACTACTAAAAGACACTAAAGAAAGAATTGCCCCTAAGTACATACTACATCATACTCTTCTACTAAGAAAAGAACTTGTCCTCAAGTGATACTAGAATTCGCTGGCAAATAGGACACCAAGTATTGCACGTTAAATGAGGTGACAACTGGACTTGGTACGCATTATTATTGACCTTGCACAACACTTCACAAGGACCCACTTTTCGATCGTTCAACTTCATGTAAGCCCCATGAGGATGCCTTTCCTCGCTCAATATTACCCATACAAGATCCCCTTCTTTAAACAAAACCTTTCTCGTCTCCTTCAACGGCTATCTTATACTTCGCATTGGACTTTTCAATTTGAAACTTGACTTGAGCGTGGACATTCTTCATAAATGTAGCCATTTCTTCCACCTTGGAGTGCCCTTTCTTAGGAGTTGGTAAAAGAAATAGATCAACTACACTAGAAGGCTTCGACCCATAAGCTACTTCAAATAGAGAAGTACAAATGGTGCAGTTTAGAGAGGAGTTATAAGCAAATTCCACCAAGGGAAGAATGTCATCTCAACCTCTCGAATGTTCGCCAACTAGACACTTCAATAAATTTCCAAGACTCCGGTTAACCACTTCTGTTTGTCCATCGATTTGACGATGAAAAGAAGTACTAAAGTATAAGTCAGTACCAATTTTCTTCCACAAAGTCCTCCAAAAGTAGGCAAGGAACTTAGTATCTTGGTCGGAAACAACTGAAGTAGGAACTGCATGCAACTTATACACTTTCTTGAAATAGATACTGGCAATGTTAGTTGCATCCATAGTCTTCTTGTAAGGTATAAAGTGAGCAATTTTTTAGTAACGATCAGCTACCACCATGATAGAGTCACTATGCCTTTGTGTAGGAGGAAGCCCCAAGACAAAATCCATGCTAACACATTTTCAAGGATCGTCCGGCACCCGTAAGGGCATATAAAGCCCCGTATTAGTTGATCTCCCTTACTTTTTTGGCATGTTAGGCACCTTTGCACATAGGCTCTAACATTTTTACTCATTCTTGGCCAATAGTAATCATCTTGAAGTAACCCAAGGGTCTTATACTTGCTAAAATAACCCAACTTGTGACTTTCGGCCAATAAGTGGTCCCTCAAAGAGCATTTAAGGTCACACAACTTGAGCCCGTGTAAAAGAAACTTATCCTTCAACATGTAACATGGATAGGTAAACGTGTCACCTCTTTGCAAAGCCTAAAAAATCTTGGTAAAGTAAGGATTGTCAGTATAAAAAGTATGAAATTTCTCAAATCCAACAACCTTAGTCTTCATTTCTAGAAAAAAGGTTACCCTTCTACTCAATTCATCGGCCACTTTGTTGAGAATTCGATTTGTGAATTGAGAAAAAAGGTTACCCTTCTACTCAATTCATCGGCCACTTTGTTGAGAATTCGATTTGTTCCTCGATGAGAATATGAATTGTTGTAAGTAAGCCACCCACTTGGCATGATGTTTGTTGAGGTATTGTTGGCTATTGATGTACTTGAGAGCTTCACGATCGATATTGAAAATGAACTCTTTGTATGCAAGATAGTAGCTCAAATACTTGAGGGCTTATATAATAGCATAAAACTCCAAGTCATAAGTAGAGTACTTGAATTAGCACCATTGAAGTTTTCGCTAGAGAAGGCAATAAGTTGACCTCCTTGGCTAAGTACCCTATCAATTCTCACTCCCGAAGCATCATAATCAAGTTCAAAGGTCATGTCAAAGTTCGGTAATGCCAAGATAGGAGTTTTGGTAAGTGTTGACTTCAATAAGTTGAAATTCTTGGTGACTTCTTGGGTCCATACAAACACCTTTTGTTTGAGGTAGTTGGTAAGAGGAGCCACGATGTTGCTAAAGTTGCGAATGAACCTCCAATAGAATGTAGCTAGCTCATGAAAGCTCCTCACTTCATAAGCATTAGTAGGGGTTGATCATTCAACAATTGCCTTGATCTTGTTTTTATCCATGTGAACCTCGTCTAAAGATACAATATAACCCAAGAATACCACATTATCGACGATAAAACTACACCTCTTCAAATTCCAGTAGAACTTCTCTTTTATCAAGATTTCAAAGACTGGTTGGAGGTGAGATGAGTGATCTTTAATACACTGACTATACACCAAGATATCATCAAAGTACACAACTAAACATATGCCTAGAAGAGGTTGAAGCATTTGAGTCATGACCCGCATAAAAGTACTAGAAGTATTGGTAAGACCAAAAGGCATCACAAGCCACTCAAAGAGGCCATGAGGGGTCTTGAAATTCATTTTTCATTCATCTCTTGGGTGGACGTGGATTTGATGGTAATCACTTCTTTGATCAATTTTGACCCAGCAAGGCAATCCAATGTATCATCTAGCCTTGGATAGAAAATTAGTACTTGATACTAATCTTGTTTATAGCTCTACCATCATCCTCCATGAACTACCCTTCTTCGGACTTAAGAGAGCTAACACAACACAAGGACTAAGACTTGCCCTTCTGTAGTCTTTGTCTACAAGATCCTGAACTTGTCTTCGAATTTCTTCGCCCTCCCTTAGAGACATCCTATTAGCGGGCTTGTGAGGAAGAGGAGCTTCGGGCACCAAGTCAATACCATGTTGTATCTCGTAAAGAAGGCAACTCGAAGACAATTCTTGAGGAAACACATCAGCATATTCTTTCAAAAGCTTAGAAATGGCCTCGGAAATAGTCAACACACCCATATCCGCTATAGGAACCAACACTTGAACATACCTTCTTAACTTTCTTTGAGAAGTCCCTTAGAAGTGAGCAAGGTCGTAGGAGGCAGCTTTAAAGTCGCCTTCTCCTTCATGGGTAACAAAGTGAATTGCCGCTTGTCTTCAACAACGGTGTAAGTATTGCTTTTGCCATTATGGATGGAATGCCTATCATATTGCCATGGATGACCAAGTAAAATATGACAAGCATCCATAGGAATTACATCGCACAAAGCCTCATCAAAATACTTTTTTTGAATAGAAAAGGATACCAAACACCTATTAGTCACCTTGATCTCATTGCACTTTTTGAACCAAGAGAAAGTATAAGGATGGGTATGCTCTTCAACCTTGAGTTGAAACTTTTTGACCACTTCTTAAGAACCTACATTTTCACAACTTTCGCCATGAATAATCATATTACAAACTTAGCCCCCAATATTACAAGTAGAATAGAATATATTGGTTTGCAACCAATCTACTTCACTTTCTTGCTTAGGAGTGAGTAAAGTCTTTTTGATCATCAAAGCAAATACTTTTTCATGTTCACCATCACCCCCAACTTCTTCACATAAAGCCTCATCATAAACACGAATATCATCTTCAGAATCTTACTCCACTACTTCATCAATGAAAAGTGACTTGTTTTGACCTGTAAAAGACTTCCGGCAATCCAAAGATTTGTGACTCGGCTCCCCACACTTGAAATAGTTGAATCTCCCACCTTGAGTTTTATTTCTATTTCCCGAAGCACCAGATTGTGGTTGAGTTTGAGAGGGGGTTGAAGCTTTATCTACCCAGTTTTGTTGACTAACTCTGAGGAAGCACTTTGGCCCCCACTAGCGGAGGAACCACCCTTAGAAAGAGCTGCCCAAATTTGGAACCCCCCTGATATGGCTATCCGGACCTCAAGAGCTTCTTCTTTGCTTGCCTTTCGGCCACCAAGGCCCTATTGTAAGCTTCCAAAACCATCCATAGAGTTTATAGGTTAAACATCTTGAATCGTGAAGTTCAACCCATTACTGTAACTCACAACCATTTGATCTTCACTCTCATTCAATTCAACTCAAGCAACAAGTTGATGGAAGGCCTCTGTATACTCATCAACACTTCCATTTTGTTTGAGATTATGCAAGTTCGTGTAGAGATTTTGCGTATAGTTGAAAGGCATGAATTGTGCCTTGAGCTTCTTCTTCATTTTCTCCCATTCTCTAATCTTTTCCCTTTCTCTCCTTTGCCTACAAAGTTGCAATTGTTCGCACCAAGTGAAAGTTCTTCCTTTGAGGTGGATAGCTATCAACTTCACATTTTTCTCCTCCGAGACTTCATCATAATCAAACACCCTTTCAACTATATTCAACCAATCAAAAAATTCATACGAGTTAAGGCATCCATTGAACTCAAGAAGCTCAATCTTAAAGTTGTTACCCACTTGTATGGAACGTGAATGGGAGGTGGTGTACGCCAATTCGATTCACCAAATGGGTTCTTAAAATGACTTCCAGACTCTTCGGATTTCCCACTACCCGCACGCGACACTTGCAGCTTTGAACCATTGCCATTAGGGTAGCAACTTGTCGTCTCAACTCGTCTACCTCATTGTTTTGGTTGCCAAACTCAGGTTTTTCACTATTATTCAACATGAATCCTTTACCTCTACCTCATCACCTATTTCTACCACCTCTATGAGCCATCACAACACCAAAGTAAACTCCAACAATAAATTCAATGCCAAATAAGAAATACCTAGACAACTAGGGCCCCAAACTTCACCAATTCACAAGTAATCGCCTCCAATTACGATAATTCCACAACAAACAGCAACAAATCATACAAACCAACATAAAATCACAACAGCCAAGGATAATTGCACCAAATCTAAGTGAAATTGAACCTATATCGGCACTATAAAAGGCTAAAACCACTGGGTCAAGCTCGAAAACACTTTTGAAGCTCTGAAAAACTGATTCCAAATGGATTCGAGGGCTGTCCCAACTTGAAAACATTGTTGAAGCTCCAAAAAATGTGATTCTGAACAGATTCAAGGGTTGTCCCGACCACGGAAGGCTGGGACGAATTGAGATAGGGCTGTGTTAGTCTCGAAAAGCACAAACGAGTGTTGATATGGTCATTTCAAAGGTTGGGAGGGTGATTTGAGGGTTGTTTGAGGGCTATTTGGGCTATTCAAGGGTCAATTTGGTCATTTCAAGCTCCAACAAGTGTAGATCCATTGATTTCAAACTCCAATAAGTGTAAATATGGTCATTTCAAGCTCTGGCAAGGTTTGCGGAGCCATTTTAGGTTTTTGGCACGATTTTCGACGAGATTCTGGCGAGGGATTTAGGGTTTCGGCAAGATGAAGGGCAAGGATTTGACCTCAGAGCTCTAATACAAAATGGTGCAAACCAAATAAACAATGACTTTTTCTAGAGAGAGAAAATCCCAAAATGAAAAATTTAGACATTCTTTCTGTTACCCAGGTGGCAACCCAAGAGGGGGGGTGAATTGGGTTTCAATAAAAATTACTACTAAAAATCCTTAGAGCTTATTAAAGATTGGATTTAAGCATATATAATGACAAGCACACAATATAGCAATAAAAGCGTAAGTAAAGATAAGGAGGAGAAGATGCAACCGATGTATAGTGGTTCAGTCTGAGCGTGTCCACTGCCCAGCCTAGTCCACTCCCTAGGAGTCACTTTGATCTACTAGAACACGAGCAACTTTGGGTGTCACACAAACCCTTACAATCCTTCTTCCCATTAGCTTTCCCGAGGAGCTAACCGAACCGCCGAATCTTTATACCCAGATTCGATTACCCAAGGTTTGTACTCCGCAAACCTCACACATACATCAGCGATACAAGATAAATGAGGGAGACTTCACACAAAGTCTCACACAATTCGTACAGAGAGGAGAAGAACAAGAAGAATGAACTATGCTAGCTTATCTCACTCCTTCTCTTAAAGAAACTCACTCCAAAAATCAATACAATATGTAGCCACGTGAGAGTTGTTGATTCAATGGTTGAGAGTGACTTGGTTATGCTTTAGGCTCTGTAAAATACGAAGTGCTACTCTGTAAATGCGCCCAAAGGGTTATATAAACCCTAAAACGCGAAATCCCGAATCTTGGATGAGCCTCGTGATTTCCAAAATGATTGCACGCTCTTCCAACCTTCCAAAATCCTCTCAATCGACCGTTTGAACTATTAAGGGAAAGATTTCATCAATCAAATCTTTGCAAAACTTGAATCTCCACTTTTCCGCACAAAACAGCGACCGGTCGACCGCACGATGGTCCCGGTCGACCGCCTGGTAGGTTCGATCAACCGCTTGATAGGTCCGGTTGACCACAGAAGGTGGCCGGTCAACCGCAACCTGCATATTTTGCTTCCTGTGATCTGTATTCAATTCGGATTGCAATGAAACTTTCCAAGAACACTATTCAACATATAATACATCAAAATATGTGATAAAAACTATTTCCAAAATGTATTACATGATAAGTGCATACTTGGTGGATTTCGTCAACCGACGACATATATGATAGGTTTCAAACTCAATCTACTTTTGTCAAATTATCATCTTCAATCTAAGCAATATCAACAACATAATCAATGGAATATTTCTCGCGATGGCATATTCTAATCAAGTCTATCTTTCATGAACTATTGCGATGAATCATGCTCCAAATTGTATAACTACCAATAAGAGTTCGGATCATGATATTAGATTTTCGATGACACATGTGATTCTCAATAATTCAATTCTAATTCTTATTTTATAAAAGGCATCATCAAAACATAATTAAGTGAATATTTAATGTGATAGCATTAGTTCTAACAATCTCCCCATTTTTGATGATGACACATACATGCATGGATATAAAATGAATTAGATCAATGTACACATCTCTTGAAAAATATGCTCCCCCTCAATGTATGCATTATAGAGTGAATAAGTATGATATCAAATGATGCATGAGCATAGCATATTCAAAATATAGACAGGATGCAATGTCTATCAATATCGCACTTAGTTCATCAATAATAAGCAATGTTTCAATGAAATAAATGATACATTGATAATGTATTGAGACAATATTTAGAATATGTATCAATCAATTCATATATTTAGAATATGTATCAATCAATTCATCTAGCACGAATATCATCCATAAAATTATTAAACCAAGATGAATTATTATTTCAAAACAAGTATGCCATAAATATGATAAATGATATTAATCATACGTAAACAAGAGTACCATAAAGATATGACTCTCTCTTAACTCTCTATCGCTCCCATAATAAGTCTATCGCTCCCATATCTCTTCTACATGCATAACTCTCCCCCTGTGGAATCATCAAAAATAATGTAGGCATACGGAGAATCACTGCTCAAGTGCAGATGGCTCCCCCGGTTGACCGCAGGGTATTACCGGTTGACCGTATGATGGTCTAGATGATAAAATATGTTTCACTAAAGACTTAGAACACTGTGAAAGACATGCAAATGATATCTAAATAAAATATAGGAGTATTTTCAAATATATCATGATATAGTATACTTTTTTTCAATGTTATTACACACCACATTAAATCTTGTAGAATCCTTGAAAATTTAGTTAAGAAATCATCAATCATTCCAAGTTCTAGACATATAAGAGTGAATTGAACTTTATTCAAGGGTTCTGTAAATATATCCGTAAAAAACTTGTCGGTATTATAAGTTCAAAAACAACTCCCTTTTGAACATGAGCTTTTATCAAATGATGACGAATCTCAATGTGTTTGGTTATGAAATGTTGAATAGGATTCTTAGTAAGATTTATTGCGCTAGTGTTGTCACATCAAAGTGGAATATGATCATGATACAATTTAAAATCTTCCAATTTCTATTTGATCCATAGTAACTGTGCACAACAATTTTCAACTGCTATATGTTATGCTTTAGTAGTGGATAAGGCAACAAAACTTTACTTCTTGTTGGACCATGATATTAATGCACATCTTAAGAATTTATATGCGCCACTTGTGCTCTTATGATCGGTCTTACTACCCGCATAGTCAACATCGGAGTATCCAATAAAGCAACAGTCGTGACCCTAGGGTAGAATAACTCTAATCTAGGAGTTCCAGCGAGATGCCTAAGGATACGCTTAATAACTACTAGGTGTGACTCCTTAGGGTTAGATAGAAAATGTGCACAAAGATATACGCTAAATATTATATCAAGTCTACTAGCAGTAAGATAAAACAATAATTCTATCATACCTCGATACATTTTAGTATCAATTGTTTTACCATTTTCATCTTTATCAAGCTTCGTTGTAAGACTCATTGGAGTCTTCATTGTTTTGCACTCCTCCATTTTGAATCTCTTAAACAACTCCTTTATGTACTTGGCTTGATTTATGAAGATATCTTCCTTTGATTGTTTGATTTGAAGGCTAAGAAAGAAATTTAGCTCACCCACCATGCTCATTTCGAACTCTCCCTACATTCTTTCAGAAAAGTCCTTGCAAAGATATTCATTAGTAGCACGGAATATAATGTCATCAACATATATTTGCACGATAAGTATGTCATGAATTTTTAATTTTGATAAAAAGTGTCGTGTCGATCATTTCTATAGAGAAACCATTTTCTATAAGAAAGCTGCTGAGCCTATTATACCATGTACGTGGAGCTTGTTTTAATCAATATAGTGCTTGTGTAAGTTTGTAAACATGATCAGAAAATACATGATTTTCAAAACTTGGAGGTTGTGTAACATAGACTTCCTCTTGAATGAAGCCGTTTAAAAAAGCACTTTTAACATCCATTTGGAACAATTTAAAACCTTTAAACTATGGGAAGGCTCATAACATGCGAATTACTTCTAATCTAGTTACGGGAGCAAACATGTCATTAAGATTGATGACTTCTTCTTAATTATAAATTTGTCCAACTAGCTAGCTTTATTTCTAACAATGGTGCTGGATTTACCCAATTTATTTCTAACAGTTAGTTTTGGGATTAAGATTCAAATTCATTTATTTCAAACTGATTGCTCATCTTGTATTGTCGAAATTCATCTTTCATCATATTCTGCTTGTAAAAGAATTGTAAGTTCTAATTGAGATGAGAAAGCTAAATAGCTACAAATATTTCTAAAGGATGAGCGAGAAATATACCTTTTGTTGGATTACCTATTATTTGGTCAGTTGGGTTATGTTGAATGAATTTCCACTCATTTTAGACTTGGAGCTCCAACAAACCTACAAGGATGAATGTTCATTTGGTACCCAATCTAAGTGGGTCCTTAAATGTTAGTGCCAATATACTTAGGAATCCAAACAGTCTTCTTTCCTTTTCGAACATCTTTCTTAATATCACAAAAATATTGTGTGTGTCCTTTTTTGTTGCAATAAGTGCAAGTAGAATGTAGTGCATTTAATGTAGAACTTGTGATAAACACATTCTTGAAGTCTTTTTGTTTTTGGAATGGTTTATAACCAATACCGGCTTTGTCAAACACACATTTTTGTGCACCAAGTAACTTGTTCAAGTTTTCTTCTCCTTGAGTAAATTTAGAAATCGTTTTGCATAAATCTTCATTCGTTTCTTTTAGTGCTTTGTTTTTAATTTTTAAATCCTCTAGTTCTTTAGTGAGTGATGCGACATGTTTCTTTAATTTATCATGCGAGGTTCCTATTCTTATAGATTCATCATATAATTCATTGAATGATGCTTGTAGTTCATCAAAGTTACTTTGCAACTCTTCATAAGAAATAGGATCAGAATATACCTCATCGTCATCATCGAATGCCATAAGACAGAATTTGTCATTGTTGAAGTTAGAGCAAGTGTCAAAGAATTCTTCTTCTTGATGTTGAGTTGTGAGACATAAGTTTGCTATTTCATTTTCACTTGAGTCCTCATCTGAGCTGTCAGCGTCATTTTCTCCCCAAGCTGCTACCATAGCCTTTTTACTTTTGGGAGTTCTCTTATATCTCTTTCCTTCTTTGGCAAGTCTTGGACATTCTGACTTGATGTGACCTGGCTTTTTGCACTTATAACATATAATCTGATCTTTCTTGCTATTATCCTTGGAGTAATTTCTTCTAGGAGGTTGCTTGCCATATTTTCCTCTTTTGATCAACTTGTTGAATTTGTTGGTCAAAAGGGTTACTTCCTCATCACTTTCGTTTTCCTCTTCTTCCTCATCTTCTTCTTCTTCTTGACGGGTGAATGTCTTGAATGCTATCGTTTTCTGTTTCTTGCTTTCATCATCCTCTGTACCCATTAGATATATCTCATGTGTCATGAGTGATCCCAATAGTTCATCCAAGTTGAGTACATTCAAATCCTTTGCTTCTTGGATTGCTGTGACTTTTGGTTCCCAATTCTTAGGCAAACACCTGAGAATCTTTCTAACAATTTCTGCATTAGAGTACACTTTACCAAGAGAGCTTAGTCCATTAACAATATCAGTAAATCTTGTAAACATAACGGATATTGTTTCATCAGAATGCATTTTGAACAATTCATATTTATGGACTAGCATACTAATTTTTGTTTCCTTAACTTGGTTTGTTCCCTCATGTGAAATTTCTAATTTATCCCATATTTCTTTTGCAGTTTCACATGATGATATACGATTGAATTCTTTAGAATCTAATGCACAATATAGAAAATGTTTAGCTTTAGCATTTAATTGAATAACACGTTTATCAGCATCATTCCATTCATCTTCTAGTTTAGGTACTCTAGTTCCATCTACTACCTTAGTGGGTATAGTAGGTCCTCTAGTTATAATGGACCATGCTTCAATGTTAGTGGCTTGTATGAATATGGTCATCTTAGCCTTCCAATAGTTGTAGTCACTACCGGAGAACAATGGAGGTCGGTTACTAGATTGACCCTCGGCTAGAAAGGTACTCATGGTTGCCATAAAATTACTCTAAGACAGTGAAGTCTATATGCTAGAGCCCTTGCTCTGATACCAATTGTTACCCAGGTGGCAACCCAAGAGGGGGGGGTAAATTGGGTTTCAATAAAAATTACTACTAAAAATCCTTAGAGCTTATTAAAGATTGGATTTAAGCATATATAATGACAAGCACACAATATAGCAATAAAAGCGTAAGTAAAGATAAGGAGGAGAAGATGCAACCGATGTATAGTGGTTCGGTCTGAGCGTGTCCACTGCCCAACCTAGTCCACTCCCTAGGAGTCACTTTGATCTACTAGAACACGAGCAACTTTGGGTGTCACACAAACCCTTACAATCCTTCTTCCCATTAGCTTTCCCGAGGAGCTAACCGAACCGCCGAATCTTTATACCCAGATTCGATTACCCAAGGTTTGTACTCCGCAAACCTCACACAGACATCAGCGATACAAGATAAATGAGGGAGACTTCACACAGTCTCACACAATTCGTACAGAGAGGAGAAGAACAAGAAGAATGAACTATGCTAGCTTATCTCACTCCTTCTCTTAAAGAAACTCACTCCAAAAATCAATACAATATGTAGCCACGTGAGAGTTGTTGATTCAATGGTTGAGAGTGACTTGGTTATGCTTTAGGCTCTGTAAAATACGAAGTGCTACTCTGTAAATGCGCCCAAAGGGTTATATAAACCCTAAAACGCGAAATCCCGAATCTTGGAGGAGCCTCGTGATTTCCAAAATGATTGCACGCTCTTCCAACCTTCCAAAATCCTCTCAATCGACCGTTTGAACTATTAAGGGAAAGATTTCATCAATCAAATCTTTGCGAAACTTGAATCTCCACTTTTCCGCACAAAACAGCGACCGGTCGACCGCACGATGGTCCCGGTCGATCGCCTGGTCCGGTCAACCGCCTGGTAGGTCCGGTCAACCGCCTGGTCCGGTCAACCGCTTGATAGGTCCGGTTGACCACAGAAGGTGGCCGGTCAACCGCAACCTGCATATTTTGCTTCCTGTGATCTGTATTCAATTCGAATTGCAATGAAAGTTTCCAGGAACACTATTCAACATATAATACATCAAAGTATGTGATAAAAACTATTTCCAAAATGTATTACATGATAAGTGCATACTTGGTGGATTTCGTCAACCGACGACATATATGATAGGTTTCAAACTCAATCTACTTTTGTCAAATTACCATCTTCAATCTAAGCAATATCAACAACATAATCAATGGAATATTTCTCGCGATGGCATATTCTAATCAAGTCTATCTTTCATGAACTATTGCGATGAATCATGCTTCAAATTGTATAACTACCAATAAGAGTTCGGATCATGATATTGGATTTTCGATGACACATGTGGTTCTCAATAATTCAATTCTAATTCTTATTTTATAAAAGGCATCATCAAAACATAATTAAGTGAATATTTAATGTGACAGCATTAGTTCTAACACTTTCTTTAATAATTGATCAAAAGGTCCACAAAACATTAACACGTACTATTTGTAGCCCACTACTAAAAGACGTAAAAGATAGAATTGCCCCTAAGTACATACTACATCACTATGAAATCCCTTTGTTAGCTTAACAACCTATTCAGAACTATTCCTCTTCATGTTCTTGATGAGCCAGGATGGTACCCTAGCCATTATCAATTCAATCATTGCAAACAAGATTACAATTTTAGATTAAAATGATGCCAATACAAAGCAATTAGAAAACTGTCCAATAGCCTTGTTAATCACTATGAATTTAAAGCCTCCCAGCCATAACCACATTAGATCGAGACACCTAGATTAAAGTGAATAAGAGCATAGATTTGAAGTCTTTTAATCCTACTAATATATTATTTTGTACTTTTATTAGCAAAGATGTATTTTTCTGAGTCACCTGGTCTATTTTCATATTTTTCAAAAATCGGTACTGAAACAATTTTTTGGGATCACGTAGCATTTTGCGCTTGAGCACGCGATCAATTCCTTAACCGATGGAATTATCCATAAAGGTTAAATTCAAATCTCTTTTTTTCACAAAACATGGAGAGTGAATCCCTCCTCTCATTAATAATTATTTTATTTTCTATTTAATTTATTTTTCATTTTAATTCTTTAAATGGGCATATCCTAGCATTTTGCTCTCATTTTCTTTCCACTTATTCCCCACCCTATCTCTCTCATCTCTCTCTCTATATTTCCATCTCTATCTCTCTCTCTCTAGCTCAGACACAAGTAATCCTAGTATTTTCTTCTATTTCTACTTCTTCTTGGTCTTTTTCTTGAACACCACCTACCACCACAACACCATCATCTCTACGCCAACACCCACATTAGGACATACTGGAGCTCCGTTAATGCTGCCCTATTCATAGCCTGATCGACCATTTTCGGCCACCAACCTTTTCGGCAAGAAAAGAGATATAAACTCATATTTTTATGTAAGTTTGAGTTATTAGATCTTAATGTTTGAAATAGTTTAATCTAGATTTTATTATTTAAAATTATAGTTGAATACTTAGTCTTCAAAATAGATGGAATGGATCAATAATAAAATCATTAGAGCTCAGAGAAACCATGCTACGAAAGTCAGTCGCGACCTTGAGGGAATTATATTTTTTCAGTTTTTGGTCAATTTCGGAGACTTAAATCTTGACATTTTGGTGCTTAAATTACATATTTCAAAAGCCAAAAGTTTGACTTAAACACTTTCTCTTAAACATAGACGGAATGGATTAACTCTATGACAACTTGAACTCATTAAAATCATGCTATGAAAATCACTCGCGCCCGTCCGCTAGGGGGTAGATGAAGATTCTAGCAACGAGGTAAAGAAATAAGGGTGGAGATTATTAACCAAGTAATCTAACTGGTGATATCCCACTGACTATATATTTGGGGTCCCTCCCTAATTTACTATTCTTGTCATAAATCATACAATGTTGCCATACATGGTTACAACGTAAGCCTAAAAGTTGGATTCATACGTCACATAACATTATTATTTGATAATTGTGCATGGTTACAGCATAAGCCTAAAAATTGGATTCATACGTCGCATAATATTATCATTTGATAATTGTGCATGGTTACAGCGCAAGCCTTAAAGTTCGATTCACATATCACATAATGTTATCATTTGATTATACTAGAACGCAGGTTATGTTAATACAAAAGTTAGTGAACTTGTCAATCTAGACTCACACTAGCCTAGTGCTAATGTAATTGTTGATGCAACTGATTTTGATAATTATGCTGATCTTGCTTGAAATTCTGCAAAGTTGTATTGAAACTAAAGTTATCTTTCGTGATCCCTAGACATAACATATTTTTATGTAGCATGACCTTGGTTGAAAGGTTTATTTTGTTGACCGGTCAAGATTTTGGGCCATAGTCATGATTTGTAAGCCCATAAGGGTCATATTATTCCACTTTACTCTATGCACTGAACTCTGAAAGTAAATTTTATTTTTGCACTCTGATATCGTATATGTTGATAGAAAATCTCTAAACTGGTCTATTTTGAATGGCCTTAACGAGTTTCACTCGTAGCCGATCATGTGCCTTAACCTTTACCTGACGAGTCGTGACAACAGTGGTATCAAAGCCTAGGTTTTTGAATTTTTAAAAAAATAAAACTCAAAATAATAAATTTGATCACACGATAGCTGTACATGACATGTATAATTGTGTGATGATGTACTTACTACTTATGTAATGCTATATTTTAATAACGAAACATTTGTAGTAAGTACTAGCAAGACTATATCTTGGGTACTGTAGGCATAGACCTTAGTGGCAACAACAAGGAGAATGGAGGATATACCGGTGATGATTCGTATGGGAGGCATGGAGTAGGACCACACGGGGTGACATCCTTGGATGTGGACACGTACTATGAGACAAGACATACCAAATGAGATTGACGCAAAAGAATGGAAGCAAATACAGTGCTGATCGAGGGATACAACAACCAAAACAATAGGGTACGGGTGATTAGACCTGCAGGAATGGAAGCAAGAATAACAACAATAATAGAAACAAATAGAGGCAAGGCCGAGCATTTGCATTCGTGCCCAAAGATGTGAAGAACAACGAAGATGTAGTTGTAGGTGTTGCTTGAAAGTTGTTTATCTGACCAAATTCATCGCCATGGGGAGCACTAATGTTTGAAGAAGAAGGACGGGACAATGAGACTATGCATCGATTATCGAGAGTTGAACAAGATCACCATCAAGAACAAGTAGCCCTACATTGAATTGATGACTTATTTGACCAATTGCAAGGAGTACGCTTGTTTTCTAAGATTGACTCGCGTACGGGATATTATCAACTCAAGTTGAAGCCGAAAGATATTGGGAAGATAGCGTTTTGCACACGCTCGGATACTGTGAGTTCTCAGTGATGCCCTTTGGGGTGACAATTGGACCAGCAGTTTTTGTGGACTTGATGATTCGAGTTTCCAAGGCGTACCTAGACAACTTTGTTCGTATTTGTTGATGACAGTTTAACCTACTCAAAATGCAAGGAGCGATACAAGAGACATCTAAAGATGTTATTAGATACGTTGTGGGAGCACGAGTAATATGCTAAGTTCAAAGAATGCGAGTTTTGGTTAAACAACGTAGCCTTTTTCAACCATGTTATCAATAGCAAGGGGATTGCGGTGGGCAACCAAAAGAATGTAGTGATTGGCCAAGGCAAACGATGATGTCAGAAATTTATATTTTTCCAGGGCTTGCGATATACTATTGGATATTCGTCCAAGATTTTTCAAAGATTGCAGTACCATTGACAGAGCTCACTTGCAAGAAGGAACCTTTGTTTACATGAGAAATGAGAATAAAGTTTATAGGATTTGAAGAAGTTGATCACATCACCGATACTCACGTTAGCCGAGGGTATAGAAGAATTTACCATCTACAGTTATGTTTCACACCAAGGATTGGAATGTATTTTGATACAGTGCGGGAAGGTTACCGCTATGTCTTATGACAGTTGAAACCATGCGAGAAGAACTACCCTATGCACGATTTGAAACTTGCAACAATTATTCTTTTCTTGAAAATTTGGCGCCACTACTAATTATATGGAGTTAAGTGCAAGGTCTACACCAATCAGAAGAGTTTGAAGTATATCTACACACCGAAAGAGCGAGAACGACATGCCGAAGTCGTAAGGCAAAGAATCTCAACAGTTATATAGAGAATCAAAGAAATCGTGGGCCAGCAAAGGCTTGGGTAAGACAAGGGTGCGTTAAAAAAAAGTGAACACAAACATTGATTGAAAATGAAATTTATTTTAAGTGTCATTATTACGTAAAATAGTACGAGTGAAAATATTGACTGACATGTCACCCATATTCTGGATAAGTTATCACCCACTTCGCCATTGTTTAAAATTTCTTGCTAACTTCTTTGTTAACCTTTCGTACAAGATACATTGTATTGATTGTTAAACTATCACATTTGCCAGGTTGTTAAAATCTTATTTCAAATTTTTGTGATTCCATATTATAAATTTTCCCACTCCGTACGATTGTCATTCTAATCCTGAAATTTCTCATAAGGATTGTTTATATTGCTCATGAGTGGTATTTCTCGTCTTACTTTGAATGGTATTCCATGCTACTTATTTTGGATCAGTTACTTTCGTTCTTCAAGGAGTTCATTTTGGACCATTGATTCAAATTGAAATCACCAATTGGTAGTCTGTATGACCTCGCAACCCATGTGTTTTGTTATGTGTTTTTACTTTAAATTAGCAACTCCATTACTGTTATTGAGTTATTGAAATCGTTGCAAATACTCATATTGCAAATCATCTATATCATTGCAAATACTCTCGTTACAAATTATTTTGCGATTGTTGCAATCCTCCTATTATTCGGGCTTACGTTGGATGTATCTTGTCATTGCCAACTATTTGATCTTCAACCAGTAACTCTAATTGGTATTTTTGATTGACCAAAGTGGACTTCTTGTCATCATGGCTGATTCTCATAAGCATTTGAACTATTTTGACATTATCAATATCTATCGATCATTGTTATTCTCATTTGGCACTTATTTGAAGAATGTGTTCTAATAATGCTTCTAACTATTGCTATCCTCTCCTGATGCTCGTTATACTATGTTCTATGTTGATTGAATCTATTTTTATATTTTTCAAAAATCAATACCGGAACAGTTTCTCGAGATAGCGTAGCAATTCGCACTCGCGCACGCGATCAAGCCCTTGACTGATGGAAATCCATAACAATCAAATTCAAATCTCTTTTTTACACAAAACATGGGGAATGAATCCCTCCTCTCATTAATAATTTATTTTATTTTCTATTTAATTTATTTTCTATTTTAATTTTTTATGTGTGCATATCCTAGCATTTTGCTCTCATTTTCTTTCCACTTCTTCCCCATGCTATCTCTCTCATTTCTCTCTCGTCTCTCTCTATATCTCCATCTCAGTCTCTCTCTGGCTCACACACAAGTAATCCTAGTATTTTCTTCTAGTTCTACTTCTTCTTGGTCTTTTTCTCCATCACCTCCTACCACTACAATACCACCACCTCTACGCCAACACCTATATTAGGACGCAGCGGAGCTCCGTTAATGCTGCCCTATTTGCAGCCCGAGCCACCATTTTCAACCACTAAGCTTTTCGATAAGGGAAGAAGTATAAACTCATATTTTTATATAAATTAGGTTATTAGATCTTAATGTTTGAAATAGTTTAATCTATATTTTACTATTTGAAATCATAGTTGAACACTTAGCATTCAAAATAGACGGAATGGATTCATCCTCAGATCATGAGAACTCAGAGAAACAATGCTAAGAAACTCGCTCGCGACCTTAAGAAAATTGCATTTTCCCATAATCTTTTTAGAGTTTTGGTCAACTTCTGAGACTTAGACCTTGATGTTTTAGTGTTTAAATTATATATTTCAAAAGACAAAAGTTTGAGATAAACACTTTCTCTTAAACGTAGATGGAATGGATTGACTTTGTGACAATTTAAACTCATTAAAATCAAGCTATGAAAAGCGCTCGCAGCCTTTATGAATACTATTTTTTTTTTCCAGATTTTTTTTCAACTTCGAGCTCTTGGATCTTGGTATTTTGAATGTTAAAGTCAGTTTCTTAAATGATGAAAGTTGTAGACAAATGTCAGTCTTGAACTTAGATGGATTAGATCTTTCTCGAGACCTAAGTAGCTCGCGGAAAACGATCCTGAAATCGCTACCAAAAACAGTCTCTTTTTGGAGTTTTTCTCTCTCTACAAACTCAACTTAGGTGCGCACTTAAATCACCACATCCGTTAGTCGAATTACGAAATTGACTATATCATAATGAAGTTGGAGTTAAATAATGCACAGGCCAAGTCTCTGTCCTAGATTTTGGAGGCTGGAGAGTATAATTACCAAAACGTCATTCTTACTTATTTTCTAGCTTATTGACGTTAAAATTACCACAGGAACGAACCAAAAATAGAATTAGACTTTGAATGTGAATAAGGATTGAAAAATAATGTGGATCTAGCCTTGGTCATGCTTTTGGACTACCGAGAGCAGAATTACAAAAAATACCCTTTTGCGATTTAAGTAACTAGCGACTGAGTCAATCGAACGTGGGTCACCCGAGCCCCAATATATACAAATGAGACTAATGATTAAGTAATAAAATCAACCCAAATTCCAAGAATGCACTTGGGGCCATTTGTTAAATTTAGATAAATTGACCACTTTATCCTAGAAGTCGAATTACATTTTGCGCCCATACGAATTAAGGAGTCCGAACGACTATGCAACTTGAGTCAAATTACTATGCGACTCGAGTTACTAAGTTAGTATATACTTTTAAGAATTGTTGACAATAAGTACTTTTTATTTATTATGATACATTCAAAAATTGGAGATCATCGGGCTGAATTAATATAAAGAAACTGCGAGCTAACTTCAGATGAGTCGTGCATATGACTTGCTTACTTGTATTCTACAATCAAAATGAATGATTTATTGCTTCGATGTATAATTTATGTTGTTAAGCGAGTAAGCATTCTACTGATGATAAACTAAGCATGATAGATTAAAACTTTAAAGAAAATTATGATCTTGTAAAATATTATGGCATGGTTATGAGATCAATAAGGCGCCCCGTCCGCTAGGGGGCAGATGAAAATTCTAGCGATGAGGTGAAAAAATAAGGGTGGAGATTATTAACCAGGTAATCCAACGGGTGATATCACAGTGACTATATATTTGGGGTCGCTCCTTAATTTACTGGTCTTGCCGTAGATCATACAATATCGACATACATGGTTACAATGTAAGCTTAAAAGTTGAATTCATACATCACATAATATTGTCATTCGATAATTGTGCATGGTTACAATGCAGGCCTAAAAGTCGGATTCACATATCATATAATGTTATCGTTTGATTATACTAGAGTGCATGTTATCACTACTAGAACAATAGATAAACACCACGCTTCATAAATTACAAAGATCACGATTTTTGTAAAAGCGTGATAAAAAATGAGAGATACATTTTTAATCACACTTGTTTATAAAACCGTGATGATTATTATTTTTTAACCATGCTTTCAATAAAATTGTGCTTATAAATAGTTGTTTTAACCACACTTTATTTGTAAGCGTGATAAAAAGTAATAGATTAGTTTAATCACGCTTTATTAAGCGTGGTAAAAAGTAATTGTCAATATTGACCACGGTATGATTATAACCGTGATAAAAAGGCAGTCATTTTTAATCACGGGTTGTTCAAAAACCGTGGTAAAATAAATAGTCATTTTTTATCGCGCGTTTTTGTTAAAACGATGTAGTGTAAAAAATTTCCCCATTTTCCACCATTTCTTTTTCCCGCCAATTCCCAAATTAAGGAAGCCCTAATTTACAATATTCCCCTATGGCTTCACTGCCGATTGAGCTTCTAGTGCTGCCAAACTCTTCAGAACGATGAAGTTGGGAATGAGCCCTAATCAGAAAAGCCAACTTCACTTTAGATCGAAGCCCTAATCAGAAAAATATTGGAAGAGTAGCAACCACCACTCGGTCACAGTTCGACTAATCACTGCCGACCTTCACAGTTCGATTGATCACTTCCAATTGGCTTATTCGACGCCGTTGATTGGACGGTCCATTCACAATTTGAGTGATCGATCTCCTCTGTGTCTCTGTACGTTTTTGTTTGTCGGCACATTCCTACTGCTATTTATCTATATGTTGCTTACACCTTGTTTATCTATGTTCTGCTACGAATTATCAAGTCCTGATGGTCTTCTTGGTGTATTCTGTTATGTTTCTGTGCATATTCTGCTGTTGAATGGTCTATGCTAAGTGGTCTATTAGTAATCTGCTGCTGGATGGTGACAGAGGTTTGTTAGGAAAGTGCTGTGTGTAATCTACTGCTATGGTGTTCTGTCAATTTCTGCTATTGCATTTCTGTTGTATTCGGCTCTGCTTTTTTGCTGCACTTTAGATCTGTTTGGCTTGATTTTGGTAGATTTGTGTGCTCTGTTGTTAGTTGTGGAGTTTTGGTTTGGTTTTTCATCCCTTTTTGTTCCTACAAATGTAGTTGGATGGTTTATTATAGGTTAGACAGCCTTGTGTTGGCTGCCATTTTTAACTCTAGTGCTTTATTTTCTAGACAGTAGACTTTTTGGTTGGACTATCTCCAACCATTTGATTTATGTTCCTATTGTGTTGCAACTCTTTTATGTCTTAATATACTTCTTTTTTTTTGAAAAAAAAAAATATTCTACTAATGTTTCTGCTCTTGTTGTTATTTTTCTAATATTTTTTTCAATTGGTATGCTCGTAAGGTGTAAAGTGATGGACTTATCAATCAGCAAGGGAACACATGTTTCATGTTTGGGGAGTGACCTTAATGTACACATGTTCCATGTTACACCCTATCCTCCAAACACTAACTTTGCACATATTCTAGGCTGTGGGTGTGTTAACTCCTAGTTATTTATAGAGTCTCACTTCCCATGAATATGTATTCTAGCGTAGTCTAGTTTAGGAATAATTTCTTGTTGGAAATTGTTGTTTAAAATGATGCCATAGGTATAGGTTATGATAATGCGACCTAATTAAAAGTGAACTGTTATTTTTTTGTTCTGTTTTGGGTCATTCTGCAACTTACGGGCTAATGGGAATAGCAAACACAAATTTCGAATATTATTCTTTGGATATTATGGCTGATGCTGATGCTATTTACTTTGATGAGGTGTATAACACCACTAGGGTCCTACATCATAAGCCAAGAAGCTCTATACTAATCCTGGTAAATTCGGAACTTGGTTGATTGGTGTCTTGCCACACATTGCTAAACTCATTAGCATAAGGCAAAGAAAATAAAAGAAAACAAAGCTCAAAATTGGCACTAGTAAGATTTTATGTACCCTATTGAATATGTTCCCGGCCCACTACTTAATAAACCCAAACTTCTAGTTTAAGGCATTGTAACGTAGCTTGAGTAAGACGAGACCAAAATTTATTACTCCGTGAAATATTATTTGATCCAACCACCTTTATCAGCCATTTAAATCCGATAATATGTTTAATTCAAACGGTTCTTTGAATTTTTTCAATGTTGAATTCCTTTGTTCTTCATCCGTCCTCATTTATGCAGATTGGAAATTGAGTTAGTATGGTTGGTTAAAAGGATGAATATACGAACACTCACATTCAATTATCTTAAGGAACTAGTATATACTTAAATAATTTCATTCTTAGAAATTGCTTTCTGTTTTCTTAATTAATTTCATTCATAGTGTGATTATGGGATTTATTTCACATATTCTAGAATATATTATTGACTTCTACTCTCTGTTTTTGCAAGGGTATTGTGCAGATAGAGCTCCATTCAATCCAAAATATTATAATTTTTTTACTTGGTGAGTTAATTGTTTATTTAATTTATCCTTGATTTATATGTGTCCTTATTGAGTTTTGATTGAAGCCTTTTCATATGTGGGAGTGATGAGATTGTGTCTCTTTACCAATATGTCGTCACGCTAAAACAAAACACTACAACAAAATTAGTCTATGACAACGAAATAATTTCGTCTCAAAACCTATATTTTTCGTCGCCAATGCATTCGGAGAAGAAAAAATTCGTCTCTAATTTTCGTCGCCCATAGTTTCACGCGAAAAGTCCAGGACGAAAAATAAAATTCGTCGCAAAATATATTCTATGGCGACGAAATAATTTGTCGCTAAATATAGTTATTTAGCTAGGAATTTTTTTCGTCGCTAATCTTTGTTTCTAACGACGAAATATTTTGTCGCTAATTACAATTATTTCACGAGAAAAATAATTTCGTCGTTAGTAACTATATTTGGAGACGAATTTTTTCGTCGCTAAATTGAGTTTAAATTCAAAACAAATTGCCATAATGGACATTATTCTTTCCTTGGCAAGATTTGAGCCTTGGACCTTGTTCGTACAAAGACCTTAAGAACACTCTCCTCGACCACTGAAGCACACACAATATTCAGATATTATTTACAATATCTAATATATAATATATATATGTTTAAGATTTTTGTTAATAGATGATTAAACATATATTATATATTATATTTTTATATATCTCTCTCTCTCTCCCCTCCTTCTCTCTATTTCTTTCCTCTCTTTTTCTCTCTTTTAGAACATTAAATTAAAATTATTACACTCTCGTATCCCTCTCTCCCTCTCCTCTCTCTCCTCTATTTTAATTAGATTATTAATTTAAAATTACTATTCTAATTTTTTTCTTTTTCTCTATATTTCTCTCCCCTCTCTCTCTCTCTCTCTCTCTCTCTCTCCCCCTCTCTCCTCTCTCCTCTCCTCTTTTCTCTTCTCTCTCTCTTTTAAAACATTAAATTTAAAACTATTACACTATCTCTCATCTCTCTTTCTATACTCTTTTTCTCTCCTCTTTCTTTCTATCTCTTTCTACCTTTCTTTCTAGCCCAAAGTTTAAAATCTCTCTCTCATCTATTTCTTTTTTCACTCTCTATCGCTCATCTCTCTCTCTCTCTCTCTCTCAATCCTAAACGAAAAATACTAAACTTATCTCTCCACTCTCTCTCCTTCCCTCTCTTATTAGATCATTAATCCAAAATTATTTCTCTCTCTCTCTCTCTCTCTCCCCCTGTTAGTTGTACCAATTGAATATGCGCATATTTATATGTGTGTGTATGTATGTGTATATATATACACACACATATTGTATCCCTTATACATACATATACATATACATATATATACATATATATATATATATATATATATATATATATGTATCCCTTATATATATAATACATGTATATATCTTTTCGTCAGGGACGAAATTATATTTTTCGTCTCAAAATGTGTTATTTAGCGACGAAATATTATTTTCCTCACCAAATTTATATATATAGTGAAGAATTATAATTTTCGTCTCCAAATAGATATTTTGGGTGAGGAAATATTATTTTCGTCTCCAAATATGTGATTTGGCGATGAAATATTGTTTTTCTCGCCAAAACTACCTATTTGGAGACGAAAAATATAGTTCATCGCCAATATATGCATTTGGCGACGAAAAAAATATTTCGTCACCAAATAACATATTTAGAGACGAAAAGTAAAATTTCGTCGCTAACGGAATACTTTTGGCGAGGAAAACAATTTCCTCGCAAATATTTTCAGAAAGGCGACAAGATTTTTTTTCGTCTCCATATATACCCATTTGGTGACGAAATTAAATTGCGTCTTCTGATTTCGTCTCCATAAATGGTTTTTCTTGCAGTGAAATTATTCAAGTTGAATTTCGATTGTATAGTATTTTTTGTTAATGAATATAGGGACGTAGGAATTTGCTTTAAATGGATAAATCTTGGATGCTCAAGGATCGTAGAACAAGAGACTATGAGGATGGAGTTGAGCAGTTTTTGAACTATGCAGTGATACATGCGAGTGATCTTCAATCCATTAGATGTCCTTGTAGAGCATGTGGAAATTTGAGAAGCCAAGATATTAAAGAGATTAGAAATCATCTCTTTTTTAATGGTATTGATCAAAGCTATCGGACATGGATACGGCATGGAGAAGCAACCACTAGTATGGCATCACCGTCTGGAAATGCAGAAGACATTTTCCATGAACAAGTTGACTCATCCCCCTTGCATGATGTAGCAGAAACAATTGAAATAGTTAAAGATGCATACAATCACTGTACTGCTGATCCTATGGAGTTTAAAAAATTACTTGAAGATGCAGAAAACCTCTATATGCTGGATGTAAGAAGTTCACGAAGTTATCTGCCCTGGTCAAAGTTTTCAACTTCAAAGCTAGGCATGAGTTGTCTAACTCGGGTTTCACAGATTTGCTAATGTTGTTGGGTGAGTTGCTACCAAGTGACAACGAAATCCCGTCGTCCATGTACGAGGCAAAGAAGACCATGAATGCATTAGGCATGGAATATGAAAAAGTACATGCATGTCCTTTTGATTGCATACTGTATCGAAAGGAGTACAAAGGTTCGACTACATGTCCTACATGCAAAACATCAAGATGGAAGCTAAAGAAAAATTCAATTGAAGTGAGAGAAGGTGTTCCAGTGAAAGTTGTACGGTATTTTCCACCTATCCCAAGGTTTCTAAGAATGTATCAGTCACCCCAAACATCAAAAGATTTGACATGGCATGCTCATGAAAGAGAATGTGATGAAAAATTACGTCACCCAGCAGACTCCCCCTCATGGAAGCTAGTAGACCACAAATGGCCAAATTTTGGTTCAGACCCAAGAAACCTTCGGCTAGCTATTTCTGCAGATGGTATAAATCCACATATCTGTCTTAGCAGTCGGTATAGTTGTTGGCCAGTTATAATGATTACTTATAATCTTCCACCATGGTTGTGTATGAAGAGGAAATTCATGATGTTGTCATTATTGATATCTGGTCCTTAGCAGCATGGTAATGATATTGATGTTTATCTAGTTTCGCTAGTTGATGATTTGAAACTGTTATGGGAGGTGGAGTTGAGGCTTACGATGCTTACCAACAACAACACTTCAGGTGAAGGGCTGTACTGTTGTGGACAATTAATGATTTTCCTACATATGGGAATTTGACTGGTTGCCAGGTGAAGGGATATTGTGCATGTCCAATTTGCAATGAAGGAACAAGCTCTCATAGACTAAAACATGTCAAGAAGAATATTTATGTAGGCCATAGAAAATTTCTTCCAATACACCATCCGTATCGAAGGTTAAAGAAGGCATTTAATGGTATGCAAGAGTTAGGATTGGCTCCATCGCCATTAAGTGGGGAGGACACTACAACAAAAAACACATACCATGGCGTGCCAAAAATGCTATGGTAACCCTTCCATAGCATTCTTTACAGATGCTATGGTAGCCCACGCTGTTAAAAGTCAGCTCAACTATAGCGTTTTCCGAACGCTATGGTGTGTATGCTTTTTATAGCGTTTTATGAACGCTATAATAAATCTTGACATTCCATAGCATTTTTTGCACGCTATTGTATGTATATTTTTTGTAGCGTTTTGTGACCGCTATAAAAGGTCTTGACATTTCATAGCATTTTTTCCACGCTATAGTATGAACAGCTTTTGATAGCATTTTGTGAACGCTATTATATGTCTTATATTTCATAGCATTTTTAAGACACTAATATTAGTATAATTTTTGATAGCTTTTTGTGAACGTTATTATATATCCTTGCATTAAAAAAAATTATATTTTGAAATTTTTTACGTTGCAAAAATAAAAGATTTAAATCACTTAATACCAATTCCGTAGTCTCAAATCCCACAAATTAACTAACATAATTTCTTAAACAACAAAATAAATAACAATTATTTCAAACATAACCACGCATTGTAATTTTTAAATCATTCCCCATTCATAAAATCAATATCCACAAACTAACAGACATCGGTTACAATAAAATTAGCAGACAAAAAATTAAAAATGAAACTTGTCACCTAATAAGATAGACATGGAAAAATCAAGGTAACTATACACTTACAGATGCATTCTTACGGTATTATACACCAAGGAGTATTTGATTGACATGGAAAAATCAATAATGCATTCTTCTTCATCTCCCTCAAAGGTAACAATACACTTATAGATGACTCCAGAGAATGACACAGTTTGTGCAACTGAATCATGAGATGAAGGCATGGACAAAAATCAGTCTCCTCTTTAAACATGAAGCTTCTTTCTACTCCATTTCTGCCCTCCAATCTCCATGAGCTCATATGACCAATACTTGGTGTATGTGCACAAGTAATACTATGCATACCATGTAGCCAAGGATTGTCTAGCATATCAGGCTTCCTCTCGGTCTGCATAGCAAGCTGGACATCTCTCTCCTGCTTGAATTCCCTATAATCTGCTTGCTCTCCTTATCATGTGTAAACTAATAGTAATAGAAGAGTCCATGTAACAACATGATATGTAGAAAAACAAATATAACTTTCCACAATGATGGGTCAATGTACCAGTTCTTCTAACAAGTCAGAGACTTAAATGTTCATTTTAGTACTAACTGCCTCCTTGAGATGCATTAAATCTGTTTGCTCTCTGCCCTTCAATGAATACTTGTTGTCCAGCTGTCAGAACCGTCGAAGCCTACAAAAAGTATTAGACAAACCAAGGGGCCAACATCTACGTCAGAATCCAAGTTAGGAAGAAAAAGTAAGGGGTAAACCAGAGCTAGTTTGTATGGTCCACAACAAGACAAATTAATACCCCACACAAATAAAAACGAAAAGAGGGAATGAGGAAGCAGCACAATATTTATATGCTTTTGGATATGATGTGTGTCGAAATATACGAACGATATGATTTATGCTTCTCACAATGAGGAAATATATAGACTGTGTACAAGATGAATAAGGAAAGAAAATAATACGGAAAGAGGAAATTAAACCCCTAATTGATGCTACCTACCTAATTGACTAACTTGCCTAATTACAATATATATACTACCATATACAACATTATTTCCAACACTCCCCCTCAAGCTGGAGCGTATACATCGTATACTCCAAGCTTGAGACAAATAGAGTCAATGGAAGTCTTGGGAAGAGCCTTCGTGAAAATATCAGCAAGTTGAGAGCCTGAAGGAACAAAAGGCGTGCTAATCTCTTTGGATTCCACTTTTGACCGAATGAAATGACAGTCAACTTCAATGTGTTTGGTCCTTTCATGAAATACTGGATTATTAGCGATGTGGATAGCAGCCTGATTATCACAGTATAAAGGAGTGGGACCATGCACTGGAATCCCAAACTCTTGTAGAAGTGTACGCAACCAAGTCAACTCACAAGTGGTATGAGCCATTGCTCTATACTCTGCTTCTGCACTAGAACGTGCCACAACTGACTGCTTCTTACTCTTCCAAGTCACAAGATTGCCACCTATAAAGGTGCAATAACCAGTAGTAGAACGACGATCAACAGGAGATCCAGCCCAGTCAGCGTCTGTATATCCTTCGATACGAAGATGTCCAGATGACTTGTAGAGAAGTCCACGTCCAGGTGCATTTTTAAGATACTTCAAGATACGAACAACTGCTTCCATATGAGGAACTCGAGGACACGTCATAAACTGACTGACAATACTGACTGCATAGGAGATATCAGGTCGAGTAATAGTGAGATAAATAAGCTTACCCACAAGTCTCCGATACATCTCAGGATCATCAACCAATTCACCATCTTCCGGCATTAGTTTAAGATTAGTGTCCATGGGAGTAGCTACAGGTTTAGAACCAAGATAACCTGTATCCTTCAAGAGATCGAGAGTGTATTTCCTTTGTGATAAACTAATGCCCGCTTTGGAACGAGCAACCTCAATGCCGAGAAAATACCGAAGCTTGCCTAGATCCTTAGTAAGAAAACTGGAACAAAGATGACGAATCAATATTTCAATCCCAACATCATCACTGCCGGTGATGACAATATCATCCACATAAACCACGAGAATCACAATACCACGAGTAGTCTTTTTAAAGAATACAGAGTGATCAGCTTGACTTCGAGTCATACCATGAGACACAACGGTACTACTGAACTTATCGAACCAAGCCCGGGGAGATTGTTTGAGTCCATATAACGATTTGCGAAGATGACACACAGACTCCCCCTTGGACTCAAAACCGGGTGGTTGAGCCATATAGACAGTCTCAGAGAGGTCACCATGAAGAAATGCATTCTTGACATCAAGTTGATGAAGAGGCCAATGAAGGTTGGCCGCAAGAGATAACAATTCGAACAGAATTGAGTTTGGCAACCGGAGAAAAAGTCTCAGTGTAATCGAGCCCGTAGGTTTGGGTGAAACCTTTGGCCACAAGACGAGCTTTCAAACGATCAACAGTACCATCAGGGTTGTGTTTGATAGTAAACACCCAACGACAACCAACAATATGAGCTCCAGAAGGCTTGGGAACAAGATCCCAAGTATGATTCAATGATAAAGCGCGCATCTCTTCTTCCATAGCAGAACGCCATCCAGGATGAGAAAGAGCCTCCTGATAAGACTTAGGAACAACAAGAGAGGACAAAGAGACAGAAAAAGCGCGAAAAGAGGGAGATAAATGATCATAGGAGACAAAGTGAGAGATAGGATGGGAAGTGCAGGAACGAGTACCTTTACGCTGAGCAATAGGAAGATCGAGAGTAGGATCCGCAGACGCTAGAGGAGATGGTGTGGGTACAAAAGCTGGATCTGTAGTAGCAACAGTTGGAGCGGTAGCAGAAGGACGACGAACATAAACCTGTGTAATTGGTGGTCGAGAAGTAAGCTCAGGGAGACAAGGGGACTGACCAAGGTCAGCCAACATGGGTGGTCGCACCTGTCCACCTTCAAGGGAATAATATGGGATGGTTTCAAAAAATGTGACGTCAGCACTCACGAAGTGCTTCCGTAATGAGGGACTATAACACTTGTACCCTTTTTGTGTGCGAGAGTAACCAAGAAAGATACATTTGTAAGACCGAGGATCAAGCTTATCACGACCAGGAGATAAATTATGAACAAACGAAACACAACCAAAAAGTTTTAGGGGAAGACTATAAAGATCCTTGGCAGGAAACATGACCTGATAAGGAATTTTGCCATTCAAAACTCGAGAAGGTGTTCTATTTATTAGGTAATTTGCTGTAAGAACAGCATATCCCCAAAAAAGTTTTGGAACGTTCATGTGAAGCATAAGAGCACGAGCTACACCTAAAACTGGCCCATTTTTCCGTTCCGCAACCCCATTCTGTTGCGGAGTGGTGACACAAGCAGTTTGATGAATAATGCCATGAGTCTCATTAAAATGCGTAAATTCATTAGAAAGATATTCTTGGGCATTATCAGTTCGTAAGATATGTAATTTAGCATTAAACTGATTGACAATCTCAGCATGAAATTTTGAAAACACAGAAAATAATTGAGACCGATCTTTGAGGAGATACACCCAAGTTAAACGAGAAAAAGCATCAATAAATGTAACAAAATAGCGAGCACCACACAAACTCGTAGTGCGCGAAGGTCCCCAAATATCTGAATGAACTAAAGCAAAAGGTTCTAAACATGGTGACTCAGTACGTAAAGGATAAGAAACCCGACGGTGTTTACTGAGTTCACAAGTATCACAACTAAAAGGAGAAAAATGAGGTAGATTAGGGACTAGCTTGCGAAGATTGGCAGAGGATGGGTGCCCAAGACGACAATGCCACTGATAAGGTGTGACAGTAGAATGTAGAGCAGATAACATGGAAGAGTTGGACGCCTGCTGCTGCTTCTCTTCCCGGAAATAAAACAAACCATTCTTCTCATACCCCCCACCAATCATCCTCTGCGTCTTTAGATCCTGAAATTCACAACGAGAAGGATAGAAACGGACAGAACACTGGTGAGTATGAGAAAGTTTATGAATGGAGATAAGATTAAAAGGGAATTGTGGCAAATATAAGACAGAAGGAAAAACAAGACCAGATGAGGAATATGTACCAATGCCATGAACAAGAATTTTAGATCCATCGGCAATAGTAACATAGGAAGGAACAGAAGGGCTAACAACATTAGTTAAAAGGGACAAGTCACCTGTCATATGATCAGATGCGCCAGAATCGAGTATCCAAGGATTACTGCCAGTACGAGAAGATGAATGAAGACAAGTATTACCTGAAGAGACATGGGTCACAGTGGAAGAAGAAGAAGATGCATTAGCCCTTTGAATCATAGAATCGTACTCGGTCTTGGATATAGTAATCTGAGTAGGAGGAGCAGGTGCAGACGGCTCCCCCTCAAGTGTAGCCTGGTTAGCCCAAGCTGGTTTGCCATGAAGCTTCCAGCAAAACGCAACATCGTGGTTGGTTGCATTATAATGAGTACACTTCTTGGTGCCACGACCACCACGCCCCCCACGTCCTCCACGCCGGCCACCACGTTCAGAGGAACTACTATGACTGTGGGGGGGATTGTGATTGCCAAAATTTCCAGAAGATAAAGTAGGGGATGTAATGGGAGCAGCAAGAGCAAATGGAGTCGGTCGCTCTAAACCAGATGAATGGGTAGCAGCCCGTCGAACACGAGAAAAAGCCTCACCAACAGTAGGAACTTCCTTGCCAGATAGAATCTGAGAACTTAGAGGAGCAAGTTCTGAATTTAGGCCAGACAAAAACTTTGAAACACGAAAGTCATCCCTGTACTTCTGTTGAACCCGTAAGTCTGTGGATAACGGTTGATAAACATTTAATTCATCCCACATCCCTTTTAATGTAGAGAAGTAGTCATCGAGTGATCGATCTCCTTGTTGGAAAGAGAAAATCTGCTGATAAATTTGATATATACGAGAAGTATTCTGATCTGATGAATATAATTCTTTGAGAGTGTCCCAAACAGCTTTGGACGTCTCTTGGCAAGCAACATTATTAAAAATATCGGGTTCAAGACTATTCCAAAGTAAAGTCATGATATGAGCATCATTTTGGGTCCAAGTGGGATCAGTAGATGCATCATCAGTGATGTAGGAAGTCTCGCCACTTGCGCCCAGAGATACAGTTACTGCGCGGGACCATGGCAAATAGTTTGATCCATTTAATTTAATCGTGGTGAGAGACCGACGATAATCCCGAACAACATCCTTGGTGCCTGATGCACCAATGTCTTTATTCTCAGCATCTTTGTTCTTATTATCACTCATGATAAATAATAAATCAGAGATATAAACGAAGAGATCCGAGAGTTACCCACAGAAAAAAAAGGGTTAGTTTCAAATACCACAGATCAGCAGGGGTCGCCAGAAAGGACGGTGACGGCAACTTGCGGGAGTCAAAGCAGAGACCAGAGACCAGATCGCCAAAACAGAGAGGGCAAATCAGAGACCAGATCGCCAAAAACAGAGACTAGAAAACACGTCCAGGCGCGAAACAGAGAGTGTGGCGGCAGGACTGAACGGCGGCAGCCAGGGGCGGCGGCGGCCAGGGGCGACGGCTACGGCGACGACTGATGGTTTTAGAAAAAAAAAAAGAGAACGAAGAGGAGAAAGTCAGGTTCCTAGAACCCGCTCTGATACCATGTCGAAATATACGAACGATATGATTTATTCTTCTCACAATGAGGAAATATATAGACTGTGTACAAGATGAATAAGGAAAGAAAATAATACGGAAAGAGGAAATTAAACCCCTAATTGATGCTACCTACCTAATTGACTAACTTGCCTAATTACAATATATATACTACCATATACAACATTATTTCCAACAATGTGAATGGTTAAAATCTTCGAACTTGACAAAAGCAGCACAAGTACCATTATTTTCTGCATCAAATATACTGTTCCCTAAGTTTTTATAGTAACTAGTTTGGTACCATGAAATTTTGAGAACATTACCATGTGTCTTGATTGTTAAAGCAATGATTCATTGTTATTTTTTCTTGAATACATCAAACGGAAGCTCCAGACTTCTAGTTTTTTGTTGTCCCTCAAGAAACTACAAGGTAGCATATAAGAAACATTTGCTAACTGCCAGCCATACTTCTCCAACCTATTAAGAAAACAAACTGATTGTGCTTTAAAAACTAAAACTTTTTAAAACTACCCTTCAATGACTACTTTGATTCCTTGAAGTGATTTACTTCCATTTAGAAAAGAGAAAAAAAGGGGGAGTCTTAATAAACTCTAATCTTTGACTTTTCAAAATGGACTAACAATATGGGGCATCCAAAACTGGAATAATGACAATCAATAAGGAGCAGAGGGAGTACTCTGTGTGTGTGTTTGTGTCTGGCATAACAAGATAGCATCACAAAGTGTTACTCCACTGTGAAGCAGGATAGGTCAACACTTAAAGACAAACCTGTCTTTCATAATTAGTGCAAGCATGACGCCATCTTTGGTGCTCCTTCCCCAAATCTTCCTTCAAACAACAAATTTGAATATCCAGAAGGAAGCAAACTTTATGCAGATGTTGAAGTTACAAATACCATGTGTAAAACATGGAGTCCTAAAGAACAACGAAAAACGTTAGGTAAGAAATACCTCAATTTTAAGGTTTTCATGAGCAAATTCCATCTGTTTCAATACAACTTTGTTTGCTTGTGCTATGCTCTTATACTCGACAATAAGGTATCCGCACATGAACTAGTTAAGGCATAACATAACATATCATTTCTCATACGAGGTACATACCTGTAGCAAACAAGAGAGGAATTATGCTTTGATACGTATACCAGCACACAGTGCTTATAATGTACAGATGAGGGAACAATAAACTACCTGGAAACTAGTGATTTTTTTCTTCTTATTTTGCAGATTTACTTGACCTTTTTGTTGCAACTTATTTTCTGAAAACGAGAACAAAAGAGTTTCGAGTAACAGTGATAAGATAGGACATGAATATATGTATAGTGAGAGAGAGAGAGAGACAGAGAGCACCCATACTAGATGTGTTGTATAAACAACAACTCCCCTTCTAAGAACCAACCAGTGAACCCTTTAGACATTTAAAAAATTTCATTGAGCCACATGTAAAACTTCTACAAGACAATACATTGACATTTCTCCTCTAGTTGGCATGAAATCAAATCAAAGTGTCTGGCCAACCAGACCATCTGGTGTATAGCAAGCAGCAGTGACCATCTCACGCAGATCATTCAAGTCAACAACTTGGCGGTCAAGAATGCTCCATATATGAATCTTAGCATCTAAGGATCCACTGATGAGGTATCTGTCATCAACGGGATTAAACTAGATGCAAGTAACTGCACAAAGGCAAATCCAAATAACAACATACTTAGCTAATAGATCAATCAAATCAATAATGAAAAAATTCGCTCTTTGTACTACTAATTCAGACAGTCAAAAATGAAAAGAGTTTAATACAGTTTTTAAGCAATATCTTAAAAGTTTCACGATATTTAGTCAATAGAACACAAAGATTTATCTCAGAGTTGTTTAAGGAGTGTCCAACATTGCAAAAAAGGAGTTCAAAACTCATCAAGATTTTTATTGCAATAACTGAAGGCCAAACAAGGAGTTGAGATGACAGTATCACAGCTCATTTACTTACAACAAAAGAACAAATCAAGGATGAGGTTACAACACATATTATACATCAGGACACAATACTTATTCATGCAACCTTAGAAGAAATCATTCCTCGGAATCTATGGGCTTTAGAAAGAGATTCTCATTCTTCAAAAAACCCCAAATCATGCTTGATAGAACTTTCTGCCTAGTGGCTAGTGGTGCTCTAGCCTGACACATACACGAGAGGCTAAAAAAATTTCCATGGCCCAGTTCCACTAGGAAAGCAAGATCATGTTCTACACTTCCACTGCTATCATAGGGAAACTGGAGAGCTCCTCTCTGAAGACCAACGTCTAGTGTCCTATGACGTCAAATATGATGAAGGCCACACAAATAGTGATGAATAGACTCAACTACATATTTGTACTACAAATGTGAAAATGAGACTTCCGCCCTTCAGGCTTCAAAGAATGGAATAACAGTTGGTTTAACACCATTTGCTGTGTATTTTTTTATACAATCAATCCATTTGACAAAAAGAGACCATTTATTCGAGTAACACTTTCCCAACAAAAGGAAACCATTGTTCGAGTAACATTTGTCCAAGTAACAAAAAGAGGTAATATATTCGAGTAACTCAGATCCTTAATATCGAAACTGAAAAAATGTGATTTTAGTAACGCAAACCGAAGAACCATAAATCAAATCCAAAAAATTTGCAGCATCCCAGAAATCACAAGAAAAGCCTAGGTTCCATTTTCAGAATGATTCAACTGAGAAATAAGAAGATACTAATTGAAAGCCATACTTGGATCGAAGATTCGAGAGTTTGGTTGATATTTCCCCACAATTCAAGCAGTCCTTTTCCTCGCTTCCTCTTTCGATTCCTGCACAAATTATGCAAAAAGATCAGAGAAGAAAAAAAGCACCAGAAGTAGGGGATTGCCAACTCCGCAGGAGACAGCGGAAGGCGGAGGAAGTGTAGCAACGGAGGAGGAAGAAGGCGGAGGTGGAGTGAAAGCACCATGGATCGAGATACCTAGCTTCGATTGAAGCTTCTATTGAAAGTCAAAAACCCTAAAATGTGAATCCATTTCTTCCAGAAATAGAAAAAAGGAAAGGAGGGGGGAAGGGAAGGGGGGGGGGGGGGGTAAGGGAAAAGAGAGGAGGGAAAATTAGAAATTTGGCACGGTTTGGCGCCTCTTTTTTCAACACGCTGTAGATGAAGACTATTATAAAAAAATTCTGTTATTTTTATTCTTTACTATAGCATAATAAAAAGAATGCTATTAAATAGGGTAAAAAATGCTATTCTTATCCTTTATTATAGCATAAAAAAAGAATGCTATGAAATAGGTAAACAAATGCTATTGTTACCCTTTATTATAGCATAATGAAAAAAACGCTATTAAATTATGTTATCAAATGTCTTATTTGTTGTAGTGGGAGGTATTAAGGAAAGTACAAGGAATTAAAACTATCTGGGGAAAAAAAAAAGAAAAAAATCACTTGATGCTCATGGTCCAAGTTGTTGGAAGAAAAAGTCCATATTCTTTAATCTCAAATACTGGAAATACTTGCTCATCCGGCACATATTGGATGTTATGCACATTGAAAAGAATGTTTGCGAGAGTATCATTGGTACGTTGCTTAATATTCCAGGTAAAACAAAGGATGGAATTAATTCTCGGCTAGATCTCGTAGAGATGGGTTTACGACAAGAGTTGGCACCACAGATCGGGGAGAAACAAACATACTTGCCTCTAGCTTGTTATACGTTATGGAGGGAGGAGAAAAGAAGACTTTGCATGACATTGTTCGAGCTCAAGGTCCCCGAAGGATACTCTTCAAATTTTAGAAGTCATGTCTCTATGCAAGATTTGAAACTTTATTGTTTGAAGTCACATGATCGTCATGTACTAATGCCTGTCGCAATACGATCTGTTTTGCCAAAATAAGTGAGATATGCCATTACGAGATTATGCTTACTTTTCAGTGCTATTTGTGACAAAGTTGTCGATGTGCCAAAGTTAGATAAAATTCAATCAGACATAGTAATCACATTGTGTTTGCTTGAAAAGTATTTTCCACCATCCTTCTTCGATATAATGACTCATTTGACGGTGCATCTTGTTAGAGAAGTACGACTTTGCGGGCCAGTTCATTTTCGATGGATGTATCAATTTGAGAGGTTCATGAAGATATTAAATGGTTATGTTCGTAATCGTAACTGTCCAGAGGGTTGTATTTGCTGAAAGTTACATTGTAGAAGAAGGAGTTGAGTTTTGCACAGAGTACTTATCCGGAGTAGATGCAATTGGAATTCCTACTGCTAAGAACATGACTTCTGATGGTATAGAAATTGAAAGGCCTTTACCAAGTAGTCAAGTTGTTTTCATTAATCGTGAGGAATGGGAACAGGCACATCGTTATGTGCTACAAAACACAAGTGAAATTCAACCTTACATTGAGTAAGAATACTTCAATCTCTATTTTTTTTTTTGGCACTTATGGTCTTCTGTGATAGCCAAGAGTCATCTTGTACCTTATGGTTTGATAGGGAGCATATGACTTGGTTGAAGGTAAAGTATCCCGTCAAGCAAAAAGTATGAAGTGGTTACAAGTTGAACATAATAAAAGTTTCATGTATTGGCTTCGTGATAAGATAATAAATCAATGGAAAATATTTTTCAATTTACATACGGTTAACAAAGTTGACTTGGCTAATAAAATGTCTGCCCATTCGTATGCATCCGGGTTGCAAAAAAACTAAACCTCAAGTGTAATATAACAAATACCTTGAAGTGGATTGCTCAGGGACCCCGATTAGATGTTATTAAAAATTCAGGCTACATCATAAATGGTAGATGTTACCACACAAAAGATCGTGATAATTCACGAGTCACACAGAGTAGTGGAGTTAGCTTAGTGGCAACGGCAATGCAAGTTACTGGCTATAAAGACAAGAACCCCGTGTATGCGAAGATGAATTTTTATGGGGTTATCAAAGAGATATGGCAGCTTGATTATCATGTGTTTAAGATTCCAGTATTTAAATGTGATTGGGTTGACAATAAAGGTGTTAAAGTTGATGAACTTGGTTTCACACTAGTTGAGCTTGGGAGGATAGGGTACAAATCAGATACTTTTATTTTGGCTTCCCAAGCAAAGCAAGTTTTCTATGTTGAAGACCAACTTGATTCAAGATGGTCAATTGTTCTGGAACCTCCTCAGCGTCGATATCGTTGCAATGAGGATGATGATCTCAACAATTGTTCTTTTGAGCATCATCAATTTGACAAAATATTACCAGAAGTGGAATTGGTTGATGTAGCCGATGAATCTATGTTATGTTACACCAGAGGAGATTGTGATGGAACTTGGGTCGACAATAATGTAGTATGTATTGTTGCTTCCATTCTATAAGTTCTATTATCATGTCTAATAGTCTTGGCATTTGTTAGTGATAAGTTATTTTTCTAATTGTTTACAGGATGGATTCCATTAACAATCAGTTTGGTAATGAAGAGGATTCAACGTCAACACAAACAACTCGACAATGCAAAACAAGAAAGGGTAGAGGTTCCACAACCCTACCCGATGTTATAAAGGCTAGGAGTTCTGGTGTGCGGCCAGTCATTCAATATAATGAAACGGGTCAACCAATCGGGAAATATAAGCCGAAGTCCTCGAGTTAGCTTGGAGTTTTGGCTCGCACAATGGTTCCTATATCTTACTTTGATTGGAAAAAGGTGCCATATGAAATTAAAGAAAAGCTATGGAGTTGTGTCGAGGTATATATCAAACTTATGTTTGTGTTGTTTAATTCAGTTAATGTATTGTGCTTTAATCTTTTTTTTGGTAATTGCTTAGGCGGCATTTGACGTGGATCCAAGAAGTAAGAAAAATGTTATATCTTCCATAGGCGAGAAGTGGAGGGCATTCAAGGAAACCCTTTCAAAGCACATTCGTACATACAAGTCAAATTTAGAGCTTATTTCAAAACCACCAAAAAAATACAGCTTCATAGAACAAAGACATTGGGAAGTATTCCTAGAACATAGACTGTCAGAAGAATTCATGCATGGTACATACGACCTGTTTTCTATTACTTTTTTTGGTGGTGAAGTCGATGTTCAATTTATTTATCACTCTACTTTATTTCTCCAAAAGGAAGTGAGTACATCTCAACGAGGTAGACAGAGTTTTAACATATATCCTCATAGACTTAGCCGAAAGGGCTACTCTGGTCTTAAAGAAGAACTCGTAAGTGTTTACAAAGTAATTTCTTCGTTTATATATGTAATAAGCTATACAAATATCATTACATACTTAACATATTTGTTTATGGATTTTGTGTTTCTTGATTAATAGGCAGCAACTTCCAATGAAGAAGCAACACAAAGTCTTGAAAGAAGGGTCGTCAGAACAAAAAAGGAGAGTATGATGATGAGGGAATAAAGGAACAAGTTGCTAAAATAGTAAGAGAATTTAGAATGCATTAAGCTCAAACGCTTTCAAAGGTAAAATTTGATAGTGTTCGTTCTTCCGATCATATAGTATTGTCTCTATTGTAGGATGAGTTAACCAAACAAGTAGAGGAGGGAACTTTAATCACGGAAGGGAGCAACGACATCCTAACCATGGGGTTGGGTACTCGTGAACATTCCGGTCGACTAAGGGGTGTGGGAGGTTCTGTTCCACCAACCTCATACTTCCACATTTCTAGACGCGGAAATCATTCACGTTGTGAAAAGAAGCAAAAACTTCTTGAGACAATGATGTTTAAAATGCAAGATCAACTCAATGCGTTAGGACAACAAACACCCCGTACACCCCACATTGAATACATTGGTTCAAACACGTTGAAAAGTGACAACATAGGGAGTCAACAACGTGGCCTTGTTGTAGTGGACACTAGGGAGAGAATCAGAGATGAGTTGCCAACTCCAGTCCCAAATCCAAAAGCAGAAAAGGTAAGTGTTAGAAATAGTGTATTAACATTATTTATTTATTTTGATGATGCCAAGATTAAAAATGAAAATTATATAAAAACAAATTGATGTATGGAAAGTTGGTACTCGCACGTAAGAATCTAAATTATTGTCTAAAGCGTACCATGACCATGGAACAATCATCGACCGATATCCGTGTTGAAATTACTTTTATAATATGATGATCATGATTAATGTTGCTTTGGTTGAGCATAGCACAGGTATTCAAAAGCCCCAGGGTGCGGTTGACCGGTCACTGTCTGCGGTCAACCGGGCTAGGCGGTCGACCGGGACCAACGTGCGGTCGACCGGTCGCAGTCTTACGCGGAAATTTGCAGATTCGATCTTCGTAAGAATTTGATTTATGATATCCTTCCCTAAATAGTTCAAACGGTCGATTAAGAGACTTTTGGAAGGTTGGAAGATCGTATCAACCATTTTGGAAATCAAGAAGCTCCTCCAAGATTCGGATTCTACGCGTTAGGGTTTATATAACCCTCTTGGACGAATATACACGGTGGGACTTCGATTGACAGAGCTTCTACTGCAAAAGAAACTTACTCTCTACCATCCTCACGTGATTACAAATTTGTATTGATTTTTAGAGTGAGTTTATTTGAGAGAATGAGAGAGATAAGCTAGCAAAGTTCACTTTCATTGTTCTTCTCCTTCTGTACGAATTGTGTGAGACTTTGTCTCAATCATTACTTCTGTTTTGCTGATATATGTGTGAGGTTTGCGAAGAACAAACCTTGGGTAATCGAATCTGGGGATAAAGATTCGGCGGTTCGGTTAGCTCCTCGGGAAAGCTAACGGGAAGAAGGATTGTAAGGGTTTGTGCGACACCCAAAGTCGTTCGGGTTTCTAGTAGATCACGTGACTCCTAGGGAGTGGACTAGGCTGGGCAGTGGACACGCTCAGACCGAACCACTATACATCGTTTGCGTACTCTCTCCCTTACTCCTTTATTTACTGTCTATCATATTGTGTTGTTTGCTGTGACATTTAATTTAGTTTGTATTGGCTTGTTTCCGCATAAGTTTTATTAGCCAATATTTTTCATAAACCCAATTCACCCCCCCCCCTCTTGGGTTGCCACCTGGGTAACAATTGGTATCAGAGCAAGGGCTCTAATTTTTTAGACCTCACAGTCTTAGAGTTTACTTTCGGCAACCATGAGTTCCTTCTTAGGTGAAGGGCAGTCTAGCAATCGACCACCATTGTTTTCTGGAAACAACTATAACTACTGGAAAGCTAAGATGACCATATTTATTCAAGCCACTGATATTGATGCCTGGTCCATTGTGACTAAAGGACCCACTATCCCCTCTAAAGTAGTAGACAGTGCTCGCGTTCCAAAGTTAGAACATGAATGGAATGAAAGTGATAAACGTACTATTCAACTTAATGCTAAGGCAAAACACTTCTTATACTGTGCATTAGACTCAAAAGAATTTAATCGCATATCCACATGTGAAACTGCTAAAGAAATATGGGATAAACTAGAAGTTACACATGAGGGAACAAATCAAGTTAAGGAAACAAAAGTTAGTATGCTAGTCCATAAATATGAATTGTTCAAAATGCATTCTGATGAAACTATCTCTGTTATGTTTACAAGATTTACTGATATTGTTAATGGACTAAGCTCTCTTGGTAAAGTGTACTCTAATGCAGAAATGGTTAGAAAGATTCTCAGGTGTTTGCCTAAGAATTGGGAACCAAAAGTCACAGCAATCCAAGAAGCAAAAGATCTGAATGTACTCAACTTAGATGAACTATTGGGATCACTCATGACACATGAGATAAACCTAATGGGTACAGAGGATGATGAAAGCAAGAAAAAGAAAACGATAGCATTCAAGACATCCACCCGTCAAGAAGAAGAAGAAGATGAGGAAGAAGAGGAAAACGAAAGTGATGAGGAAGTAACCATTTTGACCAACAAATTCAACAAGTTGATCAAAAGAGGAAAATATGGCAAGCAACCTCCTAGAAGAAATTACTCCACAGATAATAGCAAGAAAGATCATATTATATGTTATAAGTGCAAAAAGCCAGGTCACATTAAGTCAGAATGTCCAAGACTTACCAAAGAAGAAAAGAGGTACAAAAAGAAAGAAAGAGGGAAAAAGGCTATGGTAGCAGCATGGGGAGAAAGTGAGAGAGATAGTTCAGATGATGACTCCAATGAAGATGAAGCTGCTCATATATGCTTAAAAGCACAACATAAAGAAGATGAGTTCTTTGATGCCGAAACAAGCTTTGACAACTCCAACTTCTGTCTAATGGCGATAGACGATGAAGATGAGGTATATTCTGACCCTATCTCTTATGAAGAACTGTTGAGTAATTTTGAAGAGTTACAAGCTTCTTTTAAAGACTTATATAATGAGTCCATAAGAATAGGAACTGCACATGATAAACTAAAGAAACATGTTACCTCTCTTACTAAGGAACTAAGCAATTTAGAAAACGAAAATAGAAAGTTAAGAGAGAAAGATGAAGATAAGTCAAAGATAATATTAAAATTTACTCAAGGAGAAGAAAACTTGAACAAATTACTTGGTGCACAAAAATGCGTCTTTGACAAAGCCGGTCTAGGATACAGACCTTTTCAAAAACAAAAAGATTTGAAAAATGCATTTATTAAAAAACCTATATCAAACTCACCTAACCTTACTTGCACCTACTGTAACCAAATAGGACACACGCACTACTTCTGTGGTGTTAAGAAGCATGTTCAAAAAGGAAAGAAAACTGTTTGGATTCCTAAATATATTGGCACTAACATTCAAGGACCCACCTAGATTGGGTACCAAATGAACATTCATCTTTGTAGGTTTGTTGGAGCTTGAAGTCTAAAATGAGTGGGAATTCATCCAACATAACCCAACCGATCAAATAATAGGTAATCCAACAAAAGGTATAATTCTCGTTCATCCTTTAGAAATATTTTTAGCTATTTAGCTTTCTCATCTCAATTAGAATTTACAATTCTTTTATAAGCAGAATATGATGAAGGATGAATTCTAACAATACAAGATGAGTAATCAGGTTGAAATAAATGAAATTTGAATCTTAGTCCCAAAACTAATTGTTAGAGATAAATTGGATAAATCCAGCACCATTGTTAGAAAAAAAGCTAGCTAGTTGGATAAGTTTACAATTAAGAAGAAGTCATCAATCTTAATGACATGTTTGCTCCCGTAACTAGATTAGAAGCAATTCGCATGTTATGAGCATTCGCATGTTTTAAAGGCTTTAAATTGTTTCAAATGGATGTTAAAAGCGCCTTCTTAAATGGTTTTATTCAAGAGGAAGGTGTATGTTAGACAACCTCCAGGTTTTGAAAATCATGCATATCCGAATCATGTTTTCAAACTTACAAAAGCTTTATATGGATTAAAACAAGCTCCACATGCATGGTATGATAGGCTAAGTAGCTTCCTCATAGTAAATGGCTTTACTAGAGGAATGATCAACACGACACTCTTTATCAAAATAGAAAATCTTGACATGCTTATCGTGCAAATATATGTTGATGACATCATATTTGGTGCTACTAATAAATCTCTTTGCAAGGACTTTTCTGAGAGAATGCAGGGAGAGTTCGAAATGAATATGATGGGTGAGCTAAACTTCTTCCTTGGCCTTCAAATCAAACAATCAAAGGAAGGTATCCTCATTAATCAAGCCAAGTACATAAAGGAACTGCTAAAGCGATTCAAGATGGAGGACTGCAAACCAATGAAGACTCCCATGAGTCCTGCAACCAAGCTAGATAAAGATGAGAACGGTAAATCGGTAGATATAAAGCTATATCGCGGTATGATAGGATCTTTACTTTATCTCACTGCTAGTAGACCCGATATTATATTTAATGTCAGTCTATGTGCCCATTTCCAATCTAACCCTAAGGAGTCACACCTAGTTGCTGTTAAGCTTATTCTTAGGCATCTCTTTGGATCTCCTAGATTAGAGTTATTCTACCCTAGGGACACGACTGTTGCCTTTTTGGACATTCTGATGTTGACTATGCGGGTAGTAAGACCGATTATAAGAGCACGAGTGGCGCATATAACTTCTTAGGATGTGCATCAATATCATGTTCCAACAAGAAGTAAAATTTTGTTGCCTTATCCACTCCTAAAGCATAACATATAGCAGTTGAAAATTGTTGTGTACAGTTACTATGGATCAAATAAAAATTGGAATATTTTAAATTGTATCATGATCATATTCCACGTCGATGTGACAACACTAGCACAATAAATCTTACTAAGAATCCTATTCAACATTCCAAAACAAAACCTATTAAGATTCGACATCATTCTATAAGAGATCATGCTCAAAAGGGAGTTGTTGTTCTTGAAATTATAATACCGACAAGTTCTTTACGGATATATTTACAAAACCCTTGAATAAAGTTTAATTCACTCTTATATGTCGAGTACTTGGAATGATTGATGATTTTTAACTAAATTTTTAAGGATTCTACAAGATTTAATGTGGCGTGTAATAACATTGAAAAAGAGTATACTATATCATGATATATTTGAAAATACTCCTATATTTTATTTAGATATCATATGCATGTCTTTCATAGTGTTCTAAGTTTTTAGCGAAACATATTTTATCATCTAGACCATCATACGGTCAACCGGCAATACCCTGCGGTCAACCGGGGGAGCCATCTGCACTTGAGCAGTGATTCTCCGTATGCCTATATTATTTTTGATGATTCCACAGGGGGAGAGATATGCATGTAGAAGAGATATGAGAGCGATAGACTTATTATGGGAGCGCTAGATAGTTAAGAGAGAGTCATATCTTTATGGTACTCTTGTTTATGTATGATTAATATCATTTATCATATTTATGGTATATTTGTTTTGAAATTTGACTCATCTTGGATAAATGACTTTATGAATGATATCATTGCACATGTACTGATGGACTATGTATTGATGGATTACTTGAGATTTTGATAGATATTACATCTTATTCACGTTTTGAATATGCTATACTCATGGATCACTTGATATCATGTTTATTCACTCTATAATGCATACATTGAGGGGGAGCATATTTTTCAAGAGATGTGTACATTGATGTAATTCATTTTATATCCATGCATATATGTGTCATCATCAAAAAGGGGGAGATTGTTAGAAATAGTGTATTCACATTATTTATTTATTTTGATGATGCCAAGATTAAAAATGAAAATTATATAAAAACAAATTGATGTATGGAAAGTTGGTACTCGCACGTAAGAATCTAAATTATTGTCTAAAGCGTACCATGACCATGGAACAATCATCGACCGATATCCGTGTTGAAATTACTTTTATAATATGATGATCATGATTAATGTTGCTTTGGTTGAGCATAGCACAGGTATTCAAAAGCCCCAGGGTGCGGTTGACCGGTCACTGTCTGCGGTCAACCGGGCTAGGCGGTCGACCGGTCGCAGTCTTACGCGGAAATTTGCAGATTCGATCTTCGTAAGAATTTGATTTATGATATCCTTCCCTAAATAGTTCAAACGGTCGATTAAGAGACTTTTGGAAGGTTGGAAGATCGTATCAACCATTTTGGAAATCAAGAAGCTCCTCCAAGATTCGGATTCTACGCGTTAGGGTTTATATAACCCTCTTGGACGAATATACACGGTGGGACTTCGATTGACAGAGCTTCTACTGCAAAAGAAACTTACTCTCTACCATCCTCACGTGATTACAAATTTGTATTGATTTTTAGAGTGAGTTTATTTGAGAGAATGAGAGAGATAAGCTAGCAAAGTTCACTTTCATTGTTCTTCTCCTTCTGTACGAATTGTGTGAGACTTTGTCTCAATCATTACTTCTGTTTTGCTGATGTATATGTGAGGTTTGCGAAGAACAAACCTTGGGTAATCGAATCTGGGGATAAAGATTCGGCGGTTCGGTTAGCTCCTCGGGAAAGCTAACGGGAAGAAGGATTGTAAGGGTTTGTGCGACACCCAAAGTCGTTCGGGTTTCTAGTAGATCACGTGACTCCTAGGGAGTGGACTAGGCTGGGCAGTGGACACGCTCAGACCGAACCACTATACATCGTTTGCGTACTCTCTCCCTTACTCCTTTATTTACTGTCTATCATATTGTGTTGTTTGCTGTGACATTTAATTTAGTTTGTATTGGCTTGTTTCCGCATAAGTTTTATTAGCCAATATTTTTCATAAACCCAATTCACCCCCCCCTCTTGGGTTGCCACCTGGGTAACAGTAAGACATTTTATTTCTCATTTACATCCATTAATACTCATAAGTAACTTTTTTTTTATGGTTAACATGTAACTCCATTATTCATTGAAGAGCAAACCATGCAAGTTAGCAGTGGGATCCCTGGAGAATATTGTGGCACATGGTACCATGTACGATAGAAATGCACAAGATGAAACAATACATACGGTACCACTGGGGGGAGCCAACGTACGCGTGTCGATTGATTTTGTCATAGCAAGCGACGCCTATCTTCCCATACCTATCCCAGGAGAGGTGACAACTGTAGGAGAGGCATTGGGTTATCAAGTGGCATGGCCCAAAAATCTTGTGTTCATTGGCGATGATGAGGTAAATTTTTTTGGTGTATTTTTTTCATATGAAGTTCAATAGTATTAATGTATATTTTAAAAAACATGAAACCAGGGAGCAGCGAAACATTGTCCATTGGTAGTGAACAAGGTACAATGTCCAACTGGAACAATTTATCTTGATTTTTAATTATTGAGATTACATAACATTTGCTGATGGAAATTTGTTACTTTAGAGAGCTCCGATACATCTTCCAGTGGGTGGCGATGAGGTAAATATTTCATACAATCCTTATTAGATTATTTTCAGTTCCTAGTTGCCCTATATTTTTTAATCCTAACAAGTACTGTTTAAGTTAGGCAACTTCAAAATATGCTGATTGGGAAAAGAATATGGAGTCAATTCAAAACTTTCAAATATATGTTAAGCTTCTAGACTATAATGACGCCACAGTCGTTGCACTAGAGGAGGAAATATTTGGTGTGGAACTTGAGGTTTCACTTCAACAAGTAGATATGGAGTATGTTTGCAAAATGAAAGAAACATCCGCCACTTGCATAATGTTGTACATCTGGTAAGAGTAATTCCTGTAGCTTAATAAACATCAAGATTTTACAAATTAAAATATTTATATCTATTATTTTTTATTTTTCAGTTACCTTTACGAGGCTATGAAGTCTTGGAATATCGAGAGTAGATTCTTATTCGTTAACCCCTGCATCGTGAGTGGAAAAATTAAGGCTGGTGAAATTTCAAAATCAATATTGCTTGCAAGTAGACTAGAAGATGCCAAGGCTAACCAAATAATTTTTCTTCCTTATAACATTGGGTATGTCTTATTTTTATTAATTTGTTACATATACTCCTCATTATTCGAATGTCGTACATGTTATTAAATTTTACCTTATTAATTGTAGGTACCACTGGGTATTGGTTGTCATTGACTTGTCTTCCTTGACAATTTATTACTTCGATTCTATTCATAGTAGAATTGATGTATCTCTTCAAATCGTAATTAACACGTAAGTTTGTTTTTTTGATGTTGTAGAATGCAAAATATATTTAGAAATTAGTATTGGTTTAGTGCGACTGATTTGAACTGAAAAATATTCTGTTTTGAAGTGCATTCAAAATTTATGATACTAGCAAGGAAACAGTCGAAGAAGAAGTCCAATTTGGGAAGTAGTTAGGTAGGAACATAATTTATTTGTAACATCTTCTCGTTGATATATGTTGTTATGTGACTCTTTATGTCTTCTTATACTTGTATGTAGTGTCCAAAGCAACCTACAAATGTTGAATGTGGATTTTATGTTATGAGGTATATGAAAGATGTGATGAGAGACCCATGTATCCTAAACAAACGAAGCGTGAGTTTTTTTTTCCTTTCGTTATTTTTTCTAGCTAGTTAAATATTTTTGTCCAATGATTGTTTTATAATTCACATGACTTTTTGCAGTTTGGTGGAAAAAAGATTTACACACAAGCTGAGATTGATGAAACACGAGTAGATTGGATAAACTGTGTCCTTACCAAGTCATGCATAAGTTACTAGGTATATATCTCTTCTTAGTGTTGATATTCTGATGCGATGTGTTATTGCTAAACCTCTTGGCTATGCTATGCAAAATTTAGGAACATATTAGACTATTAAATCTTGAGTCGCTGGTGCGCTATTAGTGAATTGATTTTTGTTTGCGTGAATTTTTGTAGAAATGAGCCATAGTTTTGTCAAATAAGAGTTTTCGTTTGCGAGAAATTCTGACGAGATGCTTTTGGTTTCTTCTGCTACTGCTACAAGCAGTTTCTGCTGCGGCTGTGGCTGCTTCCACTGCAAGCGCGGCTAGCTGTTGCTGTTGCGAGCACAATTGCAGCTGCTGCTGCGAGCACAACTGTGGCTGCTGCTGCGAGCGGCTGTGAGGAATTAATCTATCTCTGCTAAGGAATTATTGACGTGGGCCACTTGGATGCTTTTTGGTTCATGATTGGGTTCGTTTTGCTTATTTGTCATTTCTAATACTGTTGTTGAGTTTCTCTTGGTCTGGTGGCTGATTTGCTTCAACTGGAGCCTTTTTTGTGCTCTGGATTTTGGGTGCACTTTGGTAAACTAGTGCTTTGTTTGACTTCTATATATCCCTACTTTTGGTTCTCGTTTAAGAGCTATAGATATTGGGTTGGGTTTGTATAATCTTAGTCTTTTATTCTTTGGTTAATTCATTTATTTCTTTCAAACATGTCAGGGAAAATAAATTAGTGATTTTGTGGAGCATCTATTTTCTTGGAAATCGACATCGATTGCTGTTTCAGATTTCTCGGCCAGCTCAACTTTGATCTTTGCAATGGCGTATTGGGAATTCGACATCAATTCAGAAAATATTTAGGCACGTGAGTGAGCAATTTACAGAAGCATGCTCAGGAAATGTGTTACAATTAGTTTAATTTTTTAATTTTTTAGTTCGATGTTAGAAACTATATTTAACTTGAGTTTTTTATGTATAAACACGCTTAATGATAGATTTCTTAGGTTTGTTTAGATTGTAACATTTTTTGACAGATTTATGAGTTAATTAAATATTGTTTCCTTTCTCATTTTGTTGATAGTACTCTTGTTAATTTTTATGTTTTTTATAATTTTATATTTAATTAGGATTACAATTAAATATTAATTGGTAATTAAATGGAGATCTAGGTGTTGTATTTGAGATTCAACCACGATTTTTGGTTAAAAGCGTGGTCTTTTACAAATTAAAGAGCACGGGTTTTGGTTAAAAGCCTGGTCTTTTACAAACTAAATATCACGGTTTTTTGATAAAAGCGTGGTCGTTTACAATATAAAGATCACGGTTTTTTATTAAAAGTGTGGTCGTTTATGACTTTTAATCACAATTTTTGTTGAAACCGTGGTCTTTTATGACTTTTTAATCACAGTTTTTCTTGAAAGCATGGCCATTTATGACTCTTTAATCACAATTTTTGCTGAAAGCGTGATCTTTAATCATTTTTAATTACGCTTAAATGAACTTTTTAGTTTTTATCACGGTAAAAAACTGTGATTAATTCTTGTGACTTTTAATCATGCCCCAAACAACCATGCTTGCAAAACCGTGATTAAAAGATAAAGACCACGGTTTTTAACTGAGATTTTTATCTATTATTCTAGTAATGTATGTTAATACAAAAGTTAGTAAACTTTTCATATCTAGACACACACTAGCCTAGTGTTAAAGTAGTTACTAATGTAACAGGTTTAGATAATTATGCTGATCATACTTGAAATTCTGTAAAGTTGTATTGGAACTAAAGTTGTCTTTTGTGATCCCTATACTTGACATAAGACATTTGAGAATGGAAAAGAAAGAATCGTTCTCTTGTGTTTATTCCGTGCAGCACTTGTGACTGCTGCCAATGTATATATACATCAAACTAGGTTAACCCTAGCTAACTATATTCCTAAATTAATGGCTACTGAAAAGGAAACAAACTATACAGCTAACTATATTCCTAAATTAATGGCTACTGAAAAGGAAACAAACTATACAGCTGTATATATTCCTAAATTAATGGAACAAGATATTTATGAATAATATGAGTAATAGCTAGGCCTAATACTCCCCCTCAAGTTGGAGCATGAAGATTTCGAATGCCTAACTTGCGAAGAAGTACCAAAAATTGTGATTTTCCAAGAGCCTTGGTAAAGATATCGGCCAATTGATCACCCGTTCGTATGTATGATATAGCAATGGTACCAGCCTTAATCTCATCTCGAACAAAATGACAATCCATCTCAATGTGTTTCGTACGTTCATGAAAGACCGGATTTGCTGCAATATGTAAAGCTGCTTGACTATCACAATACATACGCATAGGTTGATCATGTCGTACACCAAGACAAACTAAAATAGACTTCAACCATTTCAACTCGCACGTAGTCGTAGCCATGGAACGATATTCTGCCTCGGCGAAAGAGCGTGAAACTGTGGGTTGTTTCTTTGTCTTCCAAGATATCAGAGAAGACCCAAGAAGTACAAAATAACCGGTTAAAGATCGCCGTGTAAGAGGACAAGCAGCCCAATCACTATCACAAAAACCATATATCTGCAAGTTACACTGACGATGTAGCAAAATTCCTTGTCCGGGGCACCCTTTAAGATATCGAAGAACGCGAAGGGCAGCTTCCCAATGGGTGATCATAGGAGAAGACATAAATTGAGCCAATACATGAACTGAATAGGAGAGCTCAGGTCGAGTAATCGTCAGGTAGACTAACCGCCCTACAAGCCGCCTGTACTTTTCAGGTTCTGAAAACAACTCCCCCTCACTCCGAGCCAATTGATGATTTTGATCCATGGGCGTAGAAATAGGCTTGGATCCTAATAAGCCGGCCTCGCTTATGATATCCAAGACATATTTTCTTTGATTCAAAAACAAGCCATCGGGACCTCGAGCCACCTCAATGCCAAGGAAATACTTAAGAACCCCAAGATCCTTCATATGAAAACACTCACGTAGATAGGCCTTAAGCTTGATCACTGCATCATGACCTGAACCTGCAATGAGGAGATCGTCGACATACACAAGCACGTATAATGACACATCCCCTTTAGTATAGCAAAACAAGGAGTAATCTGCAGTAGACTGCTTAAAACCAAACAACTTCAGAGCAGACGATAATTTGGCAAACCATTGCCGAGGGGCTTGACGAAGACCATACAAAGCCTTACGGAGACGACAAACCTTACCCGTCGAACCCGAAGGTGCATAGCCAGGGGGAAGCTTCATATAGACTTCTTCCTCCAAGTCTCCATGAAGAAATGCATTGTGTACGTCCATTTGATGAAGCTCCCAATTTCGAGTAATAGCAACGGCCAAAAATATACGGACGATCACCATTTTGGCTACTGGTGCAAACGTTTCATGAAAGTCAATACCAGGCAATTGTCTATTACCAAAGACAACAAGACGCCCCTTCAGTCGTTCCAGGGACCCGTCCTGCCGGAGCTTAGCTTTGTAGACCCACATACTACCAAGAGCAACCTTTCCTGAAGGTAAAGATTCCAATGTCCACGTGCCTTGTCGTTCGAGAGCGTCAAGCTCGGCTCTCATGGCATTACGCCATCCTGGGTGCTTGACTGCTTCAGAGTAGGATTTTGGTTCAACCCAAGTTGTGACTGCTGCCAAAAATTGCCTATGTTTCACAGAAAATTTATCACAGTTAACAAAATAAGCTATAGGAAACGGCGTACCTGAGGACCGCTTTGGAGGAGATGAACAAGTGACAGTGACGGGAGCAATGGTTTGGATTGTGTTGGTGATGTAGCCTTTTAAACGTGTGGACGGAATCCGTATACGATGTCCTTTACCAAGAGGTTCTTCCACAATAGGTGGTGGAGTGATAAGTGACTGCTGCAACGGGACTGGCTGGGGAGACTGCTGGTCAAGAGGACACCCAGGCGGTGGAGACTGCTGGTCAGGGGGAGTAGTAAGCTGGTCAGCCGCTCTAACCTCATGGCCCTCACTCCTCCCCCGAACTCCACTATCGTCAGGATTCTCATCAACAATTTGCGGTTGGCGATGAAAGAACTCATTTATACAAACTCCATTAGGTTTCACAGGTGCATCCATGTCGTTGAAAGGAAAGTTATTTTCCAAAAAAATAACATCACGAGAGACAAAATAAACCTTCCTCTCCAAGTCATAAAGCCGCCAACCCTTTTGCCCAAAGGGATACCCGACAAATATACATTTCTGAGAGCGAGGACCAAACTTATCCCGCACTCTAGGATGATAATGAGCATAACACAAGCTACCAAAAGTGCGTATAAGAGAGTAATTCGGAGATTTGCCAAACAAAACGTCGTACGGAGATTTTCCATGTAACACATGAGAAGGAGTTCTATTGATCACATAGGCAGCCGTCAAGACACAGTCACCCCAAAAACTCAACGGAAGGTTGGCTTGAAAACGTAAAGCCCGAGCCACATTAAGTAGATGTTGATGCTTACGTTCTACCCGACCATTTTGTTGAGGTGTATCAACACATGACGTTTGATGTAACATTCCCTTCTCAGCATAAAAACGGTGTAAGCAAGTAAATTCAAGCCCATTGTCACTTCTTAAAATTTTAACCTGTTTATGGAATTGAGTTTGAACCATAGAACAAAAATCTTTGATAATCTGTCCAACCTCACTCTTAGCACTCATTAAATACACCCAAACGGCCCGCGAGAAATCATCAACAATGGTGAGAAAGTAATAAGCACCGCAACTAGAAGCAACTTTGTAAGCACCCCAAATATCACAATGAATCATCTCAAACAAGTCAACTGTTTTACTTCCACTAATCGGAAAAACACTTCTAGTTTGATGAGCGATCATACAAATACCACAAGGTTCCTTAGAGTCAAAAACATCATTGCTCTCACGATAAGCTTTATTACTAGACATAAAAGGCAACAGATTCACTCCCTTTCGGGAGGGATGACCAAGCCGACGATGCCACAATTCGTGCTGTCCAACCACAGTAGTTTGATTAGCTTGAATCCGCTTCGTGGACTTAAACCAATATACTCCGTCACATTGTTCACCCGCTCCAATCAGGGTCCTCGAATTGCGGTCCTGTATGATACATAGCTTATCAGTTACTGTGAGAAAATAATTCAAGGTAGCCAGTAATTGTGAAACAGAGATGAGATTAACATTCAAATCAGGAACATATAACACATCCGTCAAAATCAAACCATCACTCAAGACAATTCTGCCTTCCTTAATTGCCGTCGTTTGGTTGCCATTTGGTAACCCAACTGGAGATGGAGAAATATCATACAAACTTTCGAATAAAGAAATATTCCCGGTCATATGATTCGAGCAACCAGTGTCAATAATCCATTGAGTGGCCTTATACTTACCATCATGTGTAGGAGTAACTGCATTGGATGGAGAAGTTTTTAGCATACCCAACAAATGATGCCACTGCGCATCCGACAGTTGCACCCCATTGCGATCGGGTGCGTTTATATATTGGTCTGAGGTGCTACCAGAGGATTGACCAACAGCATTTGCCATATTCCCACGTCCACGACCGTTGCTCCGGCCACCACGGGTGTACTTGCCGCCGCCGCCACCCCTGGCTGCTGCCCTATTTTCAGAATACCACCAGTCAGGAAATCCTAGGAGCTGGAAGCAGTTGTTTTTGGCGTGCCCGACTTTGTTACAATGAGAGCATGTGCCGGTGAAGCGAGGCTTGCCACCCTCTTTGGCAGACGCTGCACCTCGCCCACGAGCAATGCCTTGCACCGCGAAACCCACGGCCTCTTTCTTGTCACTTTGACGAACAATGGAATGATGTCATTCCTCAGTCAATGCCTTGGAAAAGACCGTGTTCAATGGCGGAAGGGGTTCTTGCATGAGAATCTGGGAACGGACCGTACCATGTATGGCTGAGTCAAGACCGATTAAAAATTGGTGAACCTTCTGATCTTCCCTTTCCTTCACCAATGCACCCTTCGCACCACACTTGCAGCTGTAGGTACACGCAGGAGCGGAATAACCTTGTAATTCGTCCCAAATCATTCGGATTTTACCAAAATAGTCGACCACCGAGTCGCCACCTTGTTCAAGACGAGTCAATTGACTCGTTAATTCATGTATTCGAGGTCCGTTTCCAACCGAGAAACGCTGTCGAATATCTTCCCACATTTCCCTAACATCATCAGTAATAGGGACAGTAGAACGGATGGATGCATCGAGGGTGTTATGTAGCCATGCCCCGAGCATCGAATTCACCTGCACCCATGCAGAATATATCGTCGCTTCGGTCGACTTGGGTGGCTGAATCGAGCCATCAATAAACCCAAGTTTGTTGTTCGGTTTGAGAGCATTGCGGACCGATTGAGCCCATTCATTGTAATTATTCCCACGGAGCACCACCGGGGAGATAATTCGATCTGTGTTCGCAGAAGGATGTAAATAATATGGAGACGAAGAATCCACACCCTTGATAGTTTCAGTGTCGCCCATTGCAATAGAGAATACCACAAAGAGAAGAGAAAAAAAAATATTATCAAACCTGCTCTGATACCAAGACAGATTTGAGAATGGAAAAGAAAGAATCGTTCTCTTGTGTTTATTCTGTGCAGCACTTGTGACTGCTGCCAATGTATATATACATCAAACTAGGTTAACCCTAGCTAACTATATTCCTAAATTAATGGCTACTGAAAAGGAAACAAACTATACAGCTAACTATATTCCTAAATTAATGGCTACTGAAAAGGAAACAAACTATACAGCTGTATATATTCCTAAATTAATGGAACAAGATATTTATGAATAATATGAGTAATAGCTAGGCCTAATAACATATTTTGATATAGCATGACCTATGTTGTAATGTTTATTTTGTTGACCGGCCGGAATTTTGGGCCGTAGTCATGGTCTGTAAGCCCATAAGGGTTATATTATTGCCCTTTACTTTATGCACTGAATTTTGAAAAGTAAATTTTATTTTTGCACTCTGATATCGAAAATGTTGATAAAAATTTTCTAAACTAGTCTATTTTGAAAGGCTTTAACGAATTTCACTTGTGGCCGATTACGTGTCTTAAACTTTAAGGGACAGGTCGTGACGCTCACAATTTTTTGGTACATTAATATTTTTGTAGCTTTTTATGTTGCATCAATTTTTTATTTATTATTGGTTCGTCTCAATAAGAATTTCAGAAAAATTAAAAATTATGTTAAAAATTTAAAAAGTAAAAAAATATGAAAAATAAATTAGAAACATGATTTGTGTCCTCACGAACTTTTGATACACCAATTGTTTTGTTAATTTTTTATTTTGTATATTATTGGTTCATCTCGATAAGAAATTTTAAAAATATAAAAACTATGTTCAAAAATTAAAAAATATTACAAATATGAAAAATAAGTTAAGACATGGTTTGTGTCCTCATGACCTTTTGATACACCAAACTTGTTGTAACTTTTTATTTTGTATCAATTTTTTATTGATTATTGATTTTTCTCAATAAGAAATTTAAAAAAATTAAAATTATGTTCAAAAATTAAAAAAATTAAAAAATTAAAAATAAGTCAAAACATGATTTGTGCCTCTAGAACATTTTGGTATACCGCTTTTATTTTGTAACTATTAATTTTTCAAATTTTTTATTTATTATTGGATCATCTTGGTAAGCAATTTCAAAAAATTAAATAATTATGTTCAAAAATTAAAAAATAGAAAAATATATAAAAAATAAATCAAAACATGGTTAGTGCCCTTACGATCTTTTAGTATACTAATTTTTTTGTAACTTTTTATTTTGCATCAATTTTTTATGTTCAGTAAATCGCAATTCGTCTCGATAAGAAATTTAAAAAAAATAAAAATTTATGTTTAAAAATTTAAACAAATATAAAAATATGAAAAATAAGTCAAAATAAAGTTTGTTCTGTCACGACCTTTTGGTACACTAATGTTTTTGTAAATTTTTATTGATTAAAGATTCGTCTCGATAATAGATTTCCAAAAAAACATTATGTTCAAAAATAAAAAAGTAAAATAATACAAAAAATAAGTCAAAACATGATTTGTTTGAACTTATTTTTCGTCTTTAACAAAAAAATTGTTGTATATTATGTTTGATTTGAAACGTTATTTGTGCTTTTATTGTTCATGTCTTTAATAGATAACGTTATCTTTTTTTTTGTTCTAACGGATTGCTTTGTTTGTGTTTTTATTTTAACAGAAAAAGTTATCTGTTAGAATAAAAATACATCTAATAATGTTATCTGATAATATTATTTGATAACAATATCATATAACTATATTTGTATTTTTGTTCTAATAGATAAAGTTATCTGTTAGGACAAAAGGATGTCTGATAATTTTATCAAATAACATTATCAAATAATTTTATCTGATATCATTTTTGTATTATCAGATAATGTTATTAGATTGATTAATTTTATTTCATAACATTATCTCTATTTTTGTTACTGTCATGCCCTCGATTTTTAACATAATTAAAGAAAACAGACAATAGTTGGTAATCCTCACAAACTCACCAAAATATCCCAATTCTCTATCAATACGGAATAATTGTTCCAAATTGTTCACAAGTACAAAAAGTTTATCCCTCCCAAATAACCGTTTGCATGAAGTCAAGATTCCCAAATGTTACATTTGAGTTTAGTTATTTGGATCAAATAAAATTACAACACATCTTTTAAAAAATGGATAAGTAAAAGATGTTAAATAACTCTACGAACGCAACTCATCAAAAGTCATGCAAAAATTCACGCACTCCATACCAAATCCACGCACTCCATGCTAAACATCTGAGGCCGTACTTGAAAATCAACAAAGGGGTGAGCTAACGAGCTCAGTAGGAAAATTCTATATTAACCTTACGTGTATGTGAAATAAAGTGGCATGGTAGATGAACAACATGTAAATCTAACCGATATGTTTTTTAAACACAGCGAATACCAAGAATCATTAGAAACGTTAAGAACAAACATAATTAACGTAGACTATCTTTATATCATTTCATCCCTAATTATACCATCGAACAATACTTCGGTCGCATTCACAATTTGTCCTTCTTAGCATTTCCGTAGGATTCTATTCCATTCCTCCTAGTATTCCACTCGAGAAGTCTAGTTCAATATCTTCCTAGCATTCTTGTAGGAATCTAGTCCAATCATCCTAGCATCCCCTTTGGAAGTCTAGTCTGCGTATCGCGTTACAAAATTTAATACCATTTCATCAATTTTCGAAACATAACTTTGAACAAATAATTGGAACATCATATTTCACTTTATGAGACTCGTACTTTGACTCATTTTCTCAACTCACTCACATAATAGACAAAGTGTCTTGGTAGATCCAACAAGACAAAAACACAAGATCTTGTATAATTATTCCACAAATCATACCCTAAAATTCCCATGCATCAAACAAGATGAAATGCTCAATAATACAAAGAATAAGTCATAAACAACTAAGAGAAGTAAGAAAATCTCTACCTCAAAGATAAAATCTAAGATTTGAGCTCTAAGATGAAGCCCTATCTTTGATGAAGGAAGAGAGCTTCCCAAAGTCCTCTCCAAGTGAAATGCTCACCTCCAAGAGCAAGAAACCAGGGAATCTAGATGGATCCTTTGAGGAATTTGAGAGATTAAGAAGATTGGTCAAGTATTAGGGTTAGAGAGTGGGTATGGAGAAGCTTTCTTATAGAGAGAAAATCTCAAAATTTCATTTGGGGTTTTTGATATTATGTTCTAAAAATCTGATCCGTCCCCTTTAAATTTATGTTTCTACCCCCTGATCGGTCACAAAATAGGCCTGAGTGGTCACGGCTGGCTATTGCCTCAAAATGGAGCCCTTCTCCCCCGACTGGTCATCCAACAAGTCATGGGAGGTCCTGATTGGTCACGGGATAGTCCTGACTAGTTAAGGTTGACCACTCCCCAAAATTTCATTTTCTCTTGACCGGTCACCCAAGCCAACCTCTGACTGGTCATCAATTCTTCCTTCCTCACTCCTTACCCCTTCATCCACACTTCACTATATTATCATTCAATCTCATTTAAAACATGTCTTTATCAATTCTAATCACTATAATATGTTCCAAACACCAAAATAAAACTAATTTTTTTTCTAGGTTCTTACAGTTATAAAGTTATCTGTTAGAACAAAAACACATCTAATAACTTTATCTGATAATTAATTTTTTCTGAACTGTTTTCATATTTAACAAATTTTTTAAATTTCTTTCATATCTTATACTTGTTAGATTTTTTTTATCAACATAAATGATTAATCTAAAATTTTGAACCTAAAACTTGACAAAAATTGAGAAGAAAAGATAAAAAAGATAGTGAGTATAATACCAATTAATTTAGGATAAAACGAATAGTTACATGATTACATTATCTGTTAATATTATCAGATAATGTTATCAATTAGTATTTTTATCTCTTTAACAAACAACCTATCTGTTAGATGGATTAATGTTATCCGATAATGTTATCAGATAACAAACATGGAGTAATGAAAAACATTGTTTATAAAGTATGATTAAAAATATATATATTAAAAACAATCTTTGTGTTTTTTGATAACATTATCGTATAATATCATATGATAATATTATTAGACGAATTAATGTTATTTGATAAACATTATTCGATAACATTGTCAAATAGCTAAACAATGAGTAACGGATAACATTGTTTTTAAAATAGATTGTGTAAAGACCCGTAAAATTTTAATCGAGAAAATAAATAGTTCGAGTAAATTTTTTTATATACTCCACGTATAATTTCTTTTTTTTGTTGCGTTTGCGTACACGAATATGTCGATGTATATATGTGATATGTAATATATTTAGATGTTATGTGTATATATGATTATTATTATAAAAAATAAAAAAAATAATAAAAAGAAAGAAAGGAAATGATATTATATATTTAAACTAATATTTTTTTATATATGTGGGTGTGTGTGTATCTGTGTGTGTGTGCCGTGTGTGTGTGTGTGTGTGTGTGTGTGTGTGCTGGTAAAACAAGAAAAAAACATGGAGCTAGTAACTAGCTCCCTCCATGCCTTCTTCCCCAAATCTTATCTCCAACACCACCACCCTCTCCTGTCAACTCCCTCTCCCATCCACCTCCCATCACCACCAGCCCTACAACCTGCAACAAAACCCAGCTATTTCATGGCTACACCCTCCTCCTCCGTTAGATTTCTTCCAACCCATCTCCACCACCCATTGTTTCTCCTCCTCCCCCTATAAATAGGAACCCATCTCACTCTGTTTTAGACACATCAGAACCTACAAGAAGAAGGAAGGAGAAGAGGAGAAAGAAGGAGGAAGAAAGGAAGAAGAAGATGTTACAAAAATCGCCGGAAGCCGAAACGCGTTCGAAACTCGACAAAACCATCTCGAAACTTCGAACCGATGTAAGATTCCTATTCTAGAGTCTTCGTTTTAATGTTTCGGAGTATTTTCGATTTGTTCCGCGGTGTTTCGGAGCCTCATCGGAGCTCGCCGGAGCTCCGCCCGAAAAAAATGCAGAATCCGGTGGAAAACAGTGAACAGCGGGTGGGAAAATTTAAAAAGATGGGAAAATTACACTTTTCCCTCTTGATTATATGTTATTTAATTAGTTTAAATTAGATTTTTATAAATTACTAATTGACCCCAAAGTTTAAAATATAAAGTATTATTAATTATTATATTACACAATAATCCTATTATTTTATAAAATCACAGATTAGTCCTTATTTTATTTAATTACAGTTTTATCCTTAAAATGCTTAAATTACAAATTTGTCCTAATTTATTTAATTATAAGTAAACCTATTATTATTTTTTAATTAAATCACTATGAATATTATTATTATTATCATCATCATCATCATCATCATCATCATTATTATTATTATTATTATTATTATTATTATTATTATTATTATTATTATTATTATTATTATTTTTACCTTAGACTAATAATTTATTTAATTCACAACCACATTTTAAGATGAATTACATTAATATCTTTGTACTAAAATTTCATAATTTTAGGTAAAACTCTATTAATTTATATGCACATTAAATCCTCATATTATATTTAAATAATTAAGATTATGTAAATCTTATTAAAAAATTTCTTAATCTCACTTGATTTAGATTATATTTTACTCTTATATATATTATAATTTCTTAGAATACATTTTTTTTATGATTAACTAATACTATTGTTATTATTATCTTTTAAAAAATTACACAACCATCTTATTATTATGTGACTTCCATTAACTAGTTTAAATATTAGTCAAGCATGAATTGTCATGATTATTAGTTTGATTAATTTTACTATGATTGATTATTAATACTCAGGGTGTCCCATGGATACCCGAACGTAAACACACTGATAATAATATACGATTAGTTGTTGTGGGTTATGTTCCCCATGAGAATATTATGCGTGTCTTGTAGCCGTGATGCGACATGAGCCGAGTTTTGACTTTAACCAAAGGATGTGATAGACCCAAGCTTTTGTATCACCCAAGCACTGTAATTTAGCCGTGTCATGCGTTTAGCCAAATTTCGCTTGAGCCGAAATTATATCTAGCCCTATCGTGCCATTTATAGTCTAACGGTCTTCTAGTATAAACTTTAAACTTATATTGTCCGGCACGGTAGTGAAAGGATATAATGTTAGGGAGAGCGTATTGATTGGGAACATGATGATCGGGAGCAGGGCGGTTGGGGCGCAGGGCGGTTGGGAAGCATCGGTTAGTCGGGCGGTCGGGATCGTTATCGTTCGGGAGCACTATACTGAACTTTATTGATTTAGAGAAGCCTATTTGAAATATATGACGAGGTCATTCTTGGAACAATTGATAGAATTATATAACGTGGTCATACTTTAGAATAATTGATTAAAGACGAGTACTCATGGAACAATTTGAATTGATATACTTTGTGTTAGTTATAACTTCAATTATACTATTTCGGTTAAATTTTCTATTTATTATTTTTCGCACTTATTTTATTACATGTTGTTACCAAATTTTGATTACTTCTATACGTTTACACATTGCATATTATTTTAATGTTCTAAAACATTAAAAGGGAAACTTAAGGGTAGGGAACTTATTGAGTGTCAAAACTCATGGTGCAACTTCCTCCTGCCCCTGGTATTTCATAACCAGGTACCGACAACGATGGAGCCGGACCAGACTATACACCATATGATGACGTTTATCCCGCAGAAGACGTGATCGAGCCGTGGATCACTTAGACTAGTTTAGACTGCTCTGACTTTACTTTTAAAGTCTTTTTGAATTTAAACAGTCTCTTTTGAAATGTATTTTGACGATCTCGTGTATCAAACTCGTATTTCAATATAATGATGGTATTTTAGTTACTTTACTTGTTTTATTAACGTGTCCGAAATTCGGGGCGTTACAGATTGAAAATAAATGAGCTGTAAAAACCCCACCAACTAATAATATTAAAAAGAAGAAAAAACACATGTATAATAATAAAACTAAACATAAAAAATAACAAAAAGGTGGTACCGTGCTACAACTTACAGATATCTCTATTCCTAGTGGGCTCTCTCCCTTCTCAATAACAAATGCATAAACCACCGTAATCAACTGTAATGTCCCGATTTTTTGAGACATTAATTAAAAATATTTTCTCTTTATTTTATTATTAAAGCATAAATCAGAGAAATGTCACTCTTATTAAAATAACAAAAATGTGATAAATCAGAGTTTTAAATTGTGGAAGTAAAATTGTCAGAAATACCCCTCTGGGTTTACATTTATTCAAAAAAATGAGATAAACAGAGCATTTAGGGGTAAGACAACGTAACACTGCCAAGGTCTTCTGTAGCAGCTCTCAGCTCTTCTTGCTCGGGCGAAGTCTCCAATTGTTTATCGCAATCTGGTATGAAACACTAGGGCCAGAGAAGTTGCTGCAAATGAGTAATGAAACTCAGTAGGAATTGAAAAAGATGAGAGGAATTATAATCATGTGCATCTCGCCCACTCGAAAACCTTCATCTCAATCGTTCATCGTACAGAAACTTAGGCATGGCACTAAAGAGGAATCAGTTTTTTTTCCTTTAGCTTAATGACTAGTCATGGCTTATTATTTTGGTGATAAATATGTGATTAATGGCTGAATAGGAAAAATTAGTTTCTTGAGTCTATAAAAAAATATGTAGGAACCTTGGATCCATTCACTATTTTATTTTCATAAAAAGAGCTTGAGTTGGACAAATTGGAGAATGGGTCTTGAGGAGGAAATCACTGCCGAGCTGAGTTTCTATGAGATTAGTTTCCGTTCTTCGTTTCCTTCATCAACCGAGGTAGGATTCCATACCTACCGCCCTTAGATTCATGAATTGATTATTTTGTGTGAAAATAAATTGATCACGTTCTTCATTTTTTTTTCTATATAACCCATGCTCAGTAGATTCATGAATAATATTCCTTCTGTTCCAGTAGTCTTCCTAATTTGTGTATAAATATGTTTCGGATGCATCTCGTAGAAAATTTTACCTCCAACCCTTAGATTGTGTAGTTTTGATAAAAATGATTACCTTCAACCCTATTGCGTACCAATTCGTCTTTGCAAGGCGAAACGCAGTAGGAGAAATCATACCTTCACTCTTAAGATTTTGTACTTTTTTTTTATTGATATGATTTAAAAATTAACTCTGCTAGTTGATATTCATGAAAATTGAGTTCTTTAGGTTATGTATTTATTTATTTTTGAAGGAATTGATTTATTTTTCTTGACATACCCTTGCTCGTGAAAATCTCAATCTCATATTTTGCTTTTAGTTTGAAATTTGAGAACGAACATGATATGAGTAGCTACAGTAAGACTTTAATATTTTCAAATCTTCAAAAAGTTCAGAGATGAGCACAATCACAATGGTTCATTATCTTGATGCTGAGAAGAACACATGTTTAGTACTTGAGCCTTACAGGATTTTTTTTTAAAATAATAATAATAATTTTGACATGATCTATCATTTTTCCTAACCATATTAAGTTCAAATTCTTTATTTTGCTCAACAAATAAAGCACCATCAGTATCCATACCTTCAGTAGTTTGGGCACATGATTATGAAAACAAAATGTATTTTCGTGCGAGTATGAATATCTTTTTTTATAATTGACATTGATTGTACTTTGGGGAAACATAGATTAAACGTTAGGGACACCGGTTCGAATGACATTTGGATAAGGCAGCGGAGGGTGTCGAGTGTGTATTATAAATACTTGAATTGTGAAGAGACAAGTCAGTGAACGTTAATGGAAAAGAATAAAATTGATTTGAAAGGCCCGTCGTGGCAAAGTTATTGTTGGGCATCGTCCCGTGTTTGATTTTGTGGATATGTTGAAAGGACCCCAACTAGGAGTTGCTGGAGACGGTTGAGGGTAACTTCGGGGACATTTGCGAAGGCAGCTTCGGACCCCAAGGGAGTGACGGCCAGTGTCTTAGGCGTCCTTGAGCTGGTTAAGGGGAAGCGGCTAAGGTTCGCTGGTACCTGACCTGGTGACGCCACGTTCGGTCAGACCTAAATAGGGTGAGATAGTTATTGACCTGAGTGAACACTAGAAGGTTCCTTCCTTGCCAGGTCAGTGTTCAAGTCGGGTACATAACCTTGGACTACAGGCCATGGGTAGGTAAAAACTGGTCAATATCAACTGAGTGCCCTCTGTTAGATAATTGGGTAAGAAATGGCGTTCTTCGGTGGAATTCCTAGAAATTTAAAAAAACGAATTCATAATATACCTTTGTGTTTATCATTTGGTATTTAGCTATAGTTTATTCTGTTATTATTTGCGTTGACTATGTATATCCTATTGAATATGCATGTTATCTCTGGGTTTGGTTGTCGGGTATTGTTTCTTACTGAGTTTCATTACTCATTTGGAGCAATTTCTCTGCCCTTGGTATTTCATATCAGATTGCGATGAGCAGTTGGAGACCTCGCCCGAGCAAGAAGAGCCGAGAGTTGCTAGAGAAGACCTTGGTGGTGTTACATTGTCTTATCCCTAGATGCTCTGTTTATCTCATTTTTTGAATAAATGTAAACCCAAATGGGTATTTCTTACAATTTTACTTCCGCATTTTAAAACTCTGATTTATCACATTTTTGTTATTTTAAGTTTCTAACGGAAAGGAATTGAAAAAGATGAGAGGAATTATAATAATGTGCATCTCGCCCACTCGAAAACCTTCATCTCCATCGTTCGTCATACAAGTTATCCAATTCGTTTAAAAAAATAAATACAAATAACTAAATTTACCAATCAAAACATAAAACAAAAATTTTTTAAACAAAATCTTTAATTCTAATTTTAATTTTAATTTTTTTAAAATTTCGGGTCGTTACATCAACTATTTTAGGAAACTTTATACCTATTTTTTTTTCCGTGTAGTCGTTAGACGATAATGCTTTCTGAAATGGTAAACTCCTAATTTAATTTTTTTTTTTAACTCAATTGTAATTCATGATTTTCACTATTGAATTTTTTCTCTTTAAAACGTGTAAGGTACTTTTTGAAATGATGTGTCAAAAGGAATTCTGGCTCTAATTTACTTATAGATGGATTAATTGTATTACGAGTCTCTCGCTTTAGACCTTTGACTGAGAGTTCTAAAATTTTAGCAGCTTATTGAAAGACAAGACGTGATTACACACACATTGATAATTATTGAATTATTATTTGATTACATTTTTTGTCCTTATTTATTTTTTTATAATTTTTGTTCTGCGTCTATTTTTTTTTAATAGTTATTGGTTCGTTTCAACAAAAGATTCCAGAAAAATATAAAATTAAGTCAAAAAATTAAAAAGAATTCATAGAAGACAAAAATATCAAAAGAAAATTTGTTTAAACTTATTTTTCGTCCTTAGGAATTGTTTTTAGTCACAGCCCCACCACACAAAATGGTAATTACTAAATTATTAATTGATTATATTTTTGTCCTTATTTAAATTTTTTTATAATTTTTTATTTTGCTGTAATTTTTTTAATGGTTATTGGTTTATTTCGACAAGAGATTTCAGAAAATTATAAAACTACATCCAAAAATTTAAATTTTTTCAATAAACGACAAAAAATAAATCAAAACAACACTTGTTTTGGCTTATTTTTTGTCTTTAATTGCATTACGAGTCTCTCACTTTAGACTTTTGACTAAGAGTTCTAAAATTTTAGCAGCTTATTGAAACACAAGACGTGACGTGATCACACACACAATGATAATTATTTGATTATATTTTTTGCCGTTATTTATTTTTTTATAAATTTTTTTTGCATCTATTTTTTTTAATGGTTATTGGTTCGTTTCAATAAGAGATTGCAGAAAAATTGAAAATTACGTCAAAAAATAAAAAAAATTCAAAGAAGACAAAAAAAGCAAAACAAAGTTTGTTTGAACTTATTTTTCGTCTTTAGGAATTGTTTTTAATCACAGCCCCACCACACAAAATGGTAATTCTTAAATTATTGATTGATTATATTTTTGTCCTTATTTAAATTTTTTATTTTGCGGTAACTTTTTTAATGGTTATTGGTTTGTTTCAACAAGAGATTTCAGAAAACTATAAAACTACGTCCAAAAACTTAAATTTTTTCTTATAAATGATAAAAAAAATCAAAACAACACCTGTTTCAGCTTATTTGTTGTCTTTGATTGCATTACGAGTCTCTCGCTTTAGACTTTTGACTGAGAGTTCTAAAATTTTAACAGCTTATTGAAATACAAGACGTGATCACACATACAATGATAATTATCGAATTATTATTTGATTATATATTTTGTCCTTATTTGAATTTTTTTATAATTTTTTCTTTTGCATCTTTTTTTTAATGGTTATTGATTTGTTTCGACAAGAAATTCCAGAAAAATATAAAATTACGTCAAAAAATTAAAGAAAAATTCATAGATGACAAAAAAATCAAAACAAAGTTTGTTTCAACTTATTTTTCATCTTTAAGAATTGTTTTTTAATCACTTCCCCACAACACAAAATGGTAATTATTAAATTATTGACTGATTACGTTTTTATCCTTATTTAAATTTTTTTATAATTTTTTATTCTGCGACAATTTTTTTAATGTTCATTGGTTTGTTTCGACAAGAGATTTCAGAAAACTATAAAATTACGTCCAAAAACTTAAATTTTTTTTATAGACGATAAAAAATAAATCAAAACAACACTCGTTTCGGCTAATTTTTTGCTTTAATTGCAATATGAGTCTCGCGGTTTAGACTTTTGACTGAGAGTTCTAAAATTTTAGCAGCTTATTAAAACACAAGACGTGATCACACGCACAATGATAATTATTAAATTATTATTTGATTATATTTTTTGTCCTTATTTAATTTTTTTTATAATTTTTTTGTGTCTATTTTTTTTTAACGGTTATTGGTTCGTTAAGACAAGAAATTCCAGAAAAATATAAAATTACGTCAAAAAATTAAAAAAAATTCATAGACGACAAAAAAAATCAAAACAAAGTTTGTTTCAACTTATTTTTCGTCTTTAAGAATTGTTTTTTAATCACTGCCCCACCACACAAAATGGTAATTATTAAATTATTGATTGATTACGTTTTTATCCTTATTTAAATCTTTTTATAATTTTTTATTTTGCGACAATTTTTTTAATGGTTATTGGTTTGTTTCGACAAGAGATTTCAGAAAACTATAAAATTACGTCCAAAAAACTTAAATTTTTTTTATAAACGATAAAAAATAAACCAAAACAACACTTGTTTCGGCTAATTTTTTGCTTTAATTGCAATATGAGTCTCGCGCTTTAGACTTTTGACTGAGAGTTCTAAAATTTTAGTAGCTTATTAAAACACAAGACGTGATCACACGCACAATGATAATTATTAAATTATTATTTGATTATATTTTTTGTCCTTACTTAATTTTTTTTATAATTTTTTTGTGTCTATTTTTTTTAACGGTTATTGGTTCGTTAAGACAAGAGATTCCAGAAAACATAAAATCACGTCAAAAAATTAAAAAACGTTTTATAGAAGACAAAAAAATCAAAACAAAGATTGTTTGAACTTATTTTTTGTCTTTAGGAATTGTTTTTAATAACAGCCCCACCACACGAAATGGTAATTATTAAATTATTGATTGATTATGTTTTTGTCCTTATTTAACTTTTTTATAATTTTTTATTCTGCGGCAATTTTTTTAATGGTTATTGGTTTGTTTCAATATGAGATTTCAGAAAACTATAAATTACGTACAAAAACTTAAATTTTTTTTATAAACGATAAAAAATAAATCAAAACAACACTTGTTCCGGCTTATTTTTTGTCTTTAATTGCATTTCGAGTCTCTTGCTTTAGACTTTTGACTGAGAGTTCTAAAATTTCAGCAGCTTATTAAAACACAAGACGTGATCACATACAGAATGATAATTATTGAATTATTATTTGATTATATTTTTTGTCCTTATTTGACTTTTTTATAATTTGTTTTTTGGGTCTATTTTTTTTAACGGTTATTGATTCGTTACGACAAGAGATTCCAGAAAATATAAAATTACGTCAACAACTTAAAAAAAAAATCATAGAAGATAAAAAAATCAAAACGAAGTTTGTTTGAACTTATTTTTATCTTTAGGAATTGTTTTTAATAACAGCCCCACCACACAAAATGTTAATTATTAAATTATTGATTGATTATGTTTTTTTCTTTATTTAAATTTTTTATAATTTTTTATTTTGCGGTAATTTTTTAATGGTTATTGGTTTGTTTCGATAAGAGATTTTAGAAAATTATAAAACTAAGTCCAAAAACTTAAATTTTTTTATAAACAATAAAAAATAAATCAAAATAACACTTGTTTCGGCTTATTTTTTGTCTTTAACTGCATTACGAGTCTCTCGCTGTAGACTTTTGACTGAGAGTTCTATGATTATAGCAGCTTATTGAAACACAAGACGTGATCACGCACACAATGATAATTATTGAATTATTATTTTGATTATATTTTTTGTCCTTATTTGATTTTTTTTATAAATTTTTTGTTTTGCGTCTATTTTTTTAATGGTTATTGGTTCGTTTCGACAAGAGATTCTAGAAAAATATAAAATTACTTCAAAAAATTAAAAAAAATTCATAGAAGACAAAAAAATCAAAACAAATTTTGTTTTAACTTATTTTTCGTTCTTAGGAATTGTTTTTAATCACAGCCCCACCACACAAAATGGTAATTATTAATTTATTCATTGATTATGTTTTTGTCCTTATTTAATTTTTTTTATAATTTTTTATTTTGCGGCAATTTTTTTAATGGTTATTGGTTTGTTTCGACAAAAGATTTCAGAAAACTATAAAACTACGTCCAAAAACTTAAATTTTTTTTATAAATGTTGAAAAATAAATCAAAACAACACTTGTTTCGGCTTATTTTTTGTCTTTAATTGCATTACGAGTCTCTCGCTGTAGACTTTTGACTGGGAGTTCTATAATTTTAGCAGCTTATTGAAACACAAGTCGTGATCAAACACATAATGATAATTATTGAATTATTATTTGATTATATTTTTTGTCCTTATTTATTTTTTAATAATTTTTTGTTTTGCGTCTATTTTTTTTAATGGTTATTGGTTCGTTTCAACAAGAGATTCCAGAAAAATATAAAATTACATCAAAAAATTAAAAAAAATTCATAGAAGATAAAAAAATCAAAACAAGTTTGTTTGAACTTATTTTTCGTCTTTAGGAATTGTTTTTAATCACAGCCCCAGAACACAAAATGGTAATTATTAAATTATTGATTGAATAGGTTTTTGTCCTTATTTAATTTTTTTTATAATTTTTTATTTTGCGGCAATTTTTTTAATGGTTATTGATTTGTTTCAACAAGAGATTTCAGAAAACTATAAAAGTACGTCCAAGAACTTAAATTTTTTTTATAAACGATAAAAAAATAAATCAAAACAACACTTGTTTCGGCTTATTTTTTGTCTTTAAATTTTTTTTATATTTTGGATATAATTTTGTACTTTTTAGATTTCCGTTGTGGAGATGAACTAATATCCACAAAAAAAAAAAACTTAATGTAACAATAACAAATGCAAAAAAAAAAAAGAAACAAAAAAAATCTTACTTTTCTCCAATTTGATACAATAGACTTTAAGACCTAATTAGGCTTATTTTGATGGATTGATGGTATTAAAACTTGTTCATTGAGGACTTATAGCATAAAAACCTCTTAAAAATATTTATGAAACGTGCATGACTAAGCATATATGCCCCATATAATGATGCGGTTGGGCGCGTGGGTACGTCGGAGAAGATGGTCCATTTAGGTACGTATGTTTGATGTTGCTCGTCCTATTTTTTTTGCTGTTGCGTATTTTAGATTGCGCAATTGTGTTGTCCATATATATATATATGGTTGGTCGTGCTAGCTCTACTCTGGCCAGGAAATCTGCTTTGGATGTTGATTATTCTTTCACTATGGAATTCAATAGTGAGTTTTGATTTAGCTAATTCCTTATTAGTCCAAAAGTACTTCCCTAGCTAGGTGGAGTTTGTTGAAAATTCTTACAATCTAGCTAATTCCTTTTGTCAACATCTTATTATTCTTCTTGGATTCAATAATTCGTAGTAGATTATATAAAGAACTGATAAGACCCCATAGACAAATGCAAGCCTGATCAGTACTTGATATACACAGTACACACAGACACACATACACAAACTCTCTTACATATTGCATCCCAAAAAATAAAAAAGAGAAGGTAAAAATGAAGGTCTTGGTTATCTCAAGACAGACCATCAAACCTTCTTCCCCAACACCTAACCACTTGCGCCATGTCCAACTTTCCTTTCTCGACCAAATCAACAATCCAGTTTTTATGCCTATGATCTATTTCTATCCGCCGGGGCTTGGGACTGATCATGAAATCAGAGCCAAAACCCTCGAAAGAACCGACGGACTAAGAAGTTCCCTATCCGAGATATTAACGAGATTCTACCCACTAGCCGGCCGTGTGAAAGAAGAAAGATTCATCGAGTGCAATGATGCGGGTGTTTACTACTTGGAAGCCGAAGCTAAATGCAAGCTATCCCAATTTCTTGCCCAACCAGACCCCGCCAAGCTCAACAATTTGCTTCCTTGTAAACTGGAAGATGCAGGGGATTTGCTATTGGCAATTCAAGTGAATGTATTCAACTGCGGTGGGATTGCGATTGGGGTTTGTTTTTCTCACAAAATTGCAGATGCCATATCAATCATCACCTTTGTGAATAGTTGGGCTGGTGTTGGCAGGGGAGACCATAGCGATGGGGTGGTCCTTCCTTGTTTTAATCTAGCTACCCTCTTTCCCCCTAAAGATATATCAGATTTTAATCCAAATGTTGGGATTGCAAAAGAGAAGATTGTGACAAAGAGGTTTGTGTTCAGTGAATCTTCCATATCGAGTCTTAGAGGCAAATATGCAGCACAACCAACTCGCGTTGAGGCGCTTTCGACTTTCATATGGAGCAGATATGTAATTGCTACACCGGAAGTAGCGGCAATCACTCAAAGGTACCTTTATATTACTTCTTCATTGAGCAAGTTATTGTATGTGTGTCAGTATACCTCACAAGGGTTTGCAAATAATTTCTGTTAAATTTATTTTTCTATTTTGTGGTATATTACCTTTAATCAGTTCGTGATAGTATCGAAATACATAAGTTTATCGATGAGTATATCTACAAATTGTGAGTCGTACCATGTTATGGTAACTTTGTTAAATCGTAATTTATGGTAAATTTATTTCAGGAGAAATTATGATAAATTTAGAATCCCTTAAAATTATTAGAAATTGGTTAAACATTTATTATCTTGGTGATAAACTATACTTTTGCTGTTATATTTAGATCGAAGTTTATTTCATAATAAATTTATAATATTTTGTGATAAATCTACAATCAGTACGTTCTTCATCATAAGTTTATAATCCTAACTTGTTTTACATATTATGGTAAATTTGTTGTTAATGTAGATTCAGTATAGCTAAATTTTACACAATTTTTGTTTAATATTAATTTAGTAATAAATTTTTTTTTGAAATATGTTTTTGTATCAGCATTTTTTAATTATGTTACTTTGATAGATTTATTATTTTATAAATTATACTTATTTTAGGCAACCCAAAATTGAAGAGAGAAAGATAAGAAAGGAGAAGGTTAGAAAAGAGAAAAGAATATTCAATTTTTTTAAAAGATAAAAAATAACTCACAAAAGTAAGTATAGGACTAAATTGGCAATGGTCTTTAAGGATTAATAATTAAGAACCCCTATTATCATTAGAGTCGCTTTTAATTTTATTATTCATTTGTCTTGGCAAAATATATTTAAAATTAAAAGGTTATGACTAAAATTCTGAAAAAATCTACTAAACGCGAAAAAAAGTCTACAGAAGTTTTTTTCACCGTCTTTAGTGTATGTCAAATCGTTATTATCTTAATTTTCTTGAAAATGGATTCCTAATTTATATTTTTTTGATTTCTCTCAACGAGACGAATAAGTAATCTAAAAAATTAGACGCAAATTTAAACAAAAGATCGTTAAATATCGAATAATAGCAATTGAAAAGTCAATTTAAGGATCTCAAGTTGCAATCTTTTTATTTTTAATGTTTAATTGCATTGTGGTTTAGTTTTGGTCCTTATTGATGAAGCTTGCCTAAACTCTCAGGGCATGTTTGTTAGGTGTTATATATAGAAAGAGTTCAATGTTATCATACAATTAAGATATACCTATTCGGATTTGTAATATTCAAAATTTGTTTACTTTCTTTTATTCTGAATAAGATATCCGGGATACTATATATTAAACTAATTTTTGGAAGGGTGTAAGATTGTCGATATTAATTATGAATACCCTTTACTTTATTAGCATGTATGGAGAGAGATAGTTAGAGAGTGATTCTTTCATCTTTCTAATTCAAGATCATGCCTTTTGGTTGTGGTCCCAAAAGGCAAAAGAAAATACGTACGAAGGATTCGTAGGTGTGAGTCGTGCTAGGCGATTAAATAAGACGTGGTCCAAGACCTCTAAGGATTCCGGAGGCAATTTCCTATGGATTTACGGCAACAACATATAACACGAGTGGGGGTACTTGTAGATTCGGCTAGGGAGGCTTAGTCCATATAGTTGTGGATTTCCTACTAGATTGTAAGATCTCTGGTACCTAACCGCGCATATACCAGTGCTTGACTCTCTCCTATGGTCTTTTACCCTGTTTAGAGTTTTTTCACGTGTATCTTTATGATTGATTGATTAATTTCTTATTGATTATATATATAAGGTCCTATAGTTATGTGGATTAGGTTAATCTATTAATTCAAACTTTACAAGTTGACAGTGGCTTGATGTTCTCCATCTGTTATCCAATGATGTAACTCCCATTATCTTATTGAATTTCTATTTGATGTTGTTGAGCCTAATGGATTAAAATTTCCTTGTGCAAATTCCCAACAGGCGCTATGCAGTGGTGCAAGCAGTGAACCTACGTCCGCGAATGAGTCCCCCTCTATCAGAATCATATTTCGGTAATCTGAGTCGATTTGCAGTGTCATTGCCGTCGTTAGACACTAAAGAAGAGGGGTTCGGCCTCGTTACCCTCATGAGGCAAGAAATATCCAAAATAGATGCTACATACATGAAGAAACTTCAACAGGGAGATGAGCACTTGAATTTCATCAAAGGAAGGGCTGAAAATTTCACAAAAGGGGAGGTGGTTTCCTTTAGATTCACAAGCCTTTGCCATTTCCCTCTGTATGGAGCTGACTTTGGATGGGGAAAGCCAATGTGGGTGACCATGGCCACTTTGCCTTACAAGAATTTAACACTCTTCATGCCCACTAGATATGGTAAAGGAATTGAAGCTTGGATTAATATGGAAGAAAATGACATGGCCAGACTTGAAGCTGATGAAGAGTTTGTTGCGTTTGTTTCTGCTTCTACTACTCTTGCTCTTCCAAGCTCCTTGTAGAATTTTACCACCACAAATAAGTGCATGGATACTTTAAAATAAAAATGATTTTGCTTAAATAATTGAGTCATACAATTTTACGTGTAAAATTCAGTGATCAATGTTTCACAGGTATTGTCATGTAATTGAAATCATGCATGTTCCACAAATTTTTTTTTAAGGAATCACTTACTTATCTATTGTTAATGTTGTTTCTGGTGTACGAAAATCAAATTTCCAGTCACGCAATATGTTACACAGTAGAACACAATAACAGAAAAATTACAGGAACTTACAGAAGCCAATCTTAGAGTTCCGAAAATTGGCGAATCGAAGCGAGTAAATTACTCTGTCCTTCAAGCAAATTACGTCTCCCACACTGGTGCTAATGGGACAATCGGACGTTTGCTTGCCAAGATACAACGACTATCGACGAAAAGAGGTAGCACTTCGATCCTCTCGACAGGCGAACTGAAAAACAGCGGCGTAATCTCAGACATAAATAATATGAATGCAATGCGTGAGTGCAGAGGATTTTTTGGTACCGAAAAAATGAAGACAGCCTTCTGGTTTTATAGGCACAGAGGTGTCTGTTCGGAGGCATTGCAACTGACCGGAAAATTGCGACTTACCGGAAAGTTGCAATTGTTCGGAGAAGGACGCGTCCCTTAAAAAAACGCGTCTGGATATAATTTTAGAAGATGGATATCCGTCCGCGGGTTGGGCCATGGGTTAAAAGAAAATTAAATTCGGTTGGGCCTAGCCCAGTCCGAATTAATTTCTTCTAAAAAGAATATATTCATTAGCATTAGCCCAAGCTCGTGCCCGTGCCCGACCCTCCCACGTGTGTGGAATTGTGTGTGCGCTCGCTCGCTCACAAAATTTCTATGACCCTAAGGGCCAAGCCCTTGTGCAAAAATCCTAGTAACAAACTCAAGAATTTTTCCTTCTCCAACCAATGTGGGACAAACCCACATCCCTCCTTCTACCTACATTCATGTATGAGCATATAGCTCACTTTAAGAGCAATTTCCAATTCATCCCAAAATTATATATGAAAACCAACCACATGAGGTTTATCTCTACTAGGAGACGAACACAACCGTATATGGGACCACCTCGTTCGAAGACCGGGTCCCACTTAATTTGTAACTTCAAAATTGAGGTTTTCAATTTTTTTCCAACAATCCCCCACATGAATGAAATTGGCAGAATAAACCATGCTATGAGAGTGCAAATGCAGATGCAAATGTTCTGAGAATACAGTAGGACATATTCCGCATAGAGTAAGGTAGCTTGTGGCTTTGAACCTTCTCCTGTGAGTAACTATCGGATTTACTAGCTAACCAGTGAACGCAATGTCTTGAACTGTTCAACCGTTTGTGTAAACCAAGACAACAACCATCACACGAAATACTTCCTGACACAGTTTGGTTCTTACGGTTGTGCCCATTATGGCCTTGGGACACTCCTGGTGTTCATGAATGTTTATAGAGATTTCAGCCCTTGACAATCTCATAGAAGCGACCCCTTCACATTCATATAGGTGACTCTTATTAAGAGTATCCTGCTATACTCCATTTGGTTTACCAAATATAAGAATAATTAAAAACAATGCTTAACCTAAAACGCTGCAGGCATCACTGTTTTATCATAGGAATGGGTAGGAGACATAGTCTCCACAGTGATATTCTTAAGTCACATACAACTCGGTTGTCCCTTTGAATCTAGATTTTGGGATCTCTAGTCAGCTAGGTAGGGTTGCCGTTATAGCAACTTTTATGACATGGGCTTTAGCCCCATTCCCCTCGATATTTTGACAACTAATGCTGTAGTTAACCCTTTGGTTAGCAGATCCGCGATGTTATTCTTTGGTCTTACATAATCAATAGTAATAACTCCATTAGAAATTAGTTGCCTAACGGTATTATGTCGTTGACGTATATGACGAGACTTCCCGTTATAAAAATTACTCTGTGCTCTGCCTATTGCTGATTGACTATCGCAATGTATGCAAATTGCAGACACATGTTTTTTACCAGTTTGGAATATCTTCTAAGAAGTGACGTAACTATTCAACTTCTTCACCAGCCTTATCCAAAGCAATAAATTATGACTCCATGGTGGATCTTGCAATACAAGTTTGTTTGGTAGATTTCCAAGACACAGTAGCTCCACCTAGAGTAAATACAAATCCGCTTGTGGATTTTGAATCATCGGTATCCGATATCCAGTTTGCGTCACTATATCCTTCTAGTACCACTGGATATCGTGTATAGTGCAATCCATAATCAGCGGTGTATCTTAAATACCTAAGTACCCTGATTATAGCCGTCCAGTGATCCCTTTCGGGATTACTAGTATAGCGACTTGGCTTACTAACTGAATATGTTATATCTGGCCTTGTACAATTCATCAAGTACATAAGACTTCCTATAACACGAGCATATTCTAATTGAGAAACGCTCGTACCTATATACTTATATAGGTGCAACCTTAAGTCTACCGGTGTTTTTGCTATGCTCTTGTCATTCTTGTTGAACCTTTCGAGTATCTTCTCTATATAATATTTTTGAGACAAGATGATAACTTCAAACGTTCTAGTAATTTTAATTCCTAGAATGACGTCTGCTAGACCTAAGTCTTTCATATCAAATTTTGATTTTAACAATTTCTTTGTGGCCTTGATTACTTGATCATTACTACCAATTATTAGCATATCATCCACATATAAACATACAATGACATAACCTTTGTCAGTCTTTGTGAGCGGGTGAGCTCACACACAATTTCGCGCGCGCCGCCGTCGTCCATCCGGGCGGGGCGGGTCGGGTCGGGCACGGGCTCGTGGGCTGTGGGTTGTGGGCTTGGGCTTGGGCTAATGAATATATTCTTTTTAGAGAAAATTAATTCGGATTGGGCTAGGACAAACCAAATTTAATTTTCTTTTAACCAATGGCCCAACCCGCGGACAGAAACCCATCTTCTAAAAATATATCCAGATGCATTCTTTTTAGGGACGCGTTCTTCTCCGAACAATTGCAACTTTCCGGTAAGTCGCAACTTTTTGGTTAGTTGCAATGCCTCCGAACAGACACCTCTGTGCCTATAAAACCAGAAGGTTGTCTTCATTTTTTCTGTACCAAAAAAATTCTCTGCATGCACGCATTGCATACATATCATTTTTGTTTGAGATTATGCCGCAGTTTCTTGGTTCGCCTGTCGAAAGGATCAAAGTGCTGCCTCCTTTCGTCGATAGTCATTGTATCCTGAGAAGCAAACGTCTGATTGTCCCATTAGCACCAGTGTGGGGGACGTAATTTGCTTTAAGGACAGAGTAATCTACTCACCTCGATTCGCCAATTTTCGGAACCCTAAGATTGGCTTTTGTAAGTTTCTGTAATTTTTCTGTTCTTGTGTTCTACTGTGTAACATATTGCGTGACTGGAAATTTGATTTTCGTACACTGGAAACAACATTTTCACACGGGTTGGCATGATAGCAACGCGTGCACCACTTATTTCACGTTTCACAATCTAATAATTTAAGAAATAATTGTCCAAAAGTACTTCCCTAGCTAGGCGGAGTTTGTTGAAATTTCTTACAATCTAGCTAATTCCTTTTGTCATCATCTTATTATTCTTCTTGGATAAGAACTGATAAGACCCCATAGACAAATGCAAGCCTGATCAGTACTTGATGTACACAGTACACACACAGACACACACACAGACTCTCTTACAGATTACATCCCAAAGAATAAAAAAGAGAAGGTAAAAATGAAGGTCTTGGTTATCTCAAGACAGACCATCAAACCTGCTTCCCCAACCCCTAACCACTTGCGCCATGTCCAACTTTCCTTTCTCGACCAAATCAACAATCCAGTTTTTATGCCTATGATCTATTTCTATCCGCCGGGGCTTGGGACTGATCATGATATCAGAGCCAAAACCCTCGAAAGAACTGACGGACTAAGAAGTTCCCTATCCGAGATATTAACGAGATTCTACCCACTAGCCGGCCGTGTGAAAGAAGACAGATTCATCGAGTGCAATGATGCGGGTGTTTACTACTTGGAAGCCGAAGCTAAATGCAAGCTATCCCAATTCCTTGCCCAACCCGACCCCGCCAAGCTCAACAATTTGCTTCCTTGTAAACTGGAAGATGCAGGGGATTTGTTATTGGCAATTCAAGTGAATGTATTCAACTGCGGTGGGATTGCGATTGGGGTTTGTTTTTCTCACAAAATTGCAGATGCCATATCAATCATCACCTTTGTGAATAGTTGGGCTGGTGTTGGCAGGGGAGACCATAGCAATGGGGTGGTCCTTCCTTGTTTTGATCTGGCTACCCTCTTTCCCCCTAAAAATATATCAGATTTTAATCCAAATGTTGGGATTGCAAAAGAGAAGATTGTGACAAAGAGGTTTGTGTTCAGTGAGTCTGCCATATCGAGTCTTAGAGGCAAATATGCAGCACAACCAACTCGCGTTGAGGCGCTTTCGACTTTCATATGGAGCAGATATGTAATCGCTACACTGGAAGTAGAGGCAAACACTCAAAGGTACCTTTATATTACTTCTTCATTGAGCAAGTTATTGTATGTGTGTCAGTATACCTCACAAGGGTTTGCAAATAATTTCTGTTAAATTTATCGCGCGTAATTTATTTTTCTATTTTGTGGTATATTACCTTTAATCAGTTCATGATAGTATCGAAATACATAAGTTTATCGAAGAGTATATCTACAAATTGTGGGTCGTACCATGTTATGGTAACTTTGTTAAATCGTAATTTATGGTAAATTTATTTCAGGAGAAATTATGATAAATTTAGAATCCCTTAAAATTATTAGAAATTGGTTAAACATTTATTATCTTGGTGATAAACTATACTTTTGCTATTATATTTAGATCGAAGTTTATTTCATAATAAATTTATAATATTTTGTGATAAATCTACAATCAGTACGTTCTTCATCATAAGTTTATAATCCTAACTTGTTTTACATATTATGGTAAATTTGTTGTTAATGTAGATTCAGTATAGCTAAATTTTACACAATTTTTGTTTAATATTAATTTAGTAATAAATTTTTTTTGAAATATGTTTTTGTATCAGCATTTTTTAATTATGTTACTTTGATAGATTTATTATTTTATAAATTATACTTATTTTAGGCGATCGAAAATTGAAGAGAGAGATAAGAAAGGAGAAGATTAGAAAAGAGAAAAGAATATTCAATTTTTTTAAAAGATAAAAAATAACTCGCAAAAGTAAGTAGGACTTAAATTGGCAATGGTCTTTACGGATTAATAATTAAGAACCCCTATTATCATTAGATTCGCTTTTAATTTTATTAGTCATTTGTCTTGGCAAAATATATTTAAAATTAAAAGGTTATGGCTAAAATTCTGAAAAAGTCTACTAAACGCGAAAAAAGTCTGAAGAAGTTTTTTTCACTGTCTTTAGTGTATGTAAAATCGTTATTATCTTAATTTTCTTGAAAATAGATTCCTAATTTATATTTTTCCGATTTCTCTCAACGAGACGAATAAGTAATCTAAAAAATTAGACGCAAGTTTAAACGAAAGATCGTTAAATATCGAATAATAGCAACTGAAAAGTCAATTTAAGGCTCTCAAGTTGCAATCTTTTTATTTTTAATGTTTAATTGCATCGTGGTTTAGTTTTGGTCCTTATTGATGAAGCTTGCCTAAACTCTCAGGGCATGTTTGTTAGGTGTGTTATATAGAAAGAGTTCAATGCTATCATATAAGATATAGTTATTTGGATTTGTAATATTTAAAATTTGTACGTTTTACTTTCTTTTATTCTGAATAAGATATCCAGGATACTATATATTTTATTTATTTAGAACTATCTGGGGTACTTAAAAATTTACCACTAATAAATACTTCGTAAAAATACAAGGAAAAAGAATATTGGAATAGATCAAGTGAGACCCATGACCAATGCCTAAAGAAAAGGAATGCTAGCTAGTCTTATCTGATTCCACTGTGGGTTGATGTGTTGCGTCTCCTGTATGGCTATTTATCTTTTGGTTCGTGCGCAGTCAAGATCAAATGTATAGAAGTTTGGAGGATCTAACTTTTAGGGATCAATTTCATTCATCACTAATGAGGACTCAATTAAAATTGTGCATGAAGTGATTATAATTTAAGAATTTAAAAGAAAACAAAATTTAAAACAGACCATACATCAAACTAATTTTTGGAATGGTGTAAGATTGTCGATATTAATTATGAATACCCTTTACTTTATTAGAATGTCTGGAGAGAGATAGTTGGAGAGTGATTCTTTCACCTTTCTAATTCAAGATCATGCCTTCGGTTGTGGTCCCAAAAGGCGAAAGAAAATTCGTACGAAGGATTCTTGGGGGTAGGTCATGCTAGACGATTAAATATGATGTGGTTCAAGACCTCCGAGGATTCCGGAGTCAATTTGGAGATCATGTGGATTTACGGAAACAACATATAACACGAATGGGGGTACTTGTAGATTCTGCTAGGGAGGCTTGGTCCATAGGTGTGGATTTCCTATTGGATTGTATGATCTCTAGTAACCGAGCATGTAACAGCGCTTGACTCTTTCCTGTGGGTTTTTTTATCCCGTTTAGAGGTTTTTTCAAGTGTATCTTTAGCTTGATTGACTAATTTTGTATTGATTATATATGGTCCTGTAGTTATGTGGATTAAGTTAATCTATTAATTCAAACTTTACAAGTTGACAATAGCTTGATGTTCTCTATTTGATGTTGTTGAGCCTAATGAATTAAAATTTCCTTGTGCAAATTCCCAACAGGCGCTACGCAGTGGTGCAAGCAGTGAACCTACGTCCACGAATGAGTCCTCCTCTATCAGAATCGTATTTTGGTAATCTGAGTCGGTTTGCAGTGTCATTTCCATCATTAGACACTAAGGAAGAGGGGTTTGGCCTCACTGCCCAAATGAGACAAGAAATATCCAAAATCGATGATACGTACGTGAAGAAACTTCAAGAGGGAGACGAGCACTTGAATTTCATCAAAGGAAGGGCTGAAAATTTCACAAAAGGGGAGGTGGTTTCCTTTAGATTCACAAGCCTTTGCCATTTCCCTTTGTATGGAGCTGACTTTGGATGGGGAAAGCCAATTTGGGTGACCATGGCCACTTTGCCTTACAAGAATTTAACACTCTTCATGCCCACTAGATATGGTAAAGGAATTGAAGCTTGGATTAATATGGAAGAAAATGACATGGCCAGACTTGAAGCTGATGAAGAGTTTGTTGTATTTGTTTCTACTTCTACTACTCTTACTCTTCCGAGCTCTTTGTAGAATTTTACCACCACAAATAAGTGCGTGGATACTTTAAAATAAAAATGATTTTGCTTAAATAATTGAGTCATACAATTTTACGTATAAAATTCAGTGATCAATGTTTCACAATTAATTGCTCAGATTTTGTCGTGTAATTGAAATCATGTATGTTCCACAATTTTTTTTGTAAGGAGTCTCAAACAAAGAAAAAGCTGTCCAAAATCATTTGGTCATACGACATTGTTGTTGTAAAATTACTTACTTATCTGTTGTTAATGATTGTGAATCTGATGGTCAAATTTCGTTTAATAAGTTGGTTTAATGACTTATGCTGAGTTTTAATTAAAGAAAAGAGAAACCACTTTTATGTATGGTCATTACTCAAAAAAATTCACTGTGTCGACAGAGGATGAGGACGACATGAACTAAATTCAACAGGTGCTGAAATGTGGTTAGTTGAAAGATGGTTGTATGTTTCCCTGCCGTGTTTTAGGAATTCACTACGAGCACAAAAAGAGTTCAAATCAAACAAGGAAGCAATAAAATTACTTTTATTAATTACACTAAAGACTTCGACACAGTACAAAAACTTATTCTACTAATACCACTAGTGTCTCTCCATCCTGCGACGAGTAGAGGGTTTGGCACCATGAGCTAGGTGAGCAACATGCATTTCAAACAAAATCCCAGCAATCAAAATTTAATGCCTCTTATCTGTCATACGATGAGCAGAGAGCCTGGATCCCCTCCTCAGCATGACAACACTAGGCAACATTCTTCAATCAAATAAAAATTTCAAGTTGCCCAAATGGAAAAGGGAAAACCACATTTAATCAAAAGTTGTACAAAGATGTATCACTATACAAGATCACTACAACAAATAAGACATTGAATAGCATAATTTCATAGCATTCTTTTCATTATGCTATAATAAAGGATAACAATAGCATTTGATTACGAGACTTGTATTCTATCGGGATCTCCATAGTTTATATCTCTCTTTTTTTTTAACGTAAAGGTAAAAATATCCTAGTATACATATACATATACATATATATATATATATATATATTTATTTATCTCAATTATATCATATATAAACCTCTTGGTAAAAATAATAAATTAGTTTTAGGGACCCCTAACCTCGACGGATTGCTCCCTTAGAGTAATATTTGGTTTAACCTTCAGTTATCACTTATGCTTACACTACAAGAAAAAACATCAACGGTGACACCCTTAGAGTACAACTTGTCACTAAATATAACAAATAGTGACAAGGCCGTCTGACCTTGTCACCAAAGATGTTGAGTTCTGCGCGACAAATGAAAGCAATTTATGGTGACAATATTTTGATTTTAATGACAAGTTTTGATGTCATAGAATATTTAATTTTTGGTGACAATGACGTTTTGTCACTAATTATCTCAATTTAGGTGCAAGTAGGAATTTTTTTTTTTTGGTGGTCATTGAAATTTTGAGGTTGTCACTGAAAATTTTTTGGAGTGTCATTAAAAGATGTGTAAAATGAAACTACATAATTTTGATGCCTAAGTGTTCATCACAAAAAATCCCTCAGTACAAGTGTAATTTCTTTTAGCTTCTGTAATTTTTTTTTAAAACTTTAACAATTTTTTTTGTTCCTCCCATTTACATATATTCATTGTTATAATTTTGTGGCAACTCTAATTCATGACATATATATCATTCATTAATTTTGATAGAATTCACCCATGAAAATTGTCATTAATTAATATGTATATATAGATTAAATTTTTTTTTTATAAATATGTAGTTAGATTTTTTGGGGGATAAACCATATAGATTGGATTTCCCTCCAAACTAAAACCTAATTTCCCTCCCAGCTAAATCTAATTTCCCTCCCAAATTGGTCTCTCCCTCTCACACGGCTACAACTCTCTCTCTCTCTCTCTCTCTCTCTCTCTCTCTCTCTCTCGCTCTCTCGCTCAGCCATAATCGCTTAGCCCTGCTCGTCTCTCTCTCTCGGCTGCAGAAGATGTGGCTAAATCTCTCTCACGTGAAGAATCCCTCTCTCTCTCGCGAAGAATACGTCTCTCTCACGAAGCCCTTCAGATTTCTTTGTATCGTCTCACCCCAGATCTGAAATGGTGTTCATGGATCTCGCCTAGCTCCTAATTTGTCTACAGCCTTCAAAAAAATAAAGGTAATGAACCTAAACCAGACTTTATTTTCATGATGTTTAATTGTTGAGGAAGATTAGGTCGACCACATTAAGAATTTTTTTATTTTCGTGCTCCTATCAGGGTTGGATTAGACTAATTATCACCAGACCATGTAATTTTTTTGCAGCATTTTATATTGTTAAGGTCCAAATTCGGCCTCTTTAGACCAACTATCAGAAGCCCATCAGTGGAATTGCTGAAAGCTAAAACAGACGACACATATTGGGTATTTCAGCTTACCTTCTGCACAATTTGAGATTGCAATTATAGTACTCTTTAGAAGGGCAAAATAATTAACTGAACTCAGTGCTAGGCTTTGGTTGTCGGATCCATTCATTTGATTTGAAATCACTATCTATGTAGTGAATCAATTTGTAGTTCGTTTCTTCGAACCGACCTTCGATCGGTGTATGCGGAACCTATGCATGTACATCTTTGATTTTGTTGAAAACTAGAAAGGATTGGCCGTGAACAGGCTGCAAATAAACCACTTTTGAAAACTGTATACTATGCTGATGTCTTTATCTTATTGTTGGAGGGTCATTAGGAAGTTGTTAGCACAATTGCATTGATGGGTATGAGAAGGTGTTTTTCTTTGGTTGAATTTGGATGTTTTGATGTATGTGATAAAGCCGTGGGTGGAGGAAATGGATTGAGACTGCCCTCTATAGTACTGTAAATGCACACATATGGTTCATTGGTGGGTCTCTTAGTATGCTTTAGGGTCTTATACTAGGGAATTCACTCACCCCTTTGGATTATACTAGGGTCTTATAAGCCGATTACTTATTTGAGTTTTTTGCTTGGAGATGAAATCCGTAGCCTGAAATATGATTGATGTATACATAGTGGTTGTAGATTCCATCAGGAATATATTATCTTTGGTTCACAGCCTCTCACTCTTGATGTTTCTAGATCACAATCACCCTGTTAAAATTTAGATCATGAATTCGTCGGTTCGCTTACCAGCTCATGAATTCATATAGCCCAAAAGCATAGTCTCTTTAATCATTCAGAGTAGAATTTGTGAAATTGGTGTTGGATAATCACCCCTTTTGTTCTTGCATAGTACCCCCTTGTATGACTCTGGTGCCTTTATGCTTTAACTGTTGGACCTTGTTTGCAAGACCCCTACCAAGGCTGATGCTTACTTTTGACCATTTCAGAAAAATTTCAAGGCAAGATTATTTGAATGAAGGTTTGTGCCTTCGTGGTATTTGTACATGTCATGATGCGATTATTTAGTCCGCGTAAAACTACTTTAATGTTTGTTATACGTGATAAAACAAGGGTAAATTCCTTTGGGTATATTCTCCTTATTCTTTATATTGTGTGTTTTTTAATTAAATTTTTTGGATTACCCAAAGAAAATAATAAAGGGTGTCTCAATTATTATTGTTTCCTTTCGTTTCATATATATTGCAACGTTAGATGAAAATTGTTAACTAATTTCACACTGGCTAATGGGTTTACTCGGTCATTCATACTGTGGTGCATATATGGTATCGTGTCTTAGCTTCCCCTCAAGAAGACCAGAGTGGCGACGATGACTTTGGATTCTTTGGTCACTAAAGCCAACCCATGTAGGTGTTATAGCATGCATATGCCCTTTCGATGATTGTGGTGAGAGATGGCTGTCAGATTACTGCGGCTAACCATTGCGCGTTTAGAGTTGTGAGAGCTTGTATAACCAATAACAGGTGCCCATGCATCATGGTCTCATTAGTCCATGCTATTCGTACAGTATGCCATTTGCCACACCCCTATTGGGACATATGAAAGTCCAAACAATGAGATGAATGTGTGACCGAGAGTTCACTGAGAAACATGTACGAACGCAATATGTCCATCATGTTTGTTTGCATGCTAACACGGACGCGTACATTTGTCTTTTTAATGCATGCCAATGTGAGCACTTGCAGGGTACATTCATTGTATCTTGGAGACTGATTTCTATAGTTTGCTCTCTTCTGACGTGATTCACCTCAACTTATGTTTCTACCTTAGATGAAGGGCTTTTTTTAAAATACTTTTTATAGTTATCTAAAGTCATCATATTACTTGTTACCTTTGAAGACTTTAGGATGAGTATCATCGAAGTCACTTAAAATCACCATACTAATTGTATTTTTTTTTTTTGCGATTTTGTATAGGTAAGTACGAGATGGAGTTACATTTTAGCAGTTAACCAAGATGAAGTTGAAGATTTTTTGGTAGTTAATTGGAACACTTGTTTTGAATTCTTTTTGTCATTAGAAACATATAATACTTATGGATGTTTGTAGTTTAGCTACTACTATTAGTTAGTTTGAAGTTTTTATTATTGGCGAGTGAATGTTTTAAAGTTGGATGGTAAATGTTGACTTAATAGATATTTGATTTGAATGATATTTTGTTTCTTTGCTATATAAGATTTTGCTAAGGTTGAATCATAACGTATAAATATTGGAAACTTTGTAAGCAGGTAAAAATAATATTTTGGGTGACACAATTATGTTGAGTGTGGTGTCACTGTAGTCCTATTTTTTCGTGACAACAAATATTTGTCACCTTTGTTTGCCCACTATAAAATGTTATTAGTGACATACATTTGGTTGTCATGGTATATATATTCGGTGACAACTTTTGTCATAAGAAAATCTATCTTTAGTGACAGCACATTGTATTCACGTTGCATTCAGTGACATCATGTGTCACGAAAGATTTCTCTTCGGTGACATTATATTAATGTCACAGTTAAAATTTATATTCAGCGACATCATTTGTCACGGAAAATATATTTTCGGTGACACCGTATGCCTGTCACAGTTGACATTATTCCGTGACAGCTACGTCATTTTGTCACCCTTGACTTTTAGTGTCATGGATACAATGACACCTCTTCTTATGTCACGAAGGTGTCACCAATAATAATAGGTGACAAAAACTAGATCTTGGGTGACATTTTTTCATGTCACCAAACATGTTTTTTCTTGTAGTGTTAAAATAAATTATCGACCACCCTTTGGTCTCCGATTATGATTCGATCCAACTTTAAATATCCCTAAATAATTCTGGGATATCTCCTTGTTCACCCAATAGTTACCGAAACGACTTCAAAAAGTCTCTGTTTTGAATGAATTTATAAATTCACCAATTTTTTTTTACCTTCTTTATATTTTCTTTATTTCGGGTTGGGATCTCACAGAAAGAGCTTAAGGAAGCAAGGCTTCATGAGCAGCAGCCATGAGAATAGTCTCGAACTTCCATTCAACTGAAAATAACTTGTTGGCCTCTTCTTCCATAAAAAATGCATTAATGAGTTGTAGCAACACATGTTCTAGTCGCTCCATTCGTGGATCTCGACCTTAACATGGATGCAATTTATGCATATCAATTTCCTGCTCGGGCAAAAATCCCCGATTTCATCTCAGAGATAGATGAACTTCTTTTGCTTCCCTTTTGTTGCTACAGAAGCCTGTATTCTTTTCATTGCCAAGCCCTGGAAAAAAAAAAAAAAAAACCAACCTCAGAGTAAGTGTTTTGACTACGTGTGACTTGTTTTAGTGTGAAAATCTGAAACAAAAGTGTGCGTCGAATAGTTTTGAAAACATTCGATGCTTAGGACCTCTCAAATTCGTCCAAAATTAGGGCCCTCTGGCTATAAGTTTTCCTTTAATATGTACACACACATTTCAAAAAATATTTCCAACTACTGTTGTAGCCTCAGGCAATGCGATTTCTTACTCCTATCTAATGCAAGGCAATGCACACAAATTCCCTAGCTACACAGTTGACCATCTCTTAACTTTAGCATCCAGAGTTTTTGCAAATCTTTGCCGTCACAAATAGATAAAAGTTAGGAAGAAAACATGCATGCAATTATCGCTAGATAGAGAAATAATCGTGTTTCCTCTTTCACAATCTAGAAACCCAGACTACTGTTTCATATTTAGCCAATAATTAGAATCTCCCAATAAGCAAGAATAACCTCAGTGTCCATAGAAGTTGTTTTGAACAACACCAATGTAATACGTAAAATAAAAAATCACATCACCAAACATTGTAGCCATAGTAAATAGAAGTCCTGAAGTTGCATACTTTCTAACATATTTGAGGAATAGATGAAAAAATGAGCGAAAATTGGCCTTGAGTGGACGTTGATCTCAAACTAAAAAGTACGAACATGTACAAAAATTAACTCACTATCAGCTCATGACCCTTTGGATGCATGTCCTTGGAAGTAGGAAGAACTAAAGACTTTTCTATTCCAATACACCAGTTGTGTACGGAGATATACAAACTACGTAATATAAGTGCTATGAGTTAGGTAAGTCAGTCTTTTGCAGTCAAAATCACAACGTGGTCAATGAATAGAGATCAAGGAAAGGGCATCAATTTGTTTTTCCCGTATGAGTACCCTTACAATGAAGGAAAATATCCATTCTATTGAGATGAGATTGCATGATGTGTCCATAGACATTTATTCGTCTTCTCTTGATTGTTGTCAAGGTGAGAAGGGGTACATCCATGGACAAAAGCTTTAATTTTGGGAGAGTTTACAAAGTTTAGAAAAAACAAAAAATTCTCAATTTATCTACCAGTGATTTCTACCTGAAAAACCAAGTCAGCAAAATATAAGTAGAAGTCCACAACTCGGCTCTTACGCTTGTTAGGGACAACTAACGACCTCTTTAAGCTTGTTGAGCCTTTCTGTCATGACTCCCTCAATCCTCTCAAGCCAGGCATCCATTCTTGCTAATGCATTCTCGTTGGACAGCTTCTTCGGCTTCGTAATGATAACGCCATTGCTCCTGCCAAGTTAATCTCCAGAGATTGCCATGTATGCTTGTCACAATCTTTTGCTCTATTATCACATGTTACAGCCCAAGACTTCCCTGCTTGCACTCCATGCGGTACTTAGGCAAATAGCTCTCCAATTGCCCAAGTCGGCCTTCTTACAAAGCTAACTCACCCAACTCCGCACAAGTGAGGCACAAACTCTCTCACTCAAAGACAATAGAATTTGGGTAAGGAAAATCTTTATTACAAAGAATCAATTGTACAAGCTATGCAAGGCTCTTATGAGTGTTCTCTCCCACATACATGTTCTCTAGCTATCAAGCTCTCTCTCTCTCAAATAAGACTCTCCATCTATAGACTTCAAGGAACTTCTTGGAACTATTTAGATCTCTCAAAATTCTACTGTGTCCTAAAACATTTCACACATATCTAGTACAAAGTACAAGTCTTTTACGACTCTAGGATGTTCCATATCCTTTCATAAATCTCTAGAATTCTCCAGCTGCTTCCAGCTCTGTTGGCAACATTCTGAACTCTTTTGGAAATCTTCAAACTTGACTAGGACATTTTGGACTCTTCCTGTAAGAATTGTCCCTAGATTGCAATTCAATTGTTTAATTTATGGGATCATTTAGAATTTATGGACAATTTTATAATTTTTGGCATGTTCGGGGCTTAATGTGAGTATTAAATAAACTTCAAGATTCAAGTGTAATTTTCCAATTTTTTAATATAATAATAGAGTTTGATCGGGTGGACACGTGTGAATCTTCTAGATTCTCGAAGGACGCAGGGAAAAGGCATCGACTTGGGTGTCCAAAGTGTAGATCGAACCGAGAGTTGGTACGGTCACTGACAAATCAAAAGGATCATTGTGTTGCTAGGGGTTATGGTTTCATCATAATCAAAGTAGGATTCTCGTTAAACTAGGGCTTAAAGTTGTTTAATATGTTGTGTTGTACGTTTGTATTTTTGTATTTTTTTGGGCTATATTTGTTGTGGTTCGTGAAAATAGGGTTGTGTTATTGAAAAGTTCAAAATCTGTAGGCTTTCCCAAAAAATCTTGTCTGACCAGTTAAGGTATGGGTATGACCGGCCAAGTAGTTAAATGAAAAATTCTTTAATCAAATCATGATCAAGCAGGATGACATGTTAAACAATTTGTATATGTTCCATGACATTCTAGTAGCCATTCCTAACTGATCAGTATGACTTGTTGACATGTTAAGGTCAAGTATGACCGGTCAAGAGGGGTTGTAACTACTCACCCTAATTATGCTTTTTAATTCTAAAACTTCACAAATCAATTGAATCATCACCCTAACCAATTGATGAGACTATTTTCTAAATTATTTTTGGCTATTGAGTGAATATCATGGGATGAGTGTTGGATAATGATTTTGGTTTGGTGTTATATCACGTGCATGGCTAAGTTGTGTGTTTTGGAGTCTATATGCATGGTCGATTGTCGTCGTGGTGATTACCCTTACTGGTCTCCATGCTCTCCATGAACAGTCGTCAATGAAAGTTCATGAAAATGGGTACTGGTCGACATGGACAGCCGTCGGTGAAAGGCCGTACAATGGCTACCAATCTTCATGGTCTTCATGGATATTCATCGGTGAAAGGTCATAAAAATATATTGAACCCCATAGTTCCCATTGATAGCCATCAGTGAAAGTCCATAAAATCCTATTGGTCTCTATGTGACACTGAGTGGAAGTCCATAAAATTGTACTGGTGTGCAATAGTTGTACGTTGTGGCAGGATCTACTGTGTTGCGTGTGATTCTCAAAATGTGTAATGATAGTACAAAACATTTTTGGAAGATATACTTTTTTTTACAAACTAAAAACCTATCATTTTTGGTGTTTAAAACTTCGTTGAACTGTGGTTTAGTTTGCATCCTATACGAGCTGTGGTTATGCTATTGGATTTATCATTTTTCAAGTAATGATGGAGACCAATGTGTTAAAGCCTTGGAGGATAACTCGAAGTTTTAGTGTTTGGTTTTATTTGATGGTTATTGAATTATTTTTTCATAGGGCAGTTGTGGGCATGATTTATTTGATATATTATTTACATGGGAGATCCAGTGTACAAGATTAAGTTTTTGTTGTTTAACGTTTTATTTGGAACTGATGTAATTGATTTAATATTTATTATTGTTTTCAAAGCAGCAATGGCATGGCGCCATTTGAAGCCTTATATGGATGAAATTGTATATTATCATATTGTTGGACGACGATGGGGAAAGTTGAACTCACAAGGCCAGAAATAGTACAAGAAATGATGAAAAATGTCAAGCTGATTTAGGATAGGGTAAGGTAGGTCAAAATCGTGAAAAAAGCTAAGCATATGCAAACTGGTGAGAGCTTGAGTTTCAAGAAGGTGAGTCGATATTTTCCAAAGTCTCGGCAATGAAAGAAATTGTGCAATTTGGCAAGAGATAGAAATTAAATCCCCGGTATGTTGGACTATTAAAATTGTTGAGAAGATAGGAACGATGGCTTGTCGAGTGCCTTTGACACCAGAATTGGACAAAGTGCATGATGTCTTTCATGTATCTACGTTGAGGGGGCACGTACCGTTTTAGGGCAACTATCAATTGAGTTAATGGAGAATTTACGTTATGAGGAGCGACTAGTATAGATTTTGAACACACGTGTCAAGAAGCTAAGAAACAAAGACATACCATTGGTCAAGGTCTGGTGAGAAAACCAAACAACGGGATAAGCCACATGAGAGAAAGAGTCGTAAATGTGACAAAAATATGCGTAGTTATTTGAATGAGGGACGGTCTTTATTCTTTTGAGTTTTAGTAATGTCATTTCGTTCCACTCATAAACCAGTTGAAATAACTACGTTCAAGTTTGGAGGACCATACTTCTTAAGGTGGGAACGATGTGAGACCTCGACTCTAAAATTTGGCCATTAAGGATAAAATTGGAATGATTTTGGTTAATTTAGGATTGAATTTAATTTTTAACACAAGTTAACTTAATTAGATCAATGGTTGAATATTTACTTTGGAAATGCGATGAGGGCACGCATTATTTGTCGAAGCTTGATTGATCGAAATGAAAGTGATGTATGAGTTAACGGGGCAAGTTGTAGAACAATAACTTAAAAGAGTTGCACTATATATGTTTTCCTAGAACATTAGGTGTTATATTTTCCACGTTGAGGGAGGAGCTTGATGGAAGTCATCAAGGGAATTTGTTTTGGTGTTGCGATGGAGGAGCTTGGGACACCTTAAGCTTTCCTTCCAAATTGTTGTATAAGTTACCCAAGCACCTCAAATCTTTCATTCTATAGTAGTTTCTTGCGTGCGCGCGATAGAGAGAGAGAGAGAGGAGGTTGAAGAAGTACCTCAAGTGGTTAGAACTTAGTATTTGCTAAGAATTTTCTTGGTTTCAATAATGTATTAACGAATTATTCTTAGTTTCCATCGAATATTAGGTTAGTTTGGGCTTTAAAACAAGAAGTTTGATGTTTGGTAGTGACAACCAAGTCTGCCATGGATGAGTAGAGGACAAAACTGAACCTGTGTATCATTTCATTGGTAGACCGATCGCCACTCCAAACGAATGGCCTAGTTGGTAGCCTAACAGTCAGCCTAAGGCAAAATCCATAGTGGTTTGCTTCTAATATGTTGTGATGCTAATGGTCTTCTCTTAACTCTGTGATGACATAATAATACTATAATGCTAATCCAAAAAGTATTTTTGAGTGCCTCAAGCCATTTATGAATTAGCAAAGCCGATATTCGAGGTTATAAAAAATATGAATGTTAGACTGTGGGTTATGTTGAGCACATTGGAGTATGATATTAAACGTGGTACTTTGGACGATTGTAGGGAATGAGGCATAGAATTGTGATGTATCTAGTCTACGAAGCATAATAAGAAAGTAAGTTCAAATACGATTTTATTGTGTATCGTTTTCAAAGCATGAAAGTGTTAGGAATCGATTCCTAAGACCCAGTGGTAAATGCAAACAGATTATACAATAAAAAATTATGAAACCCTATAAGAAAGAACTAGGTTTCATACATTTGAGATCTCTCTGGTTTGATCTTATAACCGTCACAGTTTGATATTGGTCGAAATATGAGCACAACTAGAATGATCTTGCTCGACCGACCTTGCGATCTTCTACCGTAATCCTATTGCACCTTGATCACGAATTGAGTGTGGGCTAAAATAGGTGATCTCCTTGCCTTCATAGAATCTCTCCCTCAATATTTTGAGTATTAAGTTGTGTTTGATCGAGAAGGCATAGCGCTGTATATATAGGCAGTGATAGGGACCCCAAGAAGAAGTATGGGTTGGACTTCCTGTATAATTCAGAATCCTAATCCAACCTGGATTAATTTTGAATTATGTAAATTACAATTCATACCACTACAGAATTAGAATTGCATTCCCTTTCCATATCTCAAAATTATATTTCGAACTTCATGTATTAAATACTTATTTATCTCCCCACATTAAGAATACATATACCCGTTGATTAAAATAAATTGATGATAATTTATTTAATCAATATTTATAAAATTTCTTGAAACATTCCACTTAACTTATTCGTTATGTCGGATACTAATATCCACCTGCAGAGTTTGACATAATTGAAACTTAAAAGTTTCCTCAAGAGGATATCATTAATCCCTATAAAGGACATGGATTCCATTAATAATTAACATTTGTCATACACTTAATGTTGTGACCCAACTCATTAAGACTATCGACCTGTAAGACCTCACTCTATAATGAATCAAAGTCAACAACATTAAATGTACACGTTCATTAATTATTTTTGGGTTAATTGCACAAGTATTCACAATAACCACGAGGTGTGTATTGTATTATATTGTCAGTATAATACAATTACGCTAAAGTGGTCTTGTCAATACCACAAAATGTACTAACACAGTGAGTTGAAACTATATTAGTTTTCGTAGTCAAGACAGACCTACTGAAATACTATATTACAGTCTTACTGGTGATGTGTCCAATTTTACCTAAGACTATGAATCAAAGACTTATATTCTATAAGAATCGATAATCTGATCCTCTGTGTGTAAGCCAAACTCTACACAACAGATTATCAACTACGTGGAATAAGAGACATTCATGCACAATATGATATAATATAATGCAAACATTGCCTATAAAGATTCTCGTCAAGAGAAAGGAATAACTGTTTAACAAATAATTCAAAGAAATATTAATCCATTACATAAAGTAATGACTTTTAGTATAAAATCTTAATAGAAAGCATGAGATATTATAAGGTTATACATTGTTTTATGCATGAAATTCCATGCTAGATCATAATGAAATGTTTATGTGATAAACCATGCGCCGAATGAGAAAATATTGTTTATTAGGATGACAAAACTTTTAAATGGTACCCCGACAGCTAGGGGATAAGAATATAGTGAGAGGCAGAAATAAGAATATTAGCCATGGCCAATGTGGCTTATGGATGACATCATTCCATGTATACTATGATGCGATAAGGGGATAGGTCCCACCTATGAATTATTGGTGACCGTTTAATTGAACATAAATGAGACAATCTTGAATGTCCGTCCTCGGCTTTAGCCTTAGGATTATGTCGTGAATTCCGTTTAATAAGATCATTATGTTACATCTGCACACATACATATATGTGTGTGTGTGTGTGTGCGTGTGTGTGTGTATAACATGCAAACCCGTAAGATTTCATATTTGAATTCACACTAGCAACATGCTAATGAATATTATTAAACAACATGCTAGGTTATGAAACAGAGGACTGTAGGCAGTAAAAACGGCATGGTGTTTGTAGACCTTCAGTGTAGTTACTACATTTTATTTTATTGTTGATTGCTAACTGGCCATTTTTAGGCTCATATTTTGATGTTGTTGTTTATATGTTGACTGTATGTATAGAGTTATAAGTACACTTTCTTGGGGTTTAAAATTGTTAGTATTTATGTTTTCTCTGACTCTGGTTAGTATTTATATACTGATGCATGACAAGTTGGAAATCCTTAAACTAATTATGTTATAGGCCTTAGCGGGGTAGACTTGTTGGCCGGTCACTAATCCACCCTCCATCAGGATGGGTTGTGACATATGCTATTGATGCGAGATTGTTTTAGCCTTCATTATCATGGTTGCTCCATGTTTTCCAATACTATCTTTGGCTTATGTTTTGTGTATATATATATAGGGATTGATGTTGAGCCAAGGGGTTTAAAGTCTTAGGAGGATTTTATGAAGTTGATTAATTAAGGATTTTTTTTTAGTTGTTGCTTATTTCGGTTTAAACTGCTGTTTTGGCATTTGTGGGTCTGTATGATTTATTTATTGGTTGGACTATTTGATAGGTATAAACTTGAGACTCTGATTTAATGATTTAATTGATGTTTTTATATTATTGTGTTTATATTGTTGCTCTAGTTCACCTGTAGGGAGGTTAGTACTATTTTTCCACCCTTGGCCTAGCTGGTCATTGATCTGCCTACATTAATTACCCAAAGTTGCTTGGCATCAGCTGCGACTGCATGTTCCATGACTAGTTCTTCCACCTCTTGTTTTACATTTCCCCCTTCATTTCTCCCCATAAGTTTTGCCAAAGATTTTGTTACTGCATATCCCTTGACCGTCCTGTTAAGCTCGTATCTGATATCAAACTCCCCGAGCTTGACCAACCACTTCACTAGTTTTTTGGAGCTTTCAAGCTTCTACAGAACCTACTTCAAGGGTTGGTCGATGAGCACCACGATGAAATGTGACCCAAAATAAGCCTGAGCAGTCGAGCTGAGGTGACCATGGAAAATGCCAACTGCTCGATCTGAGAATACTTGCTCTCTGGTCCTCTGTATGCGCGGCTAATATAGTACACTAGCCTTTGAACTCTTTCTAGCTCCCTGATCAGGGCATCATTTCCAGTCGAGCTAGAAGTTGCAATATACAAGTATAACTCCTAGTCGGTAACTGTGTGAGATAGAAATGGCAAGGGGGCTAGATATTCTTTTAGCCGGCCAAACGCCTCCTCGCACTTTAAGATCCACTTGAAAGCTTCCCACATAGTTTTTATCACGACCCATCCGAAACTAGAACGGATTAGTGACTGGCCACTAAGTTTACTCGCTGAGGCCTCCTACTTTAATTAAAGAGTTTATGAACTTTATCGAACTATCTTATTTAACCATTAACATGATTCAGAGTTTAGCGGAAGTATTGTTTGTTTCAATAACAAAATAACTTCTAGTACATGAAAAACTGACATTCATTATTGAATTAAAAGCACGCTTGTCCGATACTTATTACAAATCCTAGTACTGGCCAAGCATGGCCGCAAAACGAAGTAGTAACTCAATATATACATAAGTTCTCAAATAGAAATTTAAAGTGTAAACTCTGGCTGATTAGTTCTTTATTGTCCGTCGAGTCCTGCCACGGGCCCTGTTATGTTGCAAGGCAACATCTGTTAGCTTACAGCTAGTATGAATCTAGATATACCATTTTACAGGTTTTACATGGCTCTTGCTCAGTTATAACAGTTTGATAACATGTTGAAACGTTCATAGACTAGTCCATAGGCCGTGGCGAGGACATATTAACAGTTTATAGTTTCCATAACTCGTGGGTTATAATAATACTAGAATTAACGGTTTGTTATGCTTTAAATAGAATTAATCAATGAAGTGTATTCAATGTTTGATTCTTTGGTGTATATGCCAGAACTGGTTTAAGGGAGCTACCCTCTAAAATACAACACAGATTTGGCATGATGTCATTTGATGCCACTTGGTAGTGGCAATGTTTAGGTAAAGCTCAAGTCAAATAATAGGCATTCTAAGGTTGAACATGGAACTTGCCTTACAGTAAGGCCATTGTATAGTTTAAGCAACTATGGCTCGCACCTAACAATTGGGGCGACCCTAGGATAGTCACAAATGTCCCATCTCCATGCTAGGGTAGAGGTCGGGTCAAGTATTGAGTGGGTTGACCCTTGGTTGCGACGGTTTAACGAACTAGTTTAAATTCTAAATTTACACTGAGTGTAAAATCCTTATCGCAAAGGTCTTTTGTGTGCTGTTGTTGGCCTGCTTTGCGAAGTCGAAATGACTCCAATGTGGCCCACCCTATTATAGAGGGTTATGTTCAAAAGTGCCGGATCGAGCTCCAAAATGCCCTAGAACGCTAGCTCCCAACTAGATTGCACAACGAGCAGTTTCTTCAGCTGAGTCAGCCATGGCTACACTGATCCTTCGTTTTCTTACCACTATTTACCTAGAACTTCACTAGAAATTTGAACACTATGCAAATACATGTTTGTGTTGGCTATAAACTAAGAATTAACACCCAAAACTTAAGAAAAATGCTCCAAAATCATACCTGTGAGTTGTTTTTTCAAAACTCTTTGCCACCTTCTTCAAGTTTCTTCCTTCTCTCTCTCTCTCTCTCTCTCTCTCTCTCTGAAAGCAATAGTAATTGGAGAAATGGGAGGAGTTTACAAGGGCTATATACTGATTGACCACAAGTAAGAGGTGTCCAAGGGGCATCTTGTGTCAAGCCTAAATGGAAACTTATCCCACACCCGCCCAGCCGCCACGGGAAGTCGGTGGGGCCCAATTGCCCCTGCCGCCGTGGGCGTCGGCTCAGACGGGGTGGGCATGTTATGACCCAGTGAAGTCCCACATCGGGGGATTAGGCCCCTGTTAGTGGGTATATGAGCCCCTGGGCACCCTCCCCTCTTAAGCTAGCTTTTGGGGTGAGTTCTACCCAGTGGTTCGTATCAGTTGGTATCAGAGCCAAACCCACACCCGCCCAGCCGCCACGGGAAGTCGGTGGGGCCCAATTGCCCCTGCCGCCATGGGCGTCGGCTCAGACGGGGTGGGCATGTTATGACCTAGTGGAGTCCCACATCGGGGGATTAGGCCCCTGTTAGTGGGTATATGAGCCCCTGGGCACCCTCCCCTCTTGAGCTAGCTTTTAGGGTGAGTTCTACCCAGTGGTTCGTATCCCGAAGCTAATCTTCTAACTTTGATTTAAAAGAAAAATTATTGGGTGCTTCACACCCATCTTCCTAATGTTACAACCCCTCCACTGATCATGCCTCTTGTGTAAATTGTTAAATCCGACCCCAAGGTTTCGAACGCAATTAAAGCAAGGGCCGGGTCCACTTCCTGATTCCCGATTCCCGAACACTAACCAATTTAACATCAAGCTATCACTTAACTACCTAATTAACCCCCAGTAAAGAAAATAAATTATAAACAAATAAATTAATCTTATGAATACCTACCCTCGTCCGATTGTCCCCTAGAATAATATCGGGGTCAACTTCCAGTTATCGTTTATGCATAAAATAAATTTTCGAATCACCCTTCAATCTCCGATTAAGATTCGAACCAACCTCAGTTATTCCCTATGTAACTTGGGGGTATCTCCTCGTTCATCCAATAAATTATCAAATCAGTTCAAAAAGTCCTTGTTTAATAATTTAATCAAACTTTTGAATTACCCATAATAGTTTCTATTAATAATTTTTTATACCCCACTTTCTTATTCCGTGTCGGGATCTCACATCCTACCCACCTTAAGAATTTTGGTCCGCCAAACTTGCTCGCAACTGATCTACAGAGAATTGAAATAATATAAATAGAAGCTTAAAAGTATTAATGCCGTATCTTAGTCGAATAGCTATGGATATTTTGGTCGCATATCTAACTCCTCCTCCCATGTTGCCTCCCCTATTATCTGGTTCTCCCATCAGACCTTGACTAATGGGATCTCCTTGCTTCGTAGCTATTTGACACGTCTATCCAGGATTCAAACCGGTCGTTCCTCATATCGCAGTCCTTCCTCTAATTCAATAGGCGGTTGTTGTAGAATGTGTGTCGGTCCGATCTGTATCTTCATGTGGAACACATCGTATACATTGTCAAGTTACGATGTTAAGGCCAGTTGGTATGCAACTGGTCCTATTTTCTCTCACTTTGAATGGTTCGGATCTTTCCTCTCTTTCCAAAACATACGACTCCATTCATAGGTGAAGCTTTGAGAAATACAGACTCTCCTTCTTGAAACTCCAACTCTCAATGATTAGCATCTGCATAACTTTTTTGTCGATCCTAAGCAACCTTCAATCGTTCCTGGATCAATTTAACCTTCTTTGTCGTTTATTGAACAATCTCTAGTCTCGTGAGTTCATTTCCTTCGACTATCGTCCAACAAGAAGGTGATGGGGACTTCCGCCTGTATAGCGCTTCAAAATGTGCCATGCTGATACTAGCTTGAAAACTATTGTTGCAGGTGAATTCCGGAAAGCTAAGTGCTCATCCTAACTGTCTTGAAATTCCAGTGCACATGTACATAATAAATCTTCTAATGTTTGTATAGTCCTTTCTTACTGTCCGTCCGTCTAAGGATGAAATGTTGTGCTAAAATTAAGTTTAGTGCCCATAGCCTTCTGAAGAGATTGTCAAAATCTTGAGACAGACCTTGTATCCCGATCTGACGTAATGGTTATAGGCGCTCCATGTAAGCGAATAATCTCCTGTACGTACAAGTTAGCCATGTGATCCATTGAGTATGTGTTCTTTATCAATAGAAGTTGAGCTGTCTTGGTTAGCTGGCCCACAATCACCCATATTAAGTTGTTCCCTTTTGTTGTCCTGTGAAAATCGATGACGTAGTCCATCATAATGTCTTCCATTTCCCCTGATATTGGTAGAGGCTAAAGTAGTTCCGCCGCTTCGGATATATAGCCTTGATTTTCTGACATTGTAGGCATCTGCTGATGTAGTCCACCACATCTCGTTTCATACCCATCCACTAATAGGTTCGCTTCAAATCTTGATACATTTTCATCATACCTAGATGAATCACCAATCTTGTTCTATGACCCCCATCAAGAATCCGTCATTTGAGTTCCTCGTTAAGTATACACATCCGATTTCGAAATCGTAGCAAGCTGTCGACCACAGTAAGTTCCATAGTTAGATTGGATGCTGCTTGCTTGTGAATTTTCTTCAACTTCAGATCCGCCATCTGTTTCCCTTTGATTTCTTCTAGAATTGCTATTTTAGCAACTAACAATATACAAACTTCTTCTTCTTTATTGAGCCATTGCCGTTCCACTTGTAGATTATTCAATACTCCCATTGCCTTGCGAGTAAGAGCATTTGCTACTGTTAGGGATTGATTCGAGACGCAGTGATGAATGCGCACATATTATATAACAAAAAAATATAAAACCCTACAAGGCAGAACTAGGGTTCATACCTTTGAGATCTCTCTGGTTTGATCTCGATAACCTTCACAGTTTGATCTGATTGAAGTATGAGCATGATTGGAATGATCTTACTCGACTGGCCTCGCGATCTTCTGCCATAATCCGATTGCATCTTGATCACAAACTAAGTGTGGGCTAAAAAATGTGATCTTCTTCCCTTCACAGAACTTCTCTCAATATTTCGAGTATTAAGTTGTGTCTGACCAATAAGACATAAGGGTGTATATATATGCAACGATAGAGGCCCCAAAGAGAAGTATGAGCTGGACTTCCTATATAATTCGGAATCCTAATTCAACCCGTATTAATTCCGAATTATATAAATCACAAATTCATATCACTATAAAATTATAATTGTATTTCCTTCCCATATCTCAAAATTATATTTCGAGTTCCATGTTATTAAATACTTATTCATCTCCTTACGTTAAGATTACATATACCTGTGGATTAAAATAAATTACTAATAATTTATTTAATCAACATCTATAAAATTCTTTGAGACCTTCCACTTAATTTATTTGTTATGTCGGATGTTAATATTCAACTGCAAGGTAAAAATATGAAAAATCAATATAGTCGGCAAGATAGAGTATCGATCCACGAAGAACAGCAGGAAGGTGGATTACGAGACTTGTAGTTGTAGTGCTTCGGACACTAACCTTTGATTTGATTGGTTGATTAATTCTAAAAGTAGCAATTCAAATTAAGATAGGAAATTATGGATTAAGAAAGTAGGCAAGATCCTAGGAATCCTTCCATCCTAGATTTTAGGTAACAACATCTTTCCTTTTATAACGGAATCAAGAATTCAGGCCAGAAAATCTTGATCGGAAAATAATTCGATGAAAAATAATTTAATTCCGAAATTGATTTTTGTTCAATAAAAATAGGTCCAACCATAGGAGGATATCAACCCAATTATGAACAATAACTTAATAGCGACGATTGATCAAGAGCATAACACTCCTTATTTGGTTCAAAAAATAAGAACTTGAATCAATTTTGAATAAATGCTGAAAAATTATGCGAAGATGTTGAAACCATAGATCATGAGATGAAATTCATCATTGGATCTTACCTAGAAGATTTATCCTAGCATATTAAAATTAAAAATAAAATAATAAATTGAAAATATCTCACTAGAATTGATGAACGCAATAAATCTCTAATAATTTTACCAGAAAACTTGAACAGAACTTGAATAACTTGAATGAACTTTGAAGTAGAAACATAAACAATTGTTGAAAATTTATTGCTAAGAATTCTAAGTAATTGAATGGAAATTGAATGTAATAGTGTGTCTTAGATCTAAGCCTCCTAAGTCCTTAAATGAGAAAAACCTAGGAGAAAAATTAAAAAAAGGATTCTTGATCCTAAAAAAAAAACTAATTACAAATATAATAAATAAAAAGAAAGGAAAATGTTACCTAATTCTAATAGGAAACTATTTAAAAAGATTCAATAAATTAAGAAAATATAAGAAAATAATTTTAATTCGCGCGCAAACCTGACTGGAAGGATCCAGTCAGATCTGGTTAGATCTGGTCACTGGAATTTTTTATGATTTTCTTCAACATCTGACTGGACGTCCAGTCAGGTTTTTCTTTCTTCAGCAGGTGACTGGAAGGTTCCAGTTAGACTTCAGCCTGACCTGATCATCAGGTCAGGTTTTCCTCTTTCTTGATTCTTCTATTTTTTTTTCGCATTTTCTTCGAACTTCGAGTCACTCTTGGCCCCGACACTTCTTCCAATCGTGCTTCTATCCTTCTTCGGGCGTCGAGACTTTTTCCAAACTTTTGGATTTCACCATTTCATCGGTCCAACACATCTATTAATATAGAAAACCTGAAATTGGACGAAAACTATCAAACGTGCATTATCCGATAAATTTGATGTTTAATTATCACACGTATGCCAAATAGAACTTGTTGAACCGGTTATACGAGGTGTATTACGGTATCAACACTAAAATTGCATAAATAGTACTTAATCCAATTAGTTTAGTCCTTTAGATCTCAATTTTAATATTCACTCAAACAAGGAAAAAAAGAATGAGAAATTGAATATGCTCTATGTTTAAAAAAAAACGTTGAGAAAGTCAAAACACTACGATAATTGAAAATTAAAGATAAAAACTTATTAGTTGGCACATTCTATTATTTTTTACTCTCTTTGCAGGACTTCTTTACTAGGTTTTTGAGTAAGTACTTGAAAATTTCTTTTCCACTCATTTAAACTTTATTTATAAAAAAACAGATATTCACTGATTATGATCCTTTTCATTATATGAAATGAATTTCAATACCTCATATCTCTTCCATATTTGTAATCTAAATTTCAAATACATTCATGCAATGGAAATGTTGCATGTCGGTTATATTTTATTTTAGTTTTATAGCAATAAGTATATAAATATTGCTAATAGTAATAGTTTATTTGTTTTATCAACTTCACAAGTTTAATTATATGTTTTGTCAACTTCAGCAATAGTTGGTGCGTTTGTCAAGGCTTACATTTATTTTGTCAGCAATATTTCATTTTAAAAAAATTATAAATTATTAATTGAATAAACTCTAAGTTTAATATTGAGAAACCCTAAACACTAAGATAATTGAAAATTAAAAATAAAAGCTTTAGTTAGCACATTCCATCATTTGGTGGTGTCTTTGCAGACCATTGAGTTTTTTATTTTTTGTTGATGCGCGTAATATGGTAAAATAAACCCATATGTTAGATTCCTGATTGAATTTTTTTTATGCATCTTAACTATTTTTTCAAGTAGGTACTTGATAATTTCTTCAAACAAATTTAAATCTCAGTAATAAACAACACTTCTTTACTAATTAGAAATGTTGCATGTGGGGTTACATTATATTTTAGTTTTATAGTCATAAGTATATAAATATTGCCATCCACAACACTATACTAATTAGAAATGTCGCATGTTGGGATATATTATATTTTAGTTTTATATATAGTTATAAGTATAGAAATATCACTGATAGCAATAGCTCATGTGTTTTGTCAACGCTTTAATTTATTTTTGTTACTCTATTCCCAAAAAGAAATAGATTGAGACTTTGTGATAACATAATTGGTAGAGTGATTAGCAATTAGACAACTTCTTTTTTAAAAAGTAATTGCTGTCTTTTGCCTATAACAGCTCATGAGTTTTGATGATTTATTTTATTTTTTTAGAGTTGAAGTTGCGTAAATAGTACTCAAACCAATTAGTTTAATTATTCATATTTCAATTTCAATGTTTCACTCTAACAAAAAGTTTAGAATGAGAAATTGAATTGGGTCTAAGTTTAAAAATATTAATAAAAACACTTGTACGTGCTATGTGTAATCCGTGGACCAATGCTTAGAGCGGGTTACCACTATTTCTATATATAGTGGGAGAGCACAATTTGGTATCGCCTTATTTGAAGTTTTATCATATTTTCAAACTTGTCAAAATTACCCTCCAAAAGTTACACGCTGACAAAATGGTAGAGGATTAATTATCGAGGTAAAAATGACATTATCTCAACTATTAAAACAAATACCCACTCCTCCTCCACACTCATTAGCGCAATGTTTTCAAAATATTAAACCAACTCCCTAAATAAGTGCAATATTCTCTAACGTTCAGCTTAGGCCAACGACAATCAAAGCAACATTAGCCTGATACTTTTTTTTTTTTTTATGTATTTGATAATGTTCGGCTTGAACACGTATTGCCTGTGTCCATCTGCTAGTAATTATAAAGGGAGTATTTGAGAGATTTTTTTTTTAATTTCAAGATTATAAATTATTGATTTTTAAATTATAATGACAATCTATAATATATATTGAACGATAATGCGCAAAAAAATCTTTTTGTTGAAGAGTAGAGTGTAACTTTATATAGAGCGTCACACTCCAAACTTCAAGGGTATGATAGAGCAATAACAATGAAATGTAATAATCTCAAACCACAATAAAATTAATTTATGCATAGTAAATTCCAAGTGCATCCTCCATCAATTCCATGAAATCTTAAAAGCTGAAGATCATTCAAAAATAGCTCTATCAATTCAAAATAAAATCCCTACGGCCCATAAACCACCAAATGACAAAGCAAACGTAAAATAACAAAAACAGGTATTTGAAACCTAACTACTGAATCAATAACAAATAATCAACTACGGGCACACAATGCTGAACAAATTGTCAACATCTGAAAGAAGAAAATAATTGACATAAAATAAATACTAAATATCATGATACATCTATCTTTGAAAGCTGAGGCCTAAGTCCTCGGATCCATATTATTACCTGTAAATTCTTAATTTATAGAAATATAAGTTGGAGCTTGAGTAGGAAGTCATATTGAAAACATTGATATATTAAATAAAGCATGCTCACATCAACAATATAATATGCGTAATGACCATATAGACCATCGGCTAAACAGCCACAACAATATCATGCTCTCATGCGACTCATGCAAAATTTTGACGCTACGAGCTACCCACATCAAGAACCCTATTATAGAGTTCACAGGTCAATCCAACCGTTAGGCCACCTCTTTACCTGGTTGTTTTGCGGTCTTTCACCGGAGAAATTGCAAAGACTCACACGTACAATTTACGGGCCACTAGACCGACGGGCCATCCTCTATCCGGTATTCGACATCTATGCATGCTCATATGTACAATGACTGATCAATTTCAGACTTAAACAGTAGCTCCAAATGTACCAAAAAGCAAGAAATAGGCCAAAAACCAAAAAAGAAATATATTCTATTTTTCAGTAGGTTGCCGATTGGATAAAACTATACAGTTAGGTTCAAACATAAAAATTTTAAAACGTTATAATTTATAAGTGGAGGTTTTGGGTCAAATGTCAATAGAAACTACATCTACAAGCTTTTAAACGGTAGTTAATAGGTTAAAAATGGAGTTCGATCGACACCGTCGTGTCGGTTCAAAGTTAGGTACCTCATTTTGAAATAGCAAAACTGCTTAAAAGTAAAGGTATTGGATTCAATTAATGTCAACAGAAACTACACTCTACAAGCTTTCAAACAATAGTTAATAGGTTAAAACCAGAGTTCAGACAACACCATCATGTCGGTTTAAAGTTGAGTATCTCATTTTAAAACACCGAAACGACTTTGTCCAATTCAATTGAAAAGATAATTTTGCTCGAGTAAAAATAAAATATAAAATAATTTTTTTTTAAGTTCTATGTGTTAGCGAAGCGTGCATTGGCACAAATCTAATGCAGCTCAATCATGAATTTTTGTAGAATTTTCTAAATTTTAAACCAATATAGTAGACACAGAAACCAATGCTCAGTCAACATTTCAGAAATCTCAGATTATCGTTGTGTTATGTTTTTTTTTTCATATTTTGTTATGTACAAATAATCTCGTTTTGGTCTTCGTTTCTGCAACCTAATTGTCCAAAAAAACTCAAAATTCATACAAAATATACATGACCCGATCACACGCCAAACAAACGTACGTATATATACCATTGAGTTAAACATGATCTATGTTATATCTTAATGTGAATCAACGTGAAATGCTACCTTATTCATGAAGAGAAAAGCAAAAAACTTTGTAATGCTCGAAAGACCCTCGAACTTCCCAAGTAGTTGACTGATATTTTAGGCTCTATGTGAAGATCTTAACACCCTCTACAACTTCCTAGTTGAACTTCTCTCGCGAATTCTCCGTCTACTAGCCCGTTCTTCTTTCTCAAGCAATCTAGGATTTAGAGAACTCTAGAAAACGCTTTCTATTTCTATAAAAAAATGATTTTTAGAGTAATTACATTAACCCTCTCAAGGTAGTAATTAACACCCACACACCGAGCCCCAACATTCTAAACCATTACGACTGAACCACAATTAAACATGGAACTCGGAACCACAAGTTCTAATATAAATCAAAGATAATATATTAATAACCATCAAGCCTCGGATCCTCACATACAGAATTTTAAGATGAGCTTATGCATTGTTCAATTTATTTTTAGAGCTATATTGGGTGTTTGGTCACCAATTCATATATGATATTTTTATTTCCATAATTTTTTTTATTTGCCTATAGCTACACATATACACATATGTATGTGTGTGTGGGTCGCCAATGCCTTAAATTGGGTTTAATTTTTGCTGAAAACGTTTCGGGAATTTTTTTTGTTTGGTTTAATTTCTATTTAAAAAATTGCACATTTCTTAAAACATTTTGGAAAATTGGGTAATTTGCTATGTGTAGGGGATTGATTCTGCTGTGAGAATATGCCAAAGAGGTTAAAAACATCGAACTCTGATTATCCAAGAGAAAGGAAGAAGAAGGTGGAAGGGTGTGCCATTATTGGCACTGCATCTTCATCTACTGGGCTAGCTCTGCGTCCTTCAGATTTCTTTTGAAGGATCTCATATAGATATCTATAATTAGCTGAGCACTTGCAATTTTTCTTTCTTTTCTGGGAACTTGTATTCTCCATCTAGTACTTGAATCGTACAATCTTTTGTACTAATATAGAAAACATTCCATGCAATTTGTTCTTTCTTTCTAATACAACTCCTTCCGCAAAGGGCAAAATTAGAAAAAACATGCCTTAAAAAATCTTACATTAATCGGGGCAGTTGGAAACCCATCTTGAATTATAAATTCCGCTGTTGCTAGCCACTGTTATCTGGCAAATGCTTTCCACTTCATGCAAAATATGGCAATGGACAACCAACAACTCTCTGGATTCCGGAAAGCTGCACCTCACCTTTTTGGGTAGGCTTTGAGTTCAGCTTGCCATTCCCCAGACTTGCTTCTGCGGCCAATAATGCTAGTCTCGCAGATGGAATGACAATCTTGGGGATTTAATGATAGTCAGGGTATGGCCTTTCTCGGATGCCTTTCTGTCCCGCCTCCTATCTTGAGTTCGTTGTAGCTTGCTTTCTTTGGAAGATCCTCTTGAGAGTCCAATAGTCGCTAGTTGAATCTTTGGTGTGCCTATGGTATATGCAATAGTTTGGATTATCACGGCCTCTTCTTGTAGTCATTGGGTCGACATCAAGGAGCTTTAGTTCCGTGGCAATCACCCAATCATTTACCAGTGCTCTCACTTCTAAAAAAAGATGCTACAAGGGTAGTTGCCGATTTCTTTTCTCGTTTTGGTTCCCGTAGAGGGCTTTCCTAGTTGCTTTGGCAAGATTGTAGCTAAACTAACAGTTGAGACTAACTGGGTCTCGAGGGAGCACCCACTATCGAATGTAGGCAGTTTAACAGTGGTGCACATGTTGCATGCTGCTTCATAGAGGGCTGAAAAGGTGGGGAGGTTGATCTTGATCAATGCACTCGATACTCTAGATGATTCCTTCCACACATATTCTGATCGGGTGAGACTCATCTACTGGCTCGTGGAACTCCACCGCTCAGTCTTGGAACCTGTTTATGAACTCCAAGATGTCTTCGCTTTGACTTTGGCTTTCCAAGACAACGGATAGGGTCGTGGCCTTCCCTCGTACTTGAAAGAACTTGGTGTAGAACTTGTTCACCATATCCTCCTACGTGAGGATGGAGTATGGCGTGAGTTTGACGTACTAAGTTGAGGCTTGGTTAGTGAGGGATTTGGAGGACTATCAAAGGTGTTGGTCGTGCTCGAACTTGTATTGGCCCTGAGACTCGTGTTGATACCACATTTTATCCCACCGCTTCATCTCTTTCGAAACATGATGTTTAGAAATGCCTATGAGAAGCCGGATGTGTAAAAAGACAATTTTGCCCCTAGAAAATCAAAGTATGCCAAAAGCAATCCAAAAGTTAGGGTTTTTCATGAAAAGCACATCTAGACATTCTGAAGACCCGATAGCATAATTTGAAAGTCGATCGAGTCATCTTGGTAGGTTTAGGAAGAATTAAACCCAAATGGATGATTTTGCCCTTCTAATTAAGTGAAAATCAATGAAAGTTTTTGAATGCATCAGGATGACTTCACTCGCCTAAGTTTAATAGAAAACTAAAAAATGAAACCAACAGAATGTCTCAGGGGATGGTCAGACGTCCGAAGAACAACCCTGAAGGAGTTCGGTAGGACGAAGCGTCAAAGGACCATGTTGCCCTTTGCATTGATCTAGAATCACTATTTATGAGATGGCTTTAGTGCATCATGAAAAACTCATATTGATAATCAGTATGACAATACAAGTCCATTGACAGTGACTAGAACAAAATTGGACGACGCTGGTAAATTTTGGTTGTTTACAATGGCGCCTCCGGGCAAGATTTGTAAGTTGACATGTCTAGACCTTGAGAGGTACATATTATTGATTAGCTCAGTGGTACGAGTCCATGGACTATATCCGGGGTTGAATTCAAGTTCGTTTGGAGTTTTCAACCATTTTGACTGCTTAGAATAGGGCTCAGAAGGGCTCGATTTACTAGATGACATGTTCGAGCTTCAAGAAGCATGGGTTATTGATCAGTACAACGATATGAATTCACGGGTGCCATCCAAAGTCCGATTCGAGGTTGGCGGGCCAAGAAATTGTATTTTGAAGGATTCAGGAGCATATTGTCATCAATTGAATCCCAGTACGACGATATGATTTCACGGGTGCCATCTGAAGTCTGATCCGAGGTCGACGGGCCAAGAAATTGTATTTTGAAGGATTCAGGAGCGTATTGTCGTCAATTCGAGAATTCAGAAGCATAAATTTCGTATGCAGAGGGTATAGTCAAATCGATCATCTCAAAGATACAAGTTCAATGGCAGTGTTCGTGATTAAATCGGAGCTCGTTTAGTATTTTAAAGACAGAGAATAGCATTTGGATGATTTACTGCATGAGGGGAACAAAATGGTAATTAAAGGAAATAACCCTACGCTTTCAGCGCTCAAGGGGTCACGCGCTTCAGCCGCGTGCTGCCTGCAAGTCTCATGCGGCTAAAAAGGGTGACGTGTCAACCTTTAGTTGGCTGTTGGGTTAACCCTTGGTTAATGACTTTTATGCGGTGAAATTCTAATTTTTGGTGGAGTATTTGGGATACTCATGATAAGAGATCACCTATGTGAGTATGAAGTAGGGCCGCTTCAATAAAAATTTAAGAAGGCAAAATTCTTGATACACTTGCAGAACCAGAACACTTGTTCATGGCCAAAAGGAACACACCATTGAGAACTGAACTGTGTCAGGAGAATATCATGTGTGGAGTCTACTGTCTCAATTTACACAAACGGCAAAATAGTTCAAAACATCACCTTCACTGATAATCCAATAGGGTTTCAGAGGGGAAGGTTCAAAGACAAAAGCTATCTATCCTATGCAGGGTTTATCCATTTTGCTCTCTCTAGGGTCTGCTTTGTACTTTGCGTCAGATTGTGTACTAATTTCATTCATGTGGGGGATTGTTAGAAATTTGAAAGGGCTAGAGTGTGTGAATGAAATGCACATCAGAGGGTTTCTTGGCAATCGAAAGGTCCCTTTTGTTACGCACCCATAAAAATCATCTCCCAAACTAAGAGGTTGGCGTCCAAAATGCTATTTTAAGTTTTGCAAGTTCATATTTTAGTTCATGTATTCCCTGTGGATCGATACTCCGGACTCTCTGCTATACTCTGTTTTCACAATCAAGAAAAAAATCCAATTTTTACAAATTATTAAACGTTGACCGAGACTGGAGTCTCAACGATGCTCTTTTGCCGGTCGGTCACTGGAATAAAAAAAATCTCAATGTTTGGGGTTTGTTTTGTTTAATCTCTCATCCATTTGAACAAGGACGTGCAAATGTGGCCACCAACCCACACCCAAACGAGAAATTCTTTATAATTTAAGAAATAATTGTCCAAAGTACTTCCCTAGCTAGGTGGAGTTAATTTGTTGAAATTTCTTACAATCTAGCTAATTCCTTTTGTCATCATCTTATTATTCTTCTTGGATTCAATAATTCATAGTAGATTATATAAAGAACTGATAAGACCCCATAGACAAATGCAAGCCTGATCAGTACTTGATATACACAGTACACACACACACATACACAATTGCAGATTACATCCCAAAAAATAAAAAAGAGAAGGTAAAAATGAAGGTCTTGGTTATCTCAAGACAGACCATCAAACCTTCTTCCCCAACCCCTAACCACTTGCGCCATGTCCAACTTTCCTTTCTCGACCAAATCAACAGTACAGTTTTTATGCCTACGATCTATTTCTATCCGCCGGGGCTTGGGACCGATCATGAAATCAGAGCCAAAACCCTCGAAAGAACCAACGGACTAAGAAGTTCCCTATCCGAGATATTAACGAGATTCTACCCACTAGCCGGCCGTGTGAAAGAAGAAAGATTCATCGAGTGCAATGATGCGGGTGTTTACTACTTGGAAGCCGAAGCTAAATGCAAGCTATCCCAATTCCTTGCCCAACCCGACCCCGCCAAGCTCAACAATTTGCTTCCTTGTAAACTGGAAGATGCAGGGGATTTGTTATTGGCAATTCAAGTGAATGTATTCAACTGCGGTGGGATTGCGATTGGGGTTTGTTTTTCTCACAAAATTGCAGATGCCATATCAATCATCACCTTTGTGAATAGTTGGGCTGGTGTTGGGAGGGGAGACCATAGCAATGGGGTGGTCCTTCCTTGTTTTAATCTGGCTACCCTCTTTCCCCCTAAAAATATATCAGATTTTAATCCAAATGTTGGGATTGCAAAAGAGAAGATTGTGACAAAGAGGTTTGTGTTCAGTGAGTCTGCCATATCGAGTCTTAGAGGCAAATATGCAGCACAACCAACTCGCGTTGAGGCGCTTTCGACTTTCATATGGAGCAGATATGTAATCGCTACAATGGAAGTAGCGGCAAACACTCAAAGGTACCTTTATACTACTTCTTCATTGAGCAAGTTATTGTATGTGTGTCAGTATACCTCACAAGGGTTTGCAAATAGTTTCTGTTAAATTTATCGTGCGTAATTTATTTTTCTATTTTGTGGTATATTACCTTTAATCAGTTCGTGATAGTATCAAAATAGATAAGTTTGTCAAAGAGTATATCTACAAATTGTGAGTCGTACCATGTTATGGTAACTTTGTTAAATCATAATTTATGGTAAATTTATTTTAGGAGAAATTATAATAAATTTAGAATCCCTTAAAATTATTATAAATTGGTTAAACATTTATTATCTTGGTGATAAACTATACTTTTGCTGTTATATTTAGATCGAAGTTTATTTCATAATAAATTTATAATATTTTGTGATAAATCTACAATAAGTATGTTCTTCATCATAAATTATAATCCTAACTTGTTTTACATATTATGGTAAATTTGTTGTTAATGTAGATTCAGTATAGCTAATTTAACACAATTTTTGTATAGCATTTTTTAATTATGTTACTTTGATAGATTTATTATTTTATAAATTATACTTATTTTAGGCGGTCGAAAATTGAAGAGAGAATGATAAGAAAGGAGAAGATTAGAAAAGAGAAAAGAATATTCAATTTTTTTAAAAGGATAAAAAATAACTCACAAAAGTAAGTAGGACTAAATTGGCAATGGTCTTTACGGATTAATAATTAAGAACCCCTATTATCATTAGATTCGCTTTTAATTTTATTAGTCATTTGTCTTGGCAAAATATATTTAAAATTAAAAGGTTATGACTAAAATTCTGAAAAAATCTACTAAACGCGAAAAAAGTCTACAGAAGTTTTTTTCACCGTCTTTGGTGTATGTAAAATCGTCATTATCTTAATTTTCTTTAAAATGGATTCCTAATGTATATTTTTCCGATTTCTCTCGACGAGACGAATAAGTAATCTAAAAAATTAGACGCAAATTTAAACGAAAGATCGTTAAATATCGAATAATAGCAACTGAAAAGTCAATTTAAGGCTCTCAAGTTGCAAGCTTTTTATTTTTAATGTTTAATTGCATCGTGGTTTAGTTTTGGTCCTTATTGATGAAGCTTGCCTAAACTCTCAGGGCATGTTTGTTAGGTGTGTTATATAGAAAGAGTTCAATGCTATCATATAAGATATAGCTATTCGGATTTGTAATATTTAAAATTTGTTTTACTTTCTTTTATTCTGAATAAGATATCCGGTGTACTATATATTAAACTAATTTTTAGAATGGTGTAAGATTGTCGATATTAATTATGAATACCCTTTCCTTTATTAGAATGTCTGGAGAGAGATAGTTGGAGAGTGATTCTTTCATCTTTCTAATTCAAGATCATGCCTTAAGTTGTGGTCCCAAAAAGCAAAAGAAAATTCATACGAAGGATTCTTGGGGGTAGGTCATGCTAGACGATTAAATATGATGTGGTTCAAGACCTTCGAGTATTCCGGATTCAATTTGGAGATCATGTGGATTTACGGAAACAACATATAACACGAATGGGGGTACTTGTAGATTCGGCTAGGGAGGCTTGGTCCATAGGTGTGGATTTCCTATTGGATTGTATGATCTCTAGTAACCGAGCATGTAACAGCGCTTGACTCTTTCCTATGTTTTTTTATCCCGTTTAGAGGTTTTTTCACGTGTATCTTTACGCTTGATTGATTAATTTTGTATTGATTATATATGGTCCTGTAGTTATGTGGATTATGTTAATCTATTAATTCAAACTTTACAAGTTGACAATAGCTTGATGTTCTCCATCAGTTATCCAATGATGTAACTCCCATTATCTTATTGAATTTCTATTTGATGTTGTTGAGCCTAATGTATTAAAATTTCCTTGTGCAAATTCCCAACAGGCACTACACAGTGGTGCAAGCAGTGAACCTATGTCCACGAATGAGTCCTCCTCTATCAGAATCGTATTTTGCTAATCTGAGTCGGTTTGCAATGTCATTTCCATCGTTAGACACTAAGGAAGAGGGCTTCGGCCTCGCTACCCAAATGAGACAAGAAATATCCAAAATTGATGATACGTACGTGAAGAAACTTCAAGAGGGAGATGAGCACTTGAATTTCATCAAAGGAAGGGCTGAAAAATTCACAAAAGGGGAGGTGGTTTCCTTTAGATTCACAAGCCTTTGCCATTTCCCTTTGTATGGAGCTGACTTTGGATGGGGAAAGCCAATTTGGGTGACCATGGCCACTTTGCCTTACAAGAATTTAACACTCTTCATGCCCACTAGATATGGTAAAGGAATTGAAGCTTGGATTAATATGGAAGAAAATGACATGGCCAGACTTGAAGCTGATGAAGAGTTTGTTGCATTTGTTTCTGCTTCTACTACTCTTACTCTTCCGAGCTCCTTATAGAATTTTATATACCACCACAAATAAGTGTGTGGATACTTTAAAATAAAAATGATTTTGCTTAAATAATTGAGTCATACAATTTTACGTATAAAATTCAGTGATCAATGTTTCACAGGCATTCTCATGTAATTGAAATCATGCATGTTCCACAATTTTTTTTGTAAGGAGTCTCAAACAAAGAAAAAGCTGCCCAAAATCATTTGGTCATATGACGTTGTTGTTGTAAAATCACTTACTTATCTGTTGTTAATGATTGTGAATTTGATGGTCAAATTTTGTTTAATAAGTTGGTTTAATGACTCGTGTTGAGTTTTAATTAAAGAAAAGATAAACCACTTTTATGTATGGTTATTACTCAAAAAAATTCACTCTGTCGACAAGGGATGAGGACGACAACTAAATTTAACATGTGCTGAAATGTGGTTAGTTGAAAGATGATTGTATGTTTCTCTGTCGTGTTTTAGGAATTCACTAAAAGCACAAAAAGAGTTCAAATCAAACAAAGGAAGCAATAAAATTACTTTTATTAATTACACTAAAGACTTTGACACAGTACATAAACTTATTCTACTAAAACTACTAGTGACGAGTAAAGGGTTTGGCACCATGAGCCAGGTGAGCAACATGCATTTCGAACAAAATCCCAGCAGTCAAATTTTAATGCCTCTCTGCCATACGATGAGCAGAGAGCCTGGATCCCCTCCTCGGCATGACAACACTAGGCAATATTTTTTAATAAAATAAAAATTCCAAGTTGCCCAAATGGAAAAGGGAAAACCACATTTAATCAAAAGTTGTACAAAGATGTACCACTATACAAGATCGATGATGTTAGGGACCGAGTTCCGAGACCCAGTGATGAACGCATACAGTTTATGCAACAAAAAAAATATAAAATCCTACTAGGCGGAACTAGGGTTGATACCTTCGAGATCTGTCTGGTTTGATCTTGGCTATCTTCACAGTTTGATCCTGATCGAACTTTGAATATGACAGGAATGATCTCGCTCGACTGACCTTGAGATCTTATACCGCAATCCTATTGCACCTTGATCACGTACTGAGTGTGGGTTTAAAAACGTGATCTCTTTGTCTTCACAGAACTTCTCTCAATAATTCGAGTATCAGGTTATTCTGACCTAGAAGTCATAGCGGTATATATATAGGCAACGATAGGGACCCCTAGGAGAAGTATGGGTTGGCTTCCTATATAATTTGGGATTCCTAATCCAGCCGGATTAATTTTGAATTATATAAATTATAATTCATACTACTACAGAATTATGATTGCATTCCCCTCCCATATCTCAAAATTATATTTCGAGCTCCATATTATTAAATGTTTATTTATCTCCCCACGTTATGATTACAAATACACGTTGATTAAAATAAATTACTGACAATTTATTTGATCAACATCTATAAAATTCCTTGAGACTTTGTACTTAACTTATTCGTTATGTCGGATTCTAATATTCACCTGCAGGGCTTGACATAATCGAAATTTATAAGTTTTCTTAAGAGGATATCATCAATTCCTATAAAAGGACATGGATTCCATTAATAATTAATAGTTGTCATACACTTATTATTGTGACCAAACTCATCGAGACTATTGGCCCACAAGGCCTCACTCTATAATAAATCAAAGTCAACAATAATAAATCTATACATCGATTAATTATCTTTTGATTAAGAGTACAAGCACACATAATAACCATGAGGTGTAAATTGTATTATATTGTCAGTATAAATACAATTATCTTAAAGTGGTCATATCCAATACACACAAAGTGTACTAACACAGTGAGTTAAAACTATACCTTTTTCCATAGTCAAGACAGACCTGCTGAAACACTATGTTACAGTCCTACTGGTGGTGTGTCAAATTCTACCTAAAATTATGAACCAAACATTTATATTCTACAAGAACCGATAATCTGATCCTCTGTGTAAGTCAAACTCTACACACCAGATTATCTACTATGTAGAATAAGAGACACTCATGCACAATATGATAAGATATAATGCAAACATTTGCCGATAAAGACTCTCATCAAGAAAAGGAATAATTGTTTAAATAATTTAAACAAATATTAATCCATTACATAAAGTCATGGCTTTTAGTATAAAATCCTAATAGATGGAGCAATAGCTCCAACAAAACAAGTTGGGAAAAATTTCATTTACAAACTCATATATGGGAAACAAAAAGACTTTTTGTATCTAACTTTTCCGTCTTTTCCACTGTCGGGATCAGTGAATAGGCAAACAGGATGTGGGAGTTTCAACTTCTTAAGGTACTCACAGCTTCTTAAAGTACTCAGGGGACATGCCAGCCTAACTCAGCACAAGTCCAGCCATCCATGGTAGTACCCTCTACTTTCTCATATTTCTTCTCCTCCACTTTGGCTTGGACCTCCTCATACTTCCTTTTGGCCACTTCCTCAACTTCTTCCTGAAATTTCAAACTTAGTCTCATCACATCCACAACTATACCCTACTGTTCTGCCAAACAAAAAAATCTAATTCTCCTTGAAAGTCCAACTCTGGTTCGGCTCTATCTCGGCCCTGTCTGGTGATCCCCATGGGGGAGGATCTTATGCTAAACGTCTAAGCTCTTCTCGTATTCCACCAACCCAGGGTCCCCCACCCTTACCTGCCCAACAGGTGTGCAGTCTGCTCTCTAGCATCTCTGGCCTCCTCCTTCGCAAAGTGGGCCCTTTCATTTACCAATTTTACTTTCTTCTCAACTGCAGCCACATCGTTCTATGCCCTCTCTAGTGAAGTCTGAGACCTAGATAGTTGATTGGTCAGGTTATTCACTAGAGCGGACCTCACTCGAAAATTGTGAGACATTTGGTCAAATCTATGGGAATCCTCCTAAGATTGGTACGTAGCCATGAGAGAATGTTTAATTGGGTCCTCCATGACTATCAAGGTTGGCACTTCAAACATATATCGACTAATATCCTCGATAACAACATCACAGAGAAAGGTCTTACTATTCTTTGCCTTCTAAAAAGCACATGGAAGGAGCATCTAAACAGGAACATATATCCTCCCAAGCGCAGTAGCATGCATATCTCCCTCCCCCTGACTATGTGGTGGCACAGCCATTCTAGATCCACATCCACCTTCACCTCCACGCTTATCTTCCTTTTTCCTCGGCATACTCTCAATAAGAACCAAAGACAAATATAACCTAGGGACAACCAAATTTTACTAACAAAGGAATTGGAGCCGAGAACCACCTAGCCCTTCTTTCCTCAGCAGTCAATGATTATTTCCTGGAGGTAGGCGGAGTCGTATGTTTAGTAACTGTAAGGGGGTTGATTTAGAAAATCGGGACGGAAAGCTAGAGATTCACTATCCAGCCGAAATGGTGCTTCTCTCCGTATGTGTACCTGTGATCTGCAAAAGAATAATCTGTCAAAGAGTCCTCTGCCGCTGTGGCAGGAGAACACTCCGATGATTAAGTCAGGCACAATCTCACAGGGAAAAAGTTAACTGTAAGCTGATATTCTCTATCAGCGAATGAAAACTCTGGAGTATTTAGGCGTACCTCAAATCCGTCATCTGAGGGTGTATTTATAGATTTCCCTGGTGCCCTAACTCTTATCTGGACTTTCTTGGGCCCCAATCCTCTTTGGGCCTTCAGTCATGCCCTAATTCTCTTAGGGCTCCACTCTGGCGGAGTGTCCTCTGATGGGACGTGGGAGTCACATCCGTAACTGAATCCTGACAAGATCTCACAGGGTCCCACCCCATCCATGATTCTGTTTCCTTTTTGGAAATACGGTTATCAGTCGCTTTCTCGGGCTGCCCGTAATCCTGACCGCCTTTCTCAGGTCGGCAATACTTGAGTCCGCCTTTCTCAGGTCGGCATCCTCCGTACTTGATTCTGTTACCCAAATATGAGCGTGATCGGCACTTCTCATGTCGGTCACTACCACACGTGATCGGCACGTGCCTCTGGAAATGTAATTCGGTCTCGGCCGAATTCTGGAATAAACCTGGGGAGTAAAAGGTATTTTCTCAATTACATTTTACCCCCGTCAATTGCCCCCTAGCTTCGGCTGCTTTGAACCGTCTTGGCGAAGTAGTCGAGGCTATGTACTGCACTCATGGCGTCCTTCATTATTCTTGATCGGACGGCTTCTGAACCGTTATGCGTGAGCCTCTGGCGTCGCATTCAAGTCTGATGAGGCGTGCAGCTGGCTTTGTGGCTTTCGAGGCCACGCGCCTCCTGCGCGTGCCCCGTACGTGGAGCGTCTTCATTGGGGGAGGCTTAGGGTCTTATCTGTTTGACTTCCCTCCCTATAAATGCTCGATTGTTCTCATTTTTTCACTTTTCTTCTGCAATCTTCCACTGTCTTCACACCAGAGAGAGAGTTCACCCGCTGTCGTAAGTTCCTTTCAACCAGAACCTTAGGTTTTCCTTCTTTTTCTTGACCTTTCATCCCTTTCTGCTTTCTGTAATGGGAATTTTTAGGAATTTAGTTGACACGCCGGAAAAAATGGCAAATTTCCGGCGACGGTACAACATCCCCAACGATGTTGCCGTCGAACTTAATAAGCCGGATACCGCCCGGGATGGGAACGATCCTGACATCCTTCACGTCCCATTGATGGCGGTTCTTGAGGGCGGAGTTCGGTTTCCACTCAATCGCCTTCTCCGTGAAGTGCTTTGTTGGTACCGGCTCCATCCGATGCAGATTTCCATCAATACATATAGGATCATCCATAGCATTGTAGAACTGAATAGACTGAACCAAACCGACATAGGACTTCGGGAGATCCGATTTAGCTATGATATGGTCAGGAAAGGCCCCAATTCCTACTACTTGAAGAACAGACCCAATGAGGAGAGAATGGTTACTTATCTGACGGACTCCAGCCGAGGTAACGACGATGATTTCCTCATCGTTGCTGGCAACTGGGAGATTGGCCGAGATGAGCCTGAAAAACCCAAGTTCCATATCCCGACCCGGTTTGGAGTCATCCGTTAGTACCCCAACCTTGTCTTTCAATTCCATGTCTTTTTCCTTCTGATGCCGAACATATTTTGATACTGACTGTTTTTCCCGTCTTATCATGCAGCCACCAACGCCAATAAGTTCCGAAACAGGCAGGCGGTAAAGCTTGACGAGATAAGGAAGGTCGCCCGATACACAGGATCCTTCGGCAGCAGCTGGGCCCGATCACCCGAAGTGCTTCTCGGATACATTGGGAGCTACCGGGGATACAGCAAAAAATCCATCCCGGACGCCGACGTCGCTGGTGCCGATCTTCAGGACTTCATTCCGCCTTCCGAGGCTCGGCTATTGGAACCGGTGACGGTAGCTGACGTCGGGAACTTTCCGATCTCGTTTGACTCCGCCCAAAGCTCTTTCGATTCGCCTTGTAACTGGGACTCAAGAGACGACCAGGAAGTCGACCAAATTCCCGACCCAATGGCACGAGATCCCAATATTCCGAATTTGCGCGAAATGATTCGGGAACAGAAGAAGAAAAACCCTCAGGTAGGCCCGAGCTCGCAGAGGATGCCGCCGACCTCAGCGTCTGGCGAGGCTTCAGATGATGTTCCGCTGATTCTGAAGCGGAAAACAAGGGACCCTCCTCAGGAAGTTCCAGCTGCAACGAACTTGCCGAAGAAGAGCAAGACGGCCGAGAAGGCAAAAGCTGTTGAGGGGGCTGCCCCATGGCGCCCTTCCTTGCTGGTAAATGGGACTGATCCCATCACTGTCGCCGACACGGCACAAGATCTTGCCGTCACGCAAACCCTGACGGGTGCGTTGATGTTACCAAAAGATATCGAGCCTTACGCAGGCACCGATCTCCCGACTTTGATGCGTTCTGTGATGGCTCACGAAGTTTTCGTAAGTATTTTGTCTTGGCTGTTCTTCTGTTGCCTTTACTTGCGATTTCATATCTGCCTTCTGACTTCCCGATCTTGTTACAGGCTGCGCAAAAATCTATGCTGTGTCTGAGCCGCTTCCAGGATTTGGAGACTCGGTACGCTACTATGGAGTCGGAGCTGAAGAATGCCAATGCCTTGTGCTTCAGACTTCAAGAGAGAGTGGCCTCTAACCGGCAGAAGGTTAAGGACGCCGATCTCAAGCTTAGAGATGCTCAGTCCCGGCTCGACACAGAGAAGATGAGGTCTTCCCAATTGGAGGATCGGATAACCGATCTTCAAAATCGGCATGCAGCCGAGCTGAAGACTTCTTACTCCAGGGGCATGATGGATGCTGCAGCCGACTTCTTGGCGAACCAGTTGCCCGAGCTCCAGGCCGATCTCGTCAAGAAATGCTGGAAAGCTGCCCTGGAAGCCGCCCTAGTTCCGGCCGATTCTTCTGTGTACTCCAGGGTTCCGTCTGTTACCCAACTGGAGGTTATGGTGCCCGAAACCGAAGAAGAGGGCCAGGCTGCAGCTGGTGAAGGAGAGGCGGGCCAGATTGCCATTGCTGGTGTCCCTGCTGCTCAACCTCAGTCTGCCGATGAGGACGTAGTTATAGTTCAGGCTGCCGATGTTGCGCCTTAGGATTTTGTTTATTTCTTTCTTTTCTGTAACTCGAGTTTTTGCAACTCATATGTAACCCGACTTCAAGAATTAAATGAAATTGTTATGACTCCTTTTGTCTCTATCTGTTCTACATACCTTTCTCAAGTAGTGAATTATCTAAATCAATTTCAGACTTCAAATGATGAGTCTTCTCAAACTTTTCTTAACTTTGTTCGGGTATTCTAACTTTCCTCAAGTGTCGAATTGGCTCTGACTTTTCTCAAGTCGTATTGGCTGTTTAACCTGTAGTTAGGCTTAAACACATACCTTTCTCAAGTATGTTCTGGAGTCCAAACTTTTCTCAAGTGTTGAACTGGCTCTGACCTTTCTCAAGTCATGTTGGCTGTTTAACCTGTAGTTAGGCTTAAACACATACCTTTCTCAAGCATGTTCTGGAGTCCAAACTTTTCTCAAGTGTTGAACTGGCTCTGACCTTTCTCAAGTCATGTTGGCTGTTTAACTTGTAGTTAGGCTTAAACACATACCTTTCTCAAGCATGTTCTGGAGTCCAAACTTTTCTCAAGTGTTGAACTGGCTCTGGCTTTTCTCAAGCCATGTTCGGCATGATTGCATACTTTTCTCAAGCGTTGAATCTTCTCAGACTTTTCTCAAGTCTTTTCGGCATGATTTCACACTTTTCTCAAGCGTTGAATCTTCTCAGACTTTTCTCAAGTCTGTTCGGCATGTTTGCACACTTTTCTCAAGCGTTGAATCTTCTCAGACTTTTCTCAAGTCTGTTCGGCTACATTCCCCTTGCCCCCTAGCTTCGGTTACTTGGAACCGACGTGGCAGAGTAACCGACGCTATAAAGCATATTCATGATGACCTTTGTGTCGATATTGGGGATTCTCATCCGTGTCTGGCACGTTTTGGGGGCGTGCTCTGTCCACCATAAATGCGACGTGACCGTTGGTTTGTACCTCTTTAAAGTCCGACGCGCCTTTTCTACGCGTGTTTTGACATGGCGCTTCAGTATCTCAAACGCGCTGCACCGATTGGTCCAGGAGTAATGGATCCGACGGTTGGGGTTTATCGCGTGTGACGATTCGGATGTATCCACACAGAAGCCTATAAATCCCAAACTTTGTCTTCTTCATTTCTTTCTTTGCTACTGTCCTTCCCCCATACTCTGTAAGTCTGCCTCCTGTGTCTTCGTTTTTCTTTTCTTCATTTCTCATTCCTGCTTCCTCCTCACTCATTCTCTGAGTATGGGGATTTTTAGGAAACACTTCGCCTCTCCGGCGCGGATAGCAGAGTTTCGTAGGCATTACCAGATTCCAGACGATGTGTACGTAGAGATTAACAAACCCGAGACTCATCCTGAGATTCGGGATGAGGACTCCATCCACATCCCCCTTATGGCTGTCATTGAGGGTGGGGTTAGGTTCCCCCTCCACCCTTTACTGCGTAGGGTTCTGTCGTGGTATCGGCTGAATCCTATGCAGATATCCATAAACTCGTACCGTATAGTCATGGGCATAGTTCGTTTGAACGAACTGTGCCAAACGAACTTAGATATTTGGGACATAAACTATAATTACGATATGGTCTATAAAAAAGATGATAGATGGTATCTGAAGTCCCGTAGAGGCCGAGAGAAGATAGTAACGAACCTCCCTGACTCGAATAGGGGGAACGACGACGACTTCCTCATCGTCTCGGGAAACTGTGAATTTTCTGCCGACGAGCCCGAGCACAAGAGGCTCCCTGTTCCCCGCAGATTCGGGAAACCCCGTTAGTCACCCATTCTCCTCTGTTTTTATTTCTTCAGTATTGCCGATCTATAGCTTCTGACTGTCTGTTTACTCATTTGCAGCTTCAAACGCCAATCGCGGTCGGACTTCGCAGGCTACACATCCAGAAGATCTGAAAAAAGTTCTTCAGTACAAAGGCGTTGAAGGCCAAGCCGAACCGAGAGCCGCCGAAGTACTGCTTCGATATAACCCGTCTTACAAGGGTTATATCAAGGAGAAGAAGTACGTTGCCGAGGTGGTGGCAGAGACGTCCTTGGTTGCTGTCCCCGAAGGTGTTCCCTTGCCGTATCTCCGGGAGTCCAGCCGAGTCACGGTTGCTGCTGTGGCCGAATCATCCTCATCCTCATCCTCATCCTCATCCTCATCCTCATCCTCATCCTCATCTTCTTCTGAAAGGACGCATTCTCCGCTTCGGATTACCCTGGGAGCCGAGGAAGAGAAGGATACAGAAGCCGAAGTCATGTCTGCAAATCCCGACATGCCGAGCCTGAAGGACATGATAAGGCTGAGGAAAACTGCTGCTGCGTCGGAAAAGAAGATTTCTAGGGTCGTGCCGACTCCCACCGAGACAAAGAAGGTGCCGATTCCCCTGCAGGCGAAGAAACCTTCTGGGATCGTCCTGGCTAAGAGGAAGCCAGACGAGGGTGAGAAGCTGCCGAGTCTCCCTCCCTCCGATGCCGAAACCGCCAATGCCGACCGGAAGAGGCGGAAACTGGTGAAGGCACACCAGGCTGGTCCCTCCGAGGAGAGGGGCAAATCAAAGGTTCCCGAGAAAGCCGGGACCTGGCCTCCTCCTTTGCTGATAAATGGTACGACCCCTATCACGGCCGCTGACACGGTCCGGGATCTGGGAACTACCATGGCTCTGGCCGAAGCCCTGATGTTGCCGAAGGACATAGAGCCTTACGCCGACGAGGAAGACCATGCCGTGCTTCGGCTGACGATCGCGCACAATATTTTCGTAAGTTTCTTATCTCGGTAATAAAGTCTGCAAATTCCTCTGTGCTTGTTATAACTCTGATGTTAATGCTGCAGGCGATCCAGAAATCCATGCTTGGCATGAAGAAGGCTCAGGATCGGGCAGAAAAACTTGACAAGGCTGAGGCCGAAGTGAGGGAGTTCAAACTGAAGTTCTCCACTGCTCAGGATCAGGCCGACAATTCCAAGAAGGAGGCCCGAGAGATGGCCAAACAGGCTAAATCCTCGGAGTATTTCCTATCTGAAGAGAGGAAGAAGACTGCCGATCTTGTAGCCGAACTCACTGCCATCAAGGCTAAGCATGCCGAAGAGATGGCAGAGGAGAAGAAGAGGGCCACCGATCTCGCGGCAAAGCATGCCGAAGAACTGGCCGAGGAGGCAAAGGAGGCTCGTAAGCTCGGGATGAAAGAAGCTGCTGAGGACATCCTCAACAATCAGATCCCCGAGCTGCAGGAGGAGTTCCTGGCGTTGGGTTGGAAAGCCGCGCTGAGGGCTTGCAACGTGGCTGCCGACTCGCCCCTTTTCAAGGAGATTCCCCACTCCTCTGATCTTCCTGACGAAGAAGAGCCTCTCCCCGAGACCGAGACCGATGGAGCCGACCTTACCGTCGAGGACTATGAAGTCGATGTTGTCGGGGGGGACCCTACTGCTGAAGAGGGCCGAGCTCAAGATGACCAAGTGGAGATCGTCTGAAGGATTTCCACATTTTCTCTCTGTTTTTCTTTAAGTCTTTTTATGTCCATTCCTGTACTTTCCTTCTGTAATCCATATGAATGAATACAATTTGGACTTCTTCTCGGCAATTCTCGTCTTAATGCAAATGTGAACTCTTCCCTTTGAATATGAACTTTTATTGTGTTTGTTTGGTAATTCAGAACTTTTCTCAAGTATTGAATTTTTCTCAGGTATTGAGCCGAACAAATTTTTCTCAAGTATGTTCGGCTACGTATCCTGTACTTAGGCCCAAACATGTTTTTCTCAAACACGCTGGATGCTCGTACTTTTCTCAAGCGCGGGGCCGATCAAACTTTTCTCAAGTCTGTTCGGCTGAACACATACCTTTCTCAAGTATGTCCGAAAGTTCAAACTTTTCTCAAGTGTTGAACGTCAGTATCTAGGATAACACAGAACTAAATTCGCTGAATATCTGATTCGAGCAATGGAACTAGAACTTTTCATTCACTGAAAAAATAATACAAGTGTTGAAATAAAGAAATTACTGATAAAACTTCTTAAGGTTGGAGACATTCCAAGTCCTTGGTATTTCTTTATCCCCCAGATCTTGCAATTTGTAGGCACCCTTCCCGAGTCGGCCAATAACCCTGTATGGACCCTCCCAATTGGCCCCGAGCTTGCCATCAGTTGGATCTTTTGTGTTTCCCATGACCTTACGAAGGACTAGGTCGCCGAGATTGAATTCCCTCTGATGGACTTTCTTGTTGTATGTTCTTGACAGAGTTGATTGATAGGCGGCAAGTCTGATCATGGCCTTATCTCGTTTTTCCTCGGCAAAATCGAGCTCTATTGCCAATGCTTGATCATTGCCACCTTGCTCCATTACTTCTGTTCGGAGAGTCGGGATGCCGACCTCAAGAGGAATGACAGCCTCAGTGCCATAAGCAAGCGAATATGGAGTAACACCTGTAGATCGGCGAGGAGTGGTCCTGTATGCCCATAAAACGAGTGGCAATTCTTCTACCCACTTTCCCTTGGCTTTCTCTAGTCGTTTTTTCATTCCTCCCAATATCGTCTTGTTTGAAGCTTCGGCCTGCCCATTGCATTGTGGGTACGCCACCGAGGCGTAATAGTTTTTGATCTGATATTGTGAGCAGAAAGCTTTGAACTTGTCTTGGAACTGGGTTCCGTTGTCTGAGACGATGGCGTAGGGAATGCCGAACCTGGTGATTATGTTTTGCCATACGAATCGCTCGACATTCTTCTCGGTGATTTTAGCCAGTGGTTCGGCCTCTATCCATTTGGTAAAGTAATCTGTGGCAACCAACAGATACTTCCTCTCCCCAGTTGCTTTGGGTAGCGGGCCGACGATATCCATTCCCCATTGAGCAAAGGGCCATGGACTGGTGAGTGGTGCCAGATCGGCTGCAGGTTGATGTGAGATCGGGGCGAATTTCTGGCATTTTTCGCACACTTGGACATATTTCTTTGCGTCCTCTTGCATATATGGCCACCAATATCCCTGTGATATAGCACGATGGGCTATGGACCTGCCCCCAGCGTGACTCCCACATACCCCCTCATGAATCTCATACAGGAATTTCTGAACCAGAGTTGGGTGTACGCATTTTAAATAGGGACCGGTGTAAGACTTACGATACAGTTCCTGCTTCGGTGATAGCCAGAAACGTGTTGCTTTGATACGCAGCTTGTGGGCTTCTTTTTTGTCTTCGGGGACGGTTCCCCCAGTGAGGTAGGAGACGATGGGATCCATCCAACTTGGGCCGAGATCGATTTCCAAAGCCTTCTCGGCAATGGGGACGTCGATGCTCGGGTACTCGATGGAATCCACGTATATGGTCCTGAATTTGTCTCTGGGTATCGCCGAAGCCAAACATGCCAAGGCGTCTGCGTGGTCGTTCTGTCTTGAGCTGATGTGCGTCATCACCGTTTTCTTGAATTTTGATAACTCCGCTTTAGCCCTCTCTGCATAGGCGGCCATCCTCTCATCTCGGGTGGCATATTCACCACTGAGCTGGTTGAGAACCAGTTGTGAATCACAGAAGACTTCCACATGCTCTGCCCCCAGATTGTGTGCGCATTTAAGTCCGAGTATCAATGCCTCATACTCGGCGACATTGTTGGAGGCGCTAAAATTCAATCGGAAGGACTGCTCAAAATAACACCCATCTGGTTCTTCTATCACGATGCCGACCCCAGATCCCCTTGAACACGATGACCCATCGACATACAACCTCCAGTAAGGCGTTTGATCGGGAACTATTTCCCCCTGTTCGGGCATTTCCTCCTCTGAGATTGAGGCGACGATTTCCTCTGGTTCGTGGGAGAATTCCGCAACAAAATCTGCCAGGACCTGTCCTTTTATTGCTGTCCTCGGGAGGAAATTGATGTCATACTCCCCGAGCTCCACGGACCAGGTTGCCACCCTTCCCGACAATTCCGCTCTTCTCAAGACAGTGCTGATGGGATGTTTGGTCGGCACTTCTATCGTATGTGCGAGGAAATAGTGCTGCAACTTTCTAGACGCCACCACAAGGGATAGGATCAGTTTCTCCAAGGGGAGATACCTTGTCTCCGAATCCAGGAGTGTCTTGCTCACATAATAGACCGGCGTCTGCTCACCATCTTTGTTTTTTAATAGAACCGCACTGACCGCATGTTCGGATACGGCCAGATAAAGTGTCAACACATCTCCCTTCTCGGGAGTTATGATTAGCGGGGGGTTCGCCAAGTAGTTCTTCATTTCTTGGAAAGCCTTTTCGCATTCTTCCCCCCATGCATACTTGGACTGTTTTCTCAACAGCTGGAAGAATGGCCGACATCGATCGGAAGATCGGCTGATAAACCTGTTGAGGGCTGCCACCATCCCGGTTAGTCTTTGAACTTCTTTCACAGTCCGGGGACTCTGTAAATTCTGCAAGGCGACAATCTGATCGGGATTAGCTTCTATCCCCCTCCGTGTAACCAGATGCCCCAAAAACTTCCCCGAGCTGACCCCGAAGGCGCACTTCGATGCGTTGAGCTTGAGCTGGTATTTTCTCAATACCTGGAATGTTTTGCCGAGGTCGCTTATGTGGGATTCCGCCTCCTCGGTTTTGATCACCATGTCATCGATGTAGACCTCCATGCTCTTCCCGAGCAACTCTTTGAACATGAGGGTTGCCAAACGCTGATAAGTTGCCCCTGCATTTCTTAAGCCGAATGGCATCACTTTATAGCAGAAGAGTCCGCGGGGAGTGATGAAGGACGTTTTCTCTTGGTCCGGCGCGTGCATAGCTATCTGGTGATATCCCCGATATGCATCCAGGAAACTCATTCGCCGATACCCCGCTGTGGCATCCACCAGCTGATCTATCTTGGGCAGTGGAAAACTGTCTTTGGGGCAGGCTTTGTTGAGGCTGGTGAAATCCACGCAAACCCTCCACTTGCCATTCTTTTTCTTGACGACCACGGTGTTGGATAACCACTCGGGGTAATGCACCTCCCTGATGGCGTCGGCCTCCAGCAGCCGATCTACTTCCTCTGTTACGGCATCCACATGTTGGATTGCCGGTCTTCTTCTTTTTTGCATCACCGGTTTGTGGGCAGGATCCACGTTCAGATGATGGCATATGATGTCTGGGCTCACCCCAGGCATCTCCTGTGGCGTCCAAGCGAACACATCTATATGCTCCTTGAGAAATGCGACCAGGGCCTCCTCATCCCGCTCTGATAGTTCTGCCCCGATCAAAAAATACCGCTCTAGATCTGTCTCGTGAGCCGGTACCTGCTTCAGTTCTTCCACAACGCGATCGGCCGGGTTACGCCCGATATCCTCTATCGTTGGCCGATCTGGGACTTCTATGGACTTCACATGTTCGGCCTTAGGTTTGTGCTTGATGGATGTGACATAGCAGCTTCTCGCCGTTGTCTGATTTCCCCGAACACATTCAATCCCCTTCTTCCCCGGGAACTTTAGCATCTGATGGTAGGTGGAAGGAATTGCCCCCAACCTGTGGAGCCAAGTTCTCCCCATGATGGCGTTGTAAGCAGACGGTATGTCTACCACCAGGAAATCCATATCCAATGTTACTTTTCCTGCTCGGACAGGGATAGTAATGGATCCCAAGGGCCAGACAGCATCTGCACTGAAACCGATGAGCGGTATGTCGGCCTTCTTCAAATCTGCCTTGTCCAGCTGGAGTTTCTTGAAGGCATCATAATACAGGATCTCCGTTGAGCTGCCTTGGTCAACCAGGATTCTCTCCGTGTTGAAGGTGCCAAGGAGCAGCGTAATTACCAACGCGTCGTTATGGGGATGTGTTACCCCTTCCAAATCCTTTTCCGAAAAGGAAATGACTGTTTCTTTTTGTGTCTCGGGCTCTTTCCTCTTCTGCCCGAGATGTTGTATATGATGTTCGTGCCCGTCTCGGCGGCGTTGGAGCCGAACTTCCCTCTCATCCAGAACTGGGGTTGCAGCGTGTATGACGTGCACAGTCCCAGTTACCATCACTTCTTCCTCAGAGGATTCGGCTTCCATCGGCTCCGGTTGAACCACCTGTTGCCTTTGTTCGGCCACAAAACGTCGGAGATGCCCGGCTTCAACTAGTTCCTCTAGGAACTGTTTAAGCGCCTTGCATCTTTCTGTCATATGGCCGTTTCTTCGGTGATAGCTGCACCAATCTATGCTCGGGTCACGCTTCACCATCTCTCCCGACCCAGCTGGCCACTTCCAGAAAGGCTCGTTCTTCAAGGGATAAATCATCCGATAGATCGGGGTGTTGAAAACCGTGCGTATAGCTTTATACGCTTGAGCCCCAGGAGGTTTTCGCCCCCTTGGTGTTTGTGATACTTCGGCTACCTCGACTCGGGGCCTCTTGGCCTCAGGTACCATTACCGCATTCCGATGCGTCTTTGCTGCTGGCCGATCTTTGTCTCGGCGGATCTCATCTTCAAACTTGGCATACTTCTCAACTCTGCTCATCAAGTCGGCAATAGTGCTTGGGGGATCAATAGTGAGAGACTCCCTGAGCCGATCTCGGTAAGATAGTCCCAACCTGAAGGATTCCACGGCATAGGCCTCTGTGCAATCCCCGATCTCATTGTAGGTGGCCCAGTACTTGCTGGCGTACTGCCTGAGATCCTCTTCTGGTCCTTTTCTCAAGGCCAGAAGCGTGTTCACGTATTTCTTCTGTGCTCGGTTAGCCACAAATCTTTTGAGGAACTGATCCGCCAGTTGCCTCCAGCTTGTAATTGATCTCGGCGGCAGAGCCTGAAACCAATTTAGGGCTATCTCTCCCAGACTCAGTGAAAACACCTTGCAGTAGAGGCTGTCTTGGCCCACATAGATCATCATGGAGTTCACGAATCCTTTGATGTGAGTCATCGGATCCGTTCGTCCATTGTAAATTGTGAATTTCGGAGGGACAAACTTTCTGGGTAAGTCCTCCGTTTCTATCTGAACTGACAGTGGCGATACTGCCAGCTGCTGTAGTTCTTTGTGGTTTGCGTCGTCCTCTGGACGGTTGAGTCCCAGCTGCTGATTCAGCCAAGCTCTCATGTCGGTCGGTGGAACCAATGGCGGCAGAGGCTGGTTTGGAAGCTTCTGCTGGGCGTCTGGGGCTGATTCTGCCCTCTGATTCAGCCATTCCCTCATGTCGGGAAGCGGCCGCTCCTGAGGCGGTCCGCCTCTGTGCGATGAAGCCCCCACCTGCCTTTCTCCTCCTTGAGGCCTTTTGCTGGCTTCATGTCGACTGCCCTGCCGAGATGGCCCAGTCTCAGAGCGCTCGTCGTATCTAGATACCGACTGGCGGACTGAATCTCTGTGTTTACGGAGAGTTTGGTTTTCTCTCTCCATGCGTCGTATGTAGCGGCGCATGTCTTCTACTTCTTGATCCCTCCTTCGGATCCGATCGGCATTATCACGTTCTTCGTCTCGGCGGGACCGTTCATGAGTTCGGGATTCTCTCCCTCCCTCATTCCGGGATTGAGTCTGGGATCTGTCCCTGTTTTTTGACCGTTCCGCTTCTCGCGGACGATCTGGGCGTTGCTCCAGATGCAACGGCGTGGGTAACGCAGGGGCTCCCGACGTATTGGCAGATAGCGGGATGATGGGAAGCATCACCTGTTCTCCAGGTTGCTCCCCTACTATTTTCGGTGGAGGGACCCTCGGAATCTCCCTTCTAGGGCCCTTGGTTTTGTGTGGAACCGGAGGGGGGACCTTGATCTCCCCTTCACATCACGTTCCTTCCCCTGGTCTTTTCTGGACATTTCAGCCATGAATCTTTAACTTTCCCACAGACGGCGCCAATTGTAAGGGGGTTGATTTAGAAAATCGGGACGGAAAGCTAGAGATTCACTATCCAGCCGAAATGGTGCTTCTCTCCGTATGTGTACCTGTGATCTGCAAAAGAATAATCTGTCAAAGAGTCCTCTGCCGCTGTGGCAGGAGAACACTCCGATGATTAAGTCAGGCACAATCTCACAGGGAAAAAGTTAACTGTAAGCTGATATTCTCTATCAGCGAATGAAAACTCTGGAGTATTTAGGCGTACCTCAAATCCGTCATCTGAGGGTGTATTTATAGATTTCCCTGGTGCCCTAACTCTTATCTGGACTTTCTTGGGCCCCAATCCTCTTTGGGCCTTCAGTCATGCCCTAATTCTCTTAGGGCTCCACTCTGGCGGAGTGTCCTCTGATGGGACGTGGGAGTCACATCCGTAACTGAATCCTGACAAGATCTCACAGGGTCCCACCCCATCCATGATTCTGTTTCCTTTTTGGAAATACGGTTATCAGTCGCTTTCTCGGGCTGCCCGTAATCCTGACCGCCTTTCTCAGGTCGGCAATACTTGAGTCCGCCTTTCTCAGGTCGGCATCCTCCGTACTTGATTCTGTTACCCAAATATGAGCGTGATCGGCACTTCTCATGTCGGTCACTACCACACGTGATCGGCACGTGCCTCTGGAAATGTAATTCGGTCTCGGCCGAATTCTGGAATAAACCTGGGGAGTAAAAGGTATTTTCTCAATTACATTTTACCCCCGTCAGTAACCATTGACATAGACAATTGAGTAGTTGCCTAGGCCAATGCCACAATAGTAGCAGCAATTCATGTATCTGATGCATCTTTGGTTCTGTAGAACACTCTCCATCCACTATTGTAGACCTGTGTAGTGGCCAAACATATCCCACTGACAAAATATCTCACCAACGCCTTAGGTGGCACAAAATGTTGGTCCCCATGTGATATGTTACGACACTCATCGATTTTTCTAACAAGATCTTCGGCAGTCAGAGGAACCTTATCAAGTAGGTCCCAAGCAAAGTTTACTTTCTAGTTCAGCAAGCCACCATTAATTAAGTTCACGATCAATAAGTCTGCATGAAAAGGAAAGAAACCAGTTAGAAAGATGAATAAACAACCAAAAGTAGAAAACAAGTGTTACTAACACCAAAACTATAACCTAAAGAAACTTTTAGCGCTTTTGGAACATATGCCAAGGAGGGCTCGTTGAGACCAAACTCGGAGTCAATCGAGATTTGAAGACGTCACTGTCCACAGAACTCCGAGCACAAATCTGAACCAGGATCATTTTAAGGCACTTGGGAGATAACGAATACAAGCTATTGGCATCGGCCACAACATTGCCTAGCACCATTCGAGGACCTAGTAGTAGACGGGCAGATCGTGCCTGAATTTTGACCTTGCAAGGAAAGTCATAGTAGAACCATATCTCCTGAATCTCAAGGCCTATTTTGGCAATCCCAGTCAGGACATCAATACCATCAATAATTTTAGAAAAGTCTACTTAAAGAAACATGGGAGGGAGCCCATAAAATTCAAGGACTAAACACATCAAAAGAGAAAGAGGAAAGTGCACACCACACTCAATTACAGCCACCAACGACCATTCAAGCTGATTCTAGCAGTCGCGGTGCCGTATAAACGGATCTATTGCCTCCAATCCTACAAGCAATTTGAAAGAGACTCCTACAATTCCTACCGTCAGCAATCGTATTGAAGATATTGGAATAACTACACATGATTTCTCAAAATAACTTACAAATAATCTTCATAAGAGGAGGAAAGTCAAAAAGCACAGCACAGAGTGAATCTATTGGAAGAAAGGAAGAGAAGATGGAAAGTACAGAAAAAGGCCACAAGGATCCCTTTTAAAGACCCTGCACGAAAAATGAGGGGGTGTATTAAAAGCAACAACCACCGCCAAGGATCCATCCTGGGGTACAAACGGTCAAATCTAACTTTATAACGACAGCCGCAGCTTTGGTTCTACAAAAAATTTTACGCAAGCAGTTGCTCGAATAAAATTCAAAGGCTAATTGGGTCAAACATGCCATCGTGAACAAAGAGAACTTCTAGACGCGTAGGTGGCCTTCCAATTAAGGCCTAGAAGAATTCAGGAGATGGTCAGCTCAAGTATAGATGACTGAGCAAATTGCCATGCAAAAAGAAGGACCGTTTAACATAAGCCGAGTTTGGGTCGACATGTAATGACATACTACACGACATGGATCTACTATAAAGATCGATCGGGTCGGGAATTGTCCAAATCGGGTAGCACCTTAGATAATTTTTCAAGTCAAAGGGAAGCTTGACGTATTGGCAACACAAGTTTGACTAGACAATAGTGCAAACCAAGTAGACGCCTTAAATACTTTTACAAGTTGTTCAAATGGACGCTCGACTTACAGTATTATCATTTTAATTAATGATTAGTTATGGTAATTGTCCGGGATGACTCGTGTCTAGATTTGTTGAACCACTCTAAGTGAGTTACCCGTTAGTATGACAATTATCCAGGCACGAAATTTTATTTTATTTGTAGTATCTAATTCTTTGTCAATCCTAACCTATATGATTCCTAATCGAATTCTGATTCCTCCCTTCCTCTAAAAATATGGTACTCCTTTCCGTGATTTTTACTTTCTACAAGCCTCTCCCTCCCTCCCTCTCTCTCTTTGTATGTCTCTCTCTCTCTGTCTGTCTCTCTCCCCCCCTCCCCCCAGCTCTTCTCATCTTTCTCTCTCCCCCCTCTCAATCTCCCTCGATCTCAAGCTATTGTCAACTTGTAAGATAATGGGAGTAGTTACATCATTGGATAACAAATGAAGAAACAAGCTAGCGGCATAAAGATGGACTACATTTATAATGGTTTGCTTGTGTGCTCTATGGCATAAATGTAGTACAGTAGTAGATAGACTCAGAGCTCCACCTTTTCTTTCTCAATAGGACTCTTGTTATTCTTTTTTTTGATAGATTTTTTTTTGGTTTGAGATCATATAACTTAATGTCTAATGAAATGGATGTGACTTGTTCAGGATTGGTGTAGTGATGTGCATGGGGGTCACTGTAGGCGCTTACATTTTCACTTAATTTGCTATATGATTCCTGTGTGATATTCTAATTTATACGAGTTTTTTTAATGATTTTGCATCATTAAATTTACCATCGATTTTGTATTACATGTGAAATATAGGGAGTGGGTTCTTGTTTGATACTTGTATCCCCGTTATGCAAGACTGCCTCTTGCACAGAATGGTTGTATGATAAGGTGTTCTCTAATACCTTCATTTCATTTGTAATGAAGGGCATTACTCTTCATACTAAATAAAATTTCCATCTATTGTATAGGTGATGTCATGTCTGCTGTATTTTTGTGGCATGTGTGGTTCGATGAAGGAGATGTTGCTTCATCGATATTTCAATAAGGTGTTCTATATTCCTAGTTTTTATAGTACGTGCTTTTCCTTACTTCTTTTATGCTTCTGCTTTGTGATCCATATTATTAGGTTGTGATCGGATTTTTTTATATGCACCTCACAACCCAAACTTCAAGGGTATGAATAGAGCAATACTAACAAAACATAATCAATCTCAAATCACAATTAAAAAAATGTGTTGTGTATCTCAAGTGAATACTCCATTACTTCCATTAAAATCTTAAAATCTCAAGATCATCCAAAACAACTCCAACAATACAAATTAAAATCCCTATGGCCACTATAGGCCACGGCCGAGATTTTAGGCCCATGAATCCCGAGCCCAAAAAAATGTGGGCTTAGGGGCCGAAAAGAGGTCGCATAAAGTCCATGGGCTAAACTAAGGTCTCGAGACTTCGTAAAACAAATCCACGGGCCAAGGCAAGGCCCCAAGGACTTTGGGAACCGAATCCTAGGTCAAATTTAAGGCTACCGAGGTTCGTCGAATGAAATCCAAAATCCGAACGCGGGAGGGTCAACGGAGTGGGGCCGTGGTGACCAATCCGAGGACCTCAGCCTCGAAGGCCAGCTATGGCAGTTGAAAGAGAACTCGTAAAGTCTCAGCCAACCCAAGGGGGTGGGAGTGGGAGCCCCCTGGCACAAAGTGCCACAGTTTGATGTGCGACTAAAATTGTTTCGAAAATGATATTTTCAGAGTTCGGTACCGTAGAAAAAATATCATTTTATCTAGAGTCGGTGTTGCAGGACACGAGAGAAAACCAGGGGGATGCAGGGGTCAGTGTCGCGAGCCCGAGCCACAGTGGCAGGGGACCGCCCTAGCGGCCGAGCCTCAAAAGAGGGGGAGACTACCTGATGAGCGCATGATATTGCATAATAACGTGGCTCAACATACTCATTTTGGCAATTATGCGTAGGCAAATGTTTTTATTTAGTTAATATTGCACGCGTAGTTGTTTTTCTACCCTTTCAGGTTTGCGAGCGCTAAATGAATGCCCAAAAGGTTCTTCCATGACTTAAGGCCTCGGAATCATTGGTGATATTGATGGAGGACCAATTGAAGGCTCGGGAGGAGTGAAAGTGAGCCCGGGTCAAAGAGACGAGGAAGAACCAAAGAATTGAAGTCTGAAGCCTCTCTATCGATAGAGGTTTATCCCTATCCATAGAGCCTAGCAAAGAACCAGGAAAAAGAGCCCTCTATCGATAGAGGTTACTTCCTATCGATAGGAGGCTAAATCAAAAAAGACCAGAAGACTTCCCTATCGATAGAGGTTCCTCCCTATCGATAGGAGGCTAAATCAAAGAAGACCAGAAGACTTCCCTATCGATAGAGGTTCCTCCCTATCGATAGGAGGCTGAATCAATTAAAAACCAGAGGACTTCTCTATCGATAGAGAGATCCTCCTATCGATAGAGAACCTGTTACGTCTGATTCTGTGGGGCCGACTTTTACTCGAATTTTGGGCCAAATCACTGAATAAGAAGCTTCTTAAATTGCCATTGTGGAGGGTAGAATAGTCTTTTCACCTAGGTTTTGTAGGATATTTTATTTTAGGTTGTTTCTTTGGCTAAAGGGGTCACACAAAACACATACAATACACACTTAGCCACATGTCAGTTTTTTTAGAGATTTTTGAGAGCTCTTGCCTCCTTTTTGCTTTAATATACTGTTCTTCATTTGTTCTTCAATAATTCTTCAAGTTTTGATAAGTTCTTAATCCCTTAAGTGTTCTTCCCCTTTGAATCTTTGAATTCTCTTGGAAGCACTTAAGTTTAGCAAGTTCTCTTTACATTTCTTCCTTTAGTATTGTTCTTCTTACTTTAAAATCTGATTCCATTCTAGTTTTGTTTAGTTCTTTCTTATTGTCTTTAGATAATCTTGTTCCATTATGTTTTCTTCCATTTCTATATTGTTCATGTCAAAGTATGAGTAGTTAATTTAGTGTGGGTTAAGTCTAAATGTGAAGTTCAATTCAAAACCATGTTGGTCTCTATCTTCTCCAAATTTGTTAATGCCATTGATGGATCTTTCTAAGCTTTTTCTTATGAAATAAAAATGAAGAGTTAAGTCCTTGCTTAGATATAGCCATCCTTAGAGTTGGTATATCTAATACTTGGATCGATGTCCTTCATCTTTTAATCCTATTTCCTTAAAACTTGAAAGATCCGTCAAAACCATTTTAAGAATTTAAATCCTGATTTTCATCGAAGAATTTTCCGATCTAAAACCCGGGACCGGGGGTTAGATTGAGTTATAAGGAGAAGAGATAGACCAACGAAAGATTTGAATGAACCAAACTTTAGGACTTAACCCCACTCCTTAATCTAGTTTTAATCCTCCTTTTAGTTGATATAATTGCTTAACCGCACCAAACAAAACTTTGAGGTTTATGTCCGAAACGTCGAAAGCACCAATTTGCGAATTCTTTAAATCCAACGTTCTTTTTCCCTGTGGATCGATACTCCGGACTATCCATTATACTCATTTTACATATTTTGAGGATAAATTTTGTTTTATGAAATTAAACCATTGACCCGAGGCCGGCACCCCTAACGACAAACACTTTTGCCGGCCGGTCATGTTTTTGGCGCCGCTGCCGGGGAACTTAGTAGAGTTGATTTAGAGAATCGTAGATTTTGCAAAGTGCAAGTTTCTTTGGCGGAAACCTTTAACCTACCCATATTGGTAAACCTAAGGTGTAACGCAAGCCAAAGGGACGTGTAATTTGCAGATTTTATTTTCTTTTCTTTTTCACTCATACTTGATTGATTCGGAGACTGTCTTTGGTGTATGAGTGTTTACACTCGTGACGCGACTCATAGGCTAATTCGCCAAGACAATCTTCCTTTCAATCCAATGGCCGAACACCATGATGGAAACAACGCACCCATGGGTCGCACCATGCGGGACTACTTGCACCCCACTCACACCACCACCACCTCATGCATCCGTTTCCCTACCGATACTCTCAAAGGGCAACAATTCCATGTCAAGCCTAACATGCTTGGCATGTTACCTACCTTCTATGGGATGGAATCGGAGAACTGTTATGTGCATATCAAAGAGTTTGAGGAGGTGGTGAACACTTTCACCAACGTGTCCGCTCACCTTGAGATGGCGCGTCTGAAACTCTTTCCCTTTTCTCTCAAGGAGAAGGCCAAGCGATGGTTTCTCTCCTTGAGAGCTCATTCGATGACAAGTTGGGTGGAGATGCAGGTTGAGTTCCACAAAAAGTGGTTCCCGCTCCACTGCACCACCACCTTAAAGAAGAAGATTCAGAACTTCGAGAAAATACCTAACAAATCTTTCTGTTCATGTTGGGAGCGATACAAGGAGCGTCTCCTCGCCGTCCCTCATCACGGGTATGAGGATTGGCAGATTGTGGCATTTTTCTACGAAGCCATATTAGTCCGCAATCGCCAGTTCATCAACCTAATGACTAGTGGGGAATTTCTGAACCAAGGAGCCTCCGCGGCTCTAGCTTATCTAGATGAGCTAGCGGAGAATAACCAATCATGGGATTATTCGGATCCCAATGATCGCTCTTACAAGCCCCCCACTAGTCACGGAACCATGGGCAAATACGTGCCTAGGGACGAGGAGGACATCAGTAAACGCCTCGACCACCTCTCTAGGAAAATAGAGAAATTAGAGATAAATAGGGTGAATGAGGTCTCTTCTATTTCAAAGCCCGGGGAGGCTTGTGCCATTTGTGACACCATGGACCACACGACCAATATCTGTCCAACCATACCTGCTTTCAAAGAGGTACTTCATGGTTCGGACCAAGCTGAAGTCCATGCCCTTCACCAAGGCCAAAAGCCTACCAACGTGCCCTTCAACAACAACAACTACCATCCGGGATTGAGAAATCATCCCAACTTTAGTTGGAGGAACAATGAGGCGGGTGCACAACCCCAAGGACCCCCGGGATTCCAAGGACAATACCCGGCCCATCAAAATGCTCAAGGGCCGGCACCACCGCGGTATCCACCAAATTCCTACAATCCTCCGGGTCCCTCCACGGGTCCCAACTCTTACCAACCGCCTAACCGGCGAAGCTTGGAGGATACCTTACAAATGTTCATGCAAAGGCAAGCTAATGTCAATGAACAGAACACTCAAGCCATTGGGGACATCCGTTCCCAACTCACCAAGTTGACCACCACTTTGGGGACTATGCAACATGAGAAAGGGAAATTTCCCGCACAACCACAAGCAAATTCCCAAGGTGGTCATTTTGTACAAGGAAATTCTCCTTCTGGGTCAAATGTGGAACAAGCTAAGGCCATCACCACATTGAGGAGTGGGAAAGAGGTTGATAAAACCATTCTCCCTAAAACAATCCCCACTCCTCCTCCGGTGCCTACTCCACAACCCCAAGATGATGACCCGGTGAGAGTTTTGCCTCAATCTCCCCCCATTTCCACATCCACATCTGCTCCTATGGGAGACCCCATGGTCTCAACTTGCCCAATGCCGGCCCCTTTCCCACAAAGATTGAGGCCTCTACCCAAGTTGACAAACTCCAACGAGATATTTGAGCTTTTCAAGCAAGTTAAGATCAATATCCCGTTGCTTGATGCAATCAAGCAAATACCTTCATATGCCAAATTTTTGAAAGACTTGTGCACAATCAAGCGCAAGCACAACGTACAAAAGAAGGTGTTCTTGACTCAACAGGTGAGTTCGATCATACAAACACCCATTGCACCAAAGTACAAGGACCCCGGGTGTCCTACAATTTCTGTGAGGGTTGGGGGGAAGGTAGTGGAGAAAGCCCTGCTTGACTTGGGGGCTAGTGTAAATTTGTTGCCATACTCGGTGTATGAGCAACTTGGGTTGGGGGACATGAAGCCAACCTCGGTGACCCTCCAATTAGCCGACCGTAGTGTCCGGGTACCGAGGGGATTGGTGGAAGATGTGCTTGTCCAAGTGAACAACTTTGTGTACCCGGTGGACTTCATAGTCCTTGATACTTGTCCCACGTCAAATCTTCAAGCCCAAACGCCCATCATACTTGGAAGGCCTTTCTTGGCCACATCCAACGCAGTGATCCATTGTCGAAATGGGCTACTTAAAATGACGTTTGGGAACATGACCCTTGAGCTCAACATTTTTAACATTGGGAGCCAAATGGGGGATGATGATGACATCCGTGATGTGAGCATTATTGACACACTTGTCCAAGAGCACGTTGATTGTCATCTCTTTTCCGACCCCCTAGAGGCTATGCTCACTGCAGAAGAGACCGAGTTCTTAGACTCACCCGAGGTGGAGTACATTTACTCCCTCCTAAATGAAGAAGAAGTGATGGGTACCGAGAGGTGGGTACCCACTTTTGAAGCGTTACCACTTGCAAAACCCAAAACTCTCCCTTCTACCATCCAACCACCCAAGCTTGAGCTCAAAACTCTTCCCTCTACTCTCAAGTATGTTTTCTTGGTGATTCCGATACCTTTCCGGTAGTGATTTCATCTAGCCTTGATGATCACCAAGAACAAGCCCTCTTGACAATCTTGAGGGACCACAAGAGAGCTATAGGGTGGACCATAGCTGACATCCAAGGTATAAGCCCCCTACTTTGCAAACACCATATATACCTTGAAGATGATATCAAACCATCTCGCCAACCCCAACGCCGTTTGAATCCCATCATGAGGGATGTTGTGCGAGATGAGGTGTTAAAATTGTTGGATGTGGGAATCATTTACCCTATTGCTGATAGCAAGTGGGTAAGCCCTATCCAAGTGGTTCCCAAGAAGTCCGGGGTGACTGTAGTGGCCAATGAGGAGGGGGACTTGATCCCCACACGTGTTGTGACCGGGTGGAGAGTATGCATTGATTATCGGAAGTTGAATACCTCTACTAGAAAAGACCACTTTCCTCTCCCCTTCATTGACCAAATGTTGGAGAGGGTAGCCGGTCACCCATTTTATTGCTTCCTAGATGGTTATTCTGGATATAACCAAATAGAGGTGGCCCTAGAGGACCAAGAGAAGACCACTTTCACTTGCCCATTTGGCACTTTCGCCTACCGTCGCATGCCCTTCGGGCTTTGCAATGCTCCCGGCACCTTTTCTAGGTGTATGACGGGTATCTTCAGCGACATGATTGAAAAAGTGGTGGAAGTGTTCATGGACGATTTTTCTGTCTTTGGTGACTCCTTTGAGTCATGTCTTAATAATCTGGAATCTATACTTGTGAGGTGTGAAGAGACTAACCTTGTGCTTAATTGGGAAAAATGCCATTTCATGGTTACCCAAGGTATCGTTCTTGGGCATATAGTCTCTTCTAGGGGGATTGAGGTAGACAAGTCCAAAGTGAAACTTATCTCTAAACTACCCACCCCTAAGTGTGTCAAGGATATCCGTTCTTTCCTTGGACACGCTGGATTCTATCGGCGCTTCATTCAGAATTTTAGCACCATTTCTCGTCCCTTGTGTCACTTGCTATCAAAAGACACAACCTTTGTGTGGACGAATGATTGTGAGGAGGCTTTTTCAAAACTCAAAGTCGCTCTCACGACTCCTCCAATCATGCAATCCCCTAACTGGAGCTTACCATTTGAGCTCATGTGCGACGCTAGTGACTATGCCATTGGGGCGGTCTTAGGTCAAAGGGATGGTAAGGAGCCTCATGTCATTGCTTATGCAAGCAAGACCCTGAATGATGCCCAATTGAACTACACGACCACTGAAAAGGAGTTATTGGTGGTGGTTTTTGCTCTTGATAAATTCCGGTCCTATCTCATAGGATCACCCGTTGTGATTTACACCGACCATGCCGCCCTCAAATACCTCATGACCAAGCCTGATGCTAAAGCTCGGCTAATTAGGTGGGTATTACTTCTACAAGAGTTTGACTTGACCATCAAAGACAAAAAGGGGGTTGAGAATGTCGTGGCGGACCATTTGTCTCGCCTCGAGTTTGAGGATCATACCTCTAACATACCCATTCCCGACTCCTTTCCTGATGCAACTCTTGGCCATTTCAAGTTGCCCGTGGTATGCTGATATTGCCAATTACTTGGCCACGGGACAACTCCCATCACATTGGACTCCTCAAGATAGGAGAAAATTTCTAGCTGAGGTGAGGAGATTCGTCTTCGATGATCCCTATCTCTTTAAATTCTGCCCGGACCAGATTGTCCGGCGGTGTGTGCCCGATGATGAACAAAAGTCAATCTTGACCTTCTGCCACACCGAAGCATGTGGCGGGCATTTTTCCTCAAAGAAGACAGCTGCTAAAATTTTGCAGTGTGGCTTCTATTGGCCTCACATCTTCAAGGATGCCTTTGAATTCTGCAAGGCTTGCCCGCGCTGTCAAGAGTTGGGTGCTTTATCCCGGCGTAACATGATGCCCCTCCAACCTATCTTAATCATTGAAGTTTTCGATTGTTGGGGCATCGATTTCATGGGTCCTTTTCCCAATTCTTTTGGGAATCTCTACATTTTGTTAGCCGTGGACTACGTGTCCAAATGGGTGGAGGCCATTCCAACCCGAACCAATGACCACTCTGTTGTGATCCGATTCCTTAAGGAGAACATCTTCTCCCGGTTTGGGATGCCTAAAGCCCTAATCAGTGATCAGGGCACACACTTCTGCAATCGCCCTATGGAAGCCTTAGTTAAGAAATATGGGGTCAACCACAAAGTGTCCACTGCGTACCACCCACAGACCAATGGCCAAGCTGAATTGGCCAACCGTGAAATCAAGCACATCCTTGAGAAAACGGTGAACCCGAATCGCAAAGATTGGTCTCTTAGACTAATTGATGCCTTGTGGGCTTACCGTACTGCTTACAAAACTGTGTTGGGCATGTCTCCCTACCGCTTGGTATATGGCAAAGCTTGCCACTTACCGGTGGAAATAGAGCACAAGGCTTTTTGGGCTATCAAACAATTGAATTATCGGATGCCCGAAGCCGGTGCCCACCGCAAGCTCCAATTGGATGAGCTTGAAGAAATCCGCCGGGATGCTTATGACAATGCCCACATTTACAAGTGTAAGGTCAAGGCCTTTCACGACAAGAACATTGTCCGGAAAACATTCACCCCGGGCCAAAAGGTCTTATTGTACAACTTGAGGTTGCATTTATTTTCGGGAAAATTGCGATCCCGGTGGGGAGGGCCCTACATTGTGAAAACCGTCTCCACTCATGGAGCGGTTGAACTTGAGAACCCCAAGAATGGAACAACTTTTAAGGTGAATGGTCACCGGTTAAAGCCTTACATTGAGAAATTTGATCTTGAGGAATCCGTTGAGGAATTGAGAGACCCGGTCTATGACGGGTCCGATGTTGACCATGTGGACCCCAATCCTTTGGGTCCGTGAGCTTTATTTGAAGTCTAGGAGACTATAAATCCATGGAGTATGTGATACCTCTAGTGTTTGCCGTGCTCGAACGGCATCAGATGGTCTGGTATAGCCACCTTGTCAAGCTACGTATGTAGTACCTTGAGGTTGGGTCTGACGGCAGGCGCGTGGAAAATGAGAAATCTGTCTAAACCTTTTCAGCTTTAGTGTCAAGTTCCGTGGAGATTGCTTCAAAGCGGAATGAAGGGGTAAGGAATTTGGGGGGACCCCCTCCAAAGGGAGTGGTAGCCTATTAGATGATGGCGCTGCTTCTCAAGATATTGTTGAACCCCACGCATACTGTCCTTCCAACAATAGGGAAACACAGCCTTCGACAAGGAAGAAAAGTAGTACTCGTGTCCTTCGCGTGAAGAATTTGGTGGATTTATCGCTTACTTTCATTTATTGTCAGTTTTGGACTAACCGCTAATGAAATTTTGGTTTCCATGAAGTTATGTTTGCTCTTAGTAGGTAGTTGGTGGTTCAGTCTTCGCAAGGTGTACACGCTACCACATCAGCCTTGGTAGTTTGGGTCTAAGTACGGGGTGATTGTGGCATTCAAGAGCCCAAAGTCATGGGTGTAGCTACGTGCTACGGTTGTTAGTCCAACAAAGCTCCGGCGATGATCCTATGTGACTAGCTATGGTCCACAAGTTGGAGCCGAAAGAGTACACCTTGGAAGCCCTCCCAATGACAAACAGTGCACGTGACGAGAAATCCTCAAACTTGGTCGAGGTATATGGTGGTTGACATTCCACCTCGCAGGTATGATCGTCCCTCTTTTATGCTTAATGGTGCGTTGTCTTCTTGCATTGAGGACAATGCAATTTTCAAGTTGGGGGGAAGGGTTAGTTCAATCTTAGTGTTAATTGAGTCATTTTAGTCCCATTTTTTTTCAATTGTTGTTCCATTTCCCATGAAAGTAGAGTTGAAACCTATGCTTGATAATTTGGATATGTACAAGAGGCATGCATGCGATGTATTTGTCATTGAGCAACAAAGTCAATTCACACACATAAACATGAACTATTTGGAACACTTTGAGCTAAGTGTGTAATTGGGTGATTTGATCATATAGAGTGGAGATTTAATTTGAAAAGCATCCCGCACTCAATCTTCATATGAAATCCATGCCATGCTCATTTCATGCTTAACATCTTGCATGCATCAATTTGGAATCCATTATGTACGGAGAAAATGAAATTAGGCTATCTTTGCATGATTGAACCACACAAGTGTCCCATAATCCAAATTTCGAACCAAGTCCGAGTCATCCAATTTTTCACAAAACAATTAGGAAACCAGATGTTAGGAGGTGTTTTGAGAGTGTTTGAATGGGTGATGGAATGAAGAGGGGTCAAAAAGATGAAGAATTTGGGGTATAAGCAGAAATCAGACAGAACCAACCTCTATTGATAGAGGCATGTTCCTATCGATAGAGGATCAGTGCAGAAACCAGACAGATTCAACCTCTATCGATAGAGGAATGTTCCTATCGATAGAGCAACTTTTTCAGCATTCTCTATCGATAGAGGATTATTCCTATCGATAGAGCCAAGGCCAAAAATGGACAGAAGGTTTCTCTATCGATAGAGAAAGTCTCCTATCGATAGGAGCAAGCAAAAAAATTTTCATCAGAAGACTTCTCTATCGATAGAGACCACTTCTCTATCGATAGAGAACCCAGAATTCGGAAAAACCCTTTAAAAACACCCGAACCTTTTCATTTCTTTCACCCAAAATTCGCACCTCCTCACCAAGAATCGCGATTTTCTCCCCCATTTGCTCCGAAACGCCCCCAAATCTCGCACCTTTCCCGAATCATCCCGAAATCCTACCCTATATATATCCAAAACCCCTCACCCACCTTCCTCCATCCGAAATTTCGTGCCCTAACCCTTTCTATCCGAAATTCCTACCTCAAACTCGAAAATCAAGCACCAATGGCTCGTTCTAAGATCCCCAATGTGAGTGAAGAGGAAGAAATTCAAGAAGAAAGGAGTGATGAAACCCGAAGGAGGGAAGAAATCCAAAGGGGTAAGCGTAAGGCCGCCGAAAGTTCGGGGAAAAAGAAAAAATCTAAGGAGGATCCTAAAGCCTCGGCCAAAAGAGAGTGGGAAAATTCAATGGCGAACCGCAAGGTCACGTGCGAAAGAATGGTTCACCGTGAAGATATTGGGGAAGAAGAAGCGGTCCTCATTATTGATAATAGGGGGTTGAAGAAATGGTTTGAGCCGGTCAAGGGGTATATCCTACCCATAGTGAAAGCTTTCTTCACGAATATGCGACTCCCCGAGGGGGAAATCACCCAAATCACGTCGACCGTGCGGGGTAAGCGAATTCTAATCACTCCAATGGTCATTACATTTTACTTGGGGTGTCCTGCATTTGATGAGAGTATTTGCACCTTCCCACGCGAGGAAGAGGTGTATGATCCCCGCTTCTATGCGGATATGATGTTCTCCGATCCTAATGAGTTCCATGGCCAATTCCCCGTTGGGAGGCTTAAGGAGGAGTATAGGCTCCTAAACAAGATCCTGCATTACAATCTCTACCCCCGAGGGGTGGAGAACATTCTTGGGGCAAAGGAGGTCCAGTTAGTCTACTCCTTCCTGCACGATGACGTGATAGATGTCGGGAGATATATTTTCAGGCAGTTGGTGGAATTCAGGACCAACACGATGCGTAGGGCGAATTTCCCATACCCGGCAATGATCACCCAATTGTGCCTCAACATGGGAGTGGAGGAGAGATCAAACGATGCATGGACTGAGGGTCTGGGACCCATTTCTGGGGTCACTACAAGTAAGAGCAAGGCCCACTCTCGAGACCCAACCGCTGTGAGACCTCCACCAACAGTTAGAACCCACGTCCCTTCAGCTTCTCGGGTCAGTACAAGAACTTCAGGCCCCTCTGTGGCAGTGCCTGAAGAAGACTCCTTCAAGAAAAAGATGTGGAAGATGATGAAAAAGATCTTCTGTCGTCAGTCCGAGATCATGAAAACACAGAAGAAGATTCTGAGACGACAGAAATTCACCATGGATTATGTGGCTGCACAGACAGGGCGCCCATACATTTCTGAGGAGGAGGAGTGCGAGACAGAAGAGGAGGTGAGCGGGGACAGTGAAGAAGAGGACATCGAGGAAGAAAGTTTTTAGAAGAAGACGGGGATAGAGTCAGAAAAATCGAGTCATTAAGTCTAGGATTGTGTGTTTCTTTTTCTTTTTATTGTAGTCGTCATGGTATGGTGCACCGGGTGCACATTTGTATTGTCACAACACCGGCAAAGGGTAGATGACCTAAGCCACATATTAGCCGGTGTCATGTCTTGTACTCAATTTTGCTATAAAAACCATGAATGTTATAAGCTTTTGAAGTCCTAATCGATTCTAATTACAATTCGGATTCTATCTTGATGCATGTTTGAGTAGTTACATGTTTCTAGCACTTGCATTCCTATAGCACATTGCTATGTTCCATCAACGCATACCAGAATACTTTCTTTGTGATTGCGCTTATTCCTTGAATGCATAACCACATCTTCGGTGTGTATATTCGCGCAAGTTAGGGATGCAAAGTTTAAGTCATGGAGTGCACAATTTATTTTGAGAGCAAACTGAGAGATTTGGAATCAAGGCTCGTTTTGGTTAACATTGCTTGGTAGAATTCTAAGCTCACTTGTTCCTTATAGTTCATGAATGGTTGTGCGTGTTTACATTGCTCATACTTGCTAAATGCACCGAGTACACATGGAAACTACGAAAATCAAGCATGGTTGATAATTAGACTTGCATGGAAAATAAACTGTCTGTTCTATTGTTAGTATGATGCGTTGCTAGGGACTAGCAACGTTCAAGTTGGGGGGTGTGATGAGCGCATGATATTGCATAATAACGTGGCTCAACGTACTCATTTTGGCAATTATGCGTAGGCAAATGTTTTTATTTAGTTAATATTGCACGCGTAGTTGTTTTTCTACCCTTTCAGGTTTGCGAGCGCTAAATGAATGCCCAAAAGGTTCTTCCATGATTTAAGGCCTCGGAATCATTGGTGATATTGATGGAGGACCAATTGAAGGCTCGGGAGGAGTGAAAGTGAGCCCGGATCAAAGAGACGAGGAAGAACCAAAGAATTGAAGTCTGAAGCCTCTCTATCGATAGAGGTTTATCCCTATCGATAGAGCCTAGCAAAGAACCAGGAAAAAGAGCCCTCTATCGATAGAGGTTACTTCCTATTGATAGGAGGCTAAATCAAAGAAGACCAGAAGACTTCCCTATCGATAGGAGGCTAAATCAAAGAAGACCAGAAGACTTCCCTATCGATAGAGGTTCCTCCCTATCGATAGGAGGTTGAATCAATAAAAAACCAGAGGACTTCTCTATCGATAGAGAGATCCTCCTATCGATAGAGAACCTGTTACGTCTGATTCTGTGGGGCTGACTTTTACTCGAATTTTGGGCCAAATCACTGAATAAGAAGCTTCTTAAATTGCCATTGTGGAGGGTAGAATAGTCTTTTCACCTAGGTTTTGTAGGATATTTTATTTTAGGTTGTTTCTTTGGCTAAAGGGGTCACACAAAACACATACAATACACACTTAGCCACATATCAGTTTTTTTAGAGATTTTTGAGAGCTCTTGCCTCCTTTTTGCTTTAATATACTGTTCTTCATTTGTTCTTCAATAATTCTTCAAGTTTTGATAAGTTCTTAATCCCTTAAGTGTTCTTCCCCTTTGAATCTTTGAATTCTCTTGGAAGCACTTAAGTTTAGCAAGTTCTCTTTACATTTCTTCCTTTAGTATTGTTCTTCTTACTTTAAAATCTAATTCCATTCTAGTTTTGTTTAGTTCTTTCTTATTGTCTTTAGATAATCTTGTTCCATTATGTTTTCTCCCATTTCTATATTGTTCATGTCAAAGTATGAGTAGTTAATTTAGTGTGGGTTAAGTCTAAATGTGAAGTTCAATTCAAAACCATGTTGGTCTCTATCTTCTCCAAATTTGTTAATGCCATTGATGGATCTTTCTAAGCTTTTTCTTATGAAATAAAAATGAAGAGTTAAGTCCTTGCTTAGATATAGCCATCCTTAGAGTTGGTATATCTAATACTTGGATCGATGTCCTTCATCTTTTAATCCTATTTCCTTAAAACTTGAAAGATCCGTCAAAACCATTTTAAGAATTTAAATCCTGATTTTCATCGAAGAATTTTCCGATCTAAAACCCGGGACCGGGGGTTAGATTGAGTTATAAGGAGAAGAGATAGACCAACGAAAGATTTGAATGAACCAAACTTTAGGAATTAACCCCACTCCTTAATCTAGTTTTAATCCTCCTTTTAGTTGATATAATTGCTTAACCGCACCAAACAAAACTTTGGGGTTGACGTCCGAAACGTCGAAAGCACCAATTTGCGAATTCTTTAAATCCAACGTTCTTTTTCCCTGTGGATCGATACTCCGGACTATCCATTATACTCACTTTACATATTTTGAGGATAAGTTCTGTTTTATGAAATTAAACCATTGACCCGAGGCCGGCACCCCTAACGACAAACACTTTTGCCGGCCGGTCACTACCACTACTGCCAAGGTGCAAAAGAGAGGGGGGAGCTGGGTGCCACAGTCGCTAGAGCCAGCAAGCCCCGAACGCGTACTCAGAGATATATGGCATCAAGTGTCGAGCCTTGAGGCCGACTGTGGCCGAATGCAGACGGACTCCTTTGTTTCGGATATCCGAGACTGAGGCGAACAAGGATTGGGCAACATCAAAAGATGAAGACCCAAGGCTAATCAAGACCTGATGATGATCAAGGCCAGACCATCGCCGACTCACAATACAAACTTTCGCATCCAAAGCCCAAAACTAGAGATCAATAGAGGCCATGTCATGAAAAAATTGGAGCACAAACCTAGGCTGATTGATGCCACCGTCAGGCCTGGGAAAGCTGCAAATGGAATATTAAGGCCCGCAATCACGTGTTGGGAAGACGAGAGATGAATGATGTCAGAAGACGGGAATGCGATCAAAACAAATCTTGAGGTCCAAAATAATGCGATGGCAAGGCTCGGGCGAATGAGTCGCAGAGATAGGACGTCAACGGTCGGAGAGAGACCGATTGACTGGTCTCCCGACCCTACTCACGGAAAAGAAAGGGGACTAGTGAATCGATGGCTTCAAAGGAGGAGGGGTCGTCGCGGAACCTATTGCCACCGCGAATCGCAGCGGGGGCGAGGCCACTGTGGTCAGACATTGCAGGAAAGGGAACGTGTCAAGTATACAGTGGCACATTGGCACCAGAATATGGGCCTAGTGTGCCTATATATACTGGACTCCCCATGTCAAATCGGAGGTTATTAGCTCAGTGATTAGACATTTGAGCTTGTCCGCACCTACCTTCCTAGGCCCACTTTAGGATTAGAAAAAGCTGCCATTCTCTTTCTCCTGATGTTTGCCTCTTCCTTCACCCTTTTGACTTCTTCTTCTTTCTCTTTGCCTAACCAGAGTTTGTTGTTCTTAAACTCTCTAGTTTATTATTAAGAATATTCTCACTTAGCAAAATCTATCCCTCGCACCCACAAACTACCAAATGACAAAGTAAATAGAAAATGACTAAAAATAGGTATTTGAAATCTAACTACTAAATGAAAAACAAATAATCAACTACGGACCCATAAAACTCAACAAATAGTCAATATTTGAAAGATGAAAATAACTACTAAATTCATCTATCTTTCAAAGCTGAGGCCTAAGTCCTTGGGTCCATATTATTACTTGTAAATTGTTAGTTTACCAAAAAAAAAAAAAAAAGTCGGAGCTCGAGTAAGAAGTCATATTGAAAATATCGACATATGGAATAAAGCATGCTCGCATCAATAATATAATATGCATAACGACAATGAAAGGACCTGGAAAATTTTGAGTTTTTAAAATATTTATTCGAAAATTTAATTGCAGGATAATTATTTAATTTATTATTATATGTTTCGGATTTTAGTTATAAGACCCAAGCCCGGGGTCTTTTGTTTTACTTCGCGCGCGTCTCTTTGCGTGGTGTTTGAGCCCATGGGGGGCCTTAAAACCAAATTTTTGGCTTAGGGGGATGGAATCACCCCATTTCCCTCATCTCTTTATCTCTCTAAGTTACCTCTACCTTCTCTCTACCACCACCAACAATCCACTCCACCATTTTTAAATTCCTTTGAGATATAGGAAGCTTGCATCGTGCTTGACGTGGAATCAAAGAAGGATTGTGATTTGGTGCTCGGAAAGTTCGGATTCGAAGCTTGGAGGATCACCAAAGCTAGGGCTTTTACCCATTGATCAAATCCATCCTTTTGAAGCTTGAGGTAGGGATTTCTACCTTGCATTATGTGTATATGATGTGTTTTAGTCCATATTTCGTGTATATATTGAGATTTTGGTGTGAGTAGGAGTGTTGGCGAAATTTGGAAATCGCGCAGAAATCTGCAGATCGCGTAGTGGCGTCTGGACGGGAGACCTGGGCGTCCGGACGGCTGGCCCAGGAGTTTTGGTAGAGAGATGGTAATTTGGGCATCCGAACGGCACTGCCTCGCGTCCAGACGCGTCCGGACGGGAATATCAAACTCTCTTTTGACTGCATAGTTATCTCGTATTATGCCTTGAATCATCTTTTATTTGATAATTTGACATGATCGTGGGTTACTAATACGTTTGTTTGATTGAATGGAACATAGTTGATATTGTTTGAACGTAGTATGGATAAGCATAACATATGTACATGTTGATATTGACCGATAAAAATATAATGCTAGCCTCCACCGGGAGTGGTGCTAGGAAAACTATGGATCTAGCTTCCTTCGGGAAAAGTGCTAGGAAATGCCATGAATTGGCTTGGCTAGCCTCCGTTGGGAGAAGTGCTAGGGTATTACTTATCTTGATATCACTTGATCGTATTTGATGAGCATCTCTTTTTTGGCGATGAGTTGGTAGTAGGACTTGGTTGTAATACATGTATTGGTAAACTATGGATGTTGTGGAAAATTCCTCATGTGTGTTCCCTTATTCACGTTATAGTGCTTAACACATGAAAGTATTGCATTGCCAAACAATGTTCATAGTGCATGCCATTTCATCTCATACGCACATAGCCTTGGTATAGATTTTCCTACTGGGCTTGTAGCTCAATCCTTCCATCTTTCAGGTGTCGTACTGGAGGAATAGCATGGAGTGAGTGGTGTGCCTGGTGTAACATCTTTTGGAAAGCAAATTGAAGAAGTTATTTAACATCTTTATGAACTCATTTTGAAAGATGTATTGTAACTCCTACTTGTATTTTCGGTTGATGATGAATGAGACCTTCTACCCTTTTGAGGTCATGAGTAATGTAGTTTGGGCCGGTAGTGCCCCTTCCTTTGGAAAAATGTTGGGTACTTACTGTTTTAGGATACCACATCTGTGGAATATTTGGATTATTAAATGATGTTTAGTAGGAATTGTGAAAGATAAATTGTGTTTTATAATATTGAGAAATCAGGGCATGACAACTTGGTATCAGAGCGTGAGTTAGAATACCTTGAGACCGTGGGGAGACTTAGAGTCTCATGGGTTCAAAACTCTACATTTTTGAAAAGCATGTGTGTGCCTGTGTGCATGACATTCATTTGGATTGTACTAACTATTTCTTATGAGTAAAGATAGATTTGATAAACCATGTTGGGAATTTGTGTTAGGCGTTGGCCTTGTATTGTGTTGTTGTTTGAAATGTTAGTGCTTTGCACCTTGCAGAGATATGCCTCCTAGACGTGGTGTGAGATTAGGCGGACCCCGAGGCCGAAGCCGAGGCCAAGGTCACTATCGTGAGATACTGTTAGAAGACGTTGTGAGTCAGCAAAGAGGGGTTCCTCATGCGGAGGAGGTGAACGAAGAAGTGGAACAAAACGTTGAACCGCCGGTTGTTCCTGGTGTGTTTGCGAGAGAGTTTGTGATGGCGCTTGCCGAGGCCAATCTGTTGAACCCGGCCACAAGGACCAATGTTGGGAATCGAGCTATTGATGCCATGAGGGAGTTTCGTCGTCTAATCCACCACAATTTAGCGGGGAAAGTGGTGATTTTCTCGCAGCCAATCATTGGCTTTCTGAGATTCGTAAACTATTCAATGCTTTGAGGATAGTAGAAGATGACCTGAGGGTCAATATTGTGGTATGTCAGTTGACTGGAGAGGCTAACGAATGGTGGGCGTCGATCCTTGAGTCAAGGAAGGATGTACGGAGAGCCGCTAGGCAAGCAGCTAGGGTCGATGAACCGAACATGGAGACGTTGACATGGGCAGAATTTGAGGTTCTCTTTCTGGAATCCTATCGTGAACTATTACGCGAACAGTTTGAGAGGTTAGAATAGGGGACCATGACCGTAGCAGAATATGCTGCAAGGTTTCAGACCTTATCTTGATTTGCACCGGAGCTCGTGGCTTCGGAAGATCGCAAGTGTCGGTGTTTTGAGAGAGGTCTCCATTCTTCAGTTAAGAGGCTTGTGGTGAGCCAGCACAAGATGAGTTTTGTTGACATTGTTGAATGTGCAAGGAGCATTGAATTGCCTAAGGAGGCACAGCGAGGTTCCAGAGTTTGGGAACCAAGGCAGTCGAGTGTGATGCCTAACTGTTCTTCATCTTTGGGGAGTTCTAGGAGTCAAGGGCATCAGCGCCAGACAAAGCAATTTCAGTCTCAGAGGAGCCATTCCAATCTTAGGCCACCTGTTTCGTCAGACTCGTGGAGCAATATTTTGAGGCCTCCGAGTGTATGCTTTTGATGCAATCAACCAGGTCATATCCATACTCAGTGCCCGGTACCTCCCAAAGTTTGCTACACTTGTGGCAAGGAAGATCATATTTTGCAGAATTATCCTCAAGGGGGAGGAACGCGTAGTGAGGTTGGCTCGATGCAGCAACCGAGGCAAGGACAAGGGCAGGGGCAACAATCTCATGGGGCTCCACAGCGACAACAACAATCCCATTTTTGTTAGGTCACTTCAGTTCAAGGTTCTCAATCGGAAAAAGGGGCTCTAATAAACTTTGTTTGACGTGGAGACGGGTACATGCAAGGACATCGTGTTCCCGCTAGAGCTTACAACATTACCTCTGCAGTGGCACCTTCTACTTCTCAAAGTCCAGACACGTCGGTTGTGAGGGGTACATTTCTCGTATTCAACTCTTTTGCGAGAGTTTTATTTGATTCTGGAGCATCGCATTCATTTATTACTGCATCATTTGCTTATGCTTTGGAGTTGGAGACTACTTTGTTAGACCCACCGTTGCACGTTGAGACACCTATTGGAGGGAAGTCACTACTTGATCGTGTGTGTAGAAATTGTGAGCTTGTTATACGTGACCGTCGCCTTATTTGTGATTTCATTGTGCTGAGCATGACCGGGTTTGATGTTATCCTGGGTATGGACTGGTTGTCTATCCATCATGCTATGATTGATTGTTTTAAACGCCGAGTCCATATTTGTTCACCTGTGATGGTTGTTTTGAGTTGTTTGGAGAACGCTGAGAACCATTAGAGCCTTATCTTTATAAATCTCGGGAGCGAGATTCTATCTATGCGTTGTTGGCTAGTTTGACTCTTGATGAGAATGTGCATGCGCGTGGTGAGTTGCCGTTAGTGGTTCGAGATTTTCTGGATGTGTTTCTTGAGGAGTTACCCGGTTTACCTCCCAAGAGAGAGATTGAGTTTGCGATAGATTTGATCCCAGGTGCCACACCGATTTCTATGCCTCCGTATTGTTTTGCACCGGCCGAATTGAAGGAGTTGAAAGTTCAATTGCACGAGTTGCAAGATCTAGGTTTTATACGTCCAAGTACGTCACCATGGGGAGCGTCGGCCTTATTTGCGTAGAAGAAGGATGGGTCTTTATGTTTGTCTATCGATATCAGAAGTTGAACCGCGTGACAGTGAAGAACAAGTATTCAATGCCGAGAATTGATGATTTATTTAATCAACTCTGAGGAGCGAAGTGTTTCTCAAAGATTGATTTGAGATTGGGGTACCACCAGCTGAGGGTTTGAAATGAGGACATCCCGAAGACCGCTTTTCATACACGCTATGGGCACTATGAGTTTGTGGTGATGCCATTTGGGCTGACCAATGCACCGGCAACGTTTATGGATCTTATGAACCGTATTTTTCGCATGTACCTTAATCAATTCATGGTGGTGTTTGTTGACGATATTTTGATCTATTTCAGGACTGAGGAAGACCACCAATCGCACCTTGCCATCGTTCTTGGACTTTTGAGAGAGCATCATCTTTATGCTAAGCTTAGCACGTGTGAGTTTTGGATTTCCAAAGTCAAGTTTTTGGGACATGTCGTTTCCCAAGGTAGAGTCTCTGTTGATCTGGGAAAGATAGAATCGGTTGTGGATTGGCAACGACCGAAGAATGTTTTTGAGATCCAGAGCTTTTTGGGCTTGGCCGGGTATTATCGTCGTTTCGTGCTTGACTTCTCTCGTTTGGCTGCATCTATGACTCGACTGACTCGTAAGGGGACACGTTTTGTTTGGGATGATGCTTGTGAGGTAGCGTTTGAGGAGTAGAAACAACGTCTAACTAGCGCACCAGTGTTGATTGTACCCGAAAGGGGAGTTGGTCACTTAGTGTACTGTGATGCGTCGACGGAGGGACTTGGGTGTGTCTTGATGCAGACAGGACAAGTTGTGGCTGACGGGTCAAGGTAATTGAAGATTCATGAATGGAATTATCCTACGCATGATTTAGAGTTTGCTGCAGTTGTGTTCGCACTAAAAATCTGGCGACATTACCTCTATGGGGAGAAGTTCGAGGTGTTCTCTAATCACAAGAGCTTGAAGTACTTGTTCTCTCAAAAGGAGTTGAATTTGAGACAACACCATTGGATGGAGCATTGAATTACAGTATCACCTGGGGAAGGCGAATGTTGTAGCGGATGCTTTGAGTAGAAAATCAATTCGATTGGCGAGCTTGGCCACTCGTGAATAAAAAGTGGTGAATGAGTTAGGGAGTTATGCAACACATTTCGAGGAAGCTAATGATGGAGCAACATTATGCAATTTAACGATCCAATCCGCCTTATCCACCCGAGTAGTGGAGAGTCAACAACACGATGAAGAGACATAGCAATTGCTCCAAAATTTCTTGAGTGGCAATGCACGAGATGGATGGATGATTTATGCAGATCGAAGCCTTCACTTCAAGGGAAGTTATTTGTACCCGTCGCTTACCGGGAAGAGATTTTGCGGGAGTTTTACCATTGTCCTTTAGCCGTTCATCCAGGTGGGACAAAGATGTACCATGATTTACGTCGGCAATTTTGGTGGTTCGGAATGAAACGAGATGTAGTGAGTTTTGTATCAAGATGTTTGACATGTCAACAAGTAAAGGCCGAACACCAACCACCTGCGGGAGAGTTACAACCATTGCTAGTGGCGGAATGGAAGTGGGAGAACGTGACGATGGACTTTGTTACGGGTTTGTCGAGATCGTCGAGAGGGCATGATGCGATATGGGTAGTAGTGGACCATTTGACCAAGATCGTTACAGTTTCAGGTTACCAATTCAGTTGAGAAGCTCAGTCGATTATATATCCGTGAGACTATCCGATTGCATATCCGTGAGATTATCCGATTGCATGGGATTCCAGTTTCTAGTGTTTCACCGAGACCCGAGATTCACCAGCACGATTTTGGCAGAGTTTGCAAGCAGCACTCGGCACGAACTTATTATTTAGTACTGCTTGTCATCCACGGACTGATGGGCAGTCCAAGCGTACGATTCAGATTCTTGAGAATATGCTTCGGCATGCGTCCTAGATTTTCGAGGAAGTTGGGAGGATCACATACTGCTTGTTGAATTTGCGTATAATAATAGCTATCAATCGAGTATTAAGATGGCATCGTTTGAGGCCTTGTATGATAGACCGTGTAGATCGCCAGTATGTTGGACTGAATTGGGTGAGCAACACTTGTTGGGCCAGATTTGATTGGAAAGACTACAGGAAGCATGAAGTTCATTCGCAAGCAACTTTTGATAGCGTAAGAGAAGACCACCGAGTTAGTCAAGACGATTCGCCAATGATTACTTACCTCTCAAAGTCGACAGAAAAGCTATACTGATCGACATCGTTGTCCGTTATCGTTTGAGGTGGGAGACCATGATTTCTTGAAAGTATCGCCACGACGGGGCTTATCGCGTTTTGGATGAAAAGGAAAGTTATCACCAAGATATATCGGACCGTTTGATATCATTGAAAGGATAGGAGAGGTTGCTTACCGTTTGGCCTTATCGCCAAAGTTGTCGGGTGTGCACGACATGTTCCATGTTTCAATGTTGAGAAAGTATGAACCGGATCACGTTTTGGAGTGGTCCGAATCAGAGCTTGAGGCCGATGCGTCCTATGGAGAGCAACCGATATGCATTTTAGATTCTCGAGAGCAAGTGTTGAGAGGTAAGACAATACCATTGGTTCGTGTATTATGGGGCAACCAAGGCAAGGAGGAATCGACTAGGGAACGTGAGGACGAGGTTCGGGAGAAATACCTGCATTTGTTTACTTCTTGATTTCTATGCGCTTGTTACTGGATTGATGGTTTGGCGCATGCTTTGCCACCATGTTTATATGCTTATTGAATTCGATTGAAACATAAGTTATGTGTTTATTTATAGTGTGTTCTTGAACTCTCAAATTATAGAACGTAGTATGGTTATCAATGTCGTGGATATGAGCTAATGGTTTTGAGGACTTGTTTGTGCGGTGATTGTTATATACTCATTGAGCATGGCGTATGCATGAGTCGCATTGATGTGTTAGATTGATTTCGTTGACATCCATTGAGCTTTGTGGAAGCACGGATTATTTTATATTAAGGATTGAGATAATGACGGCGTGTCCATATCTTGATAGTTGGTATTATGATAGGTATCGGTGTCTTGTATTATTGCTTTGGAGTTTTGGCAGAGTATCCGTATCTTACTTCTTGATTGTGCATAGAAGTGTCTGTGTCGATGCATTTGTTCAATTTCGAGGACGAAATTTCTTTTAAGGAGGAGAGGATGTAAGGACCCGAAAAATTTTGGATTTTTAAAATATTTATTCAAAATTTAATTGCAAGATAATTATTTAATTTATTATTATATGTTTTAGATTTTTGTTATAAGACCCGAGCCCCGGGTCTTTTGTTTTACTTTGCGCGTGTCTCTTTGCGTGGTGTTTTATGTGGGAGCCCATGGGGGGACTTAAAATCAGATTTTTGGCTTAGGGGGATGGAATCTCACCCCTTTTCCCTCATCTCTTTCTCTCTCCAAGTTACCTCTACATTCTCTCTACCACCACCACCAATCCACTCCACCATTTTAAAATTCCTTCGAGATATGGGAAGCTTGCATCGTGCTTGACGTGGAATCAAAGACGGATTGGGATTTGGTGCTTGGGAAGTTCGGATTCGGAGCTTGGAGAATCACCAAAGCTAGGGCTTTTACCCATTAATCAAATCCATCCTTTTGAAGCTTAAGGTAGGATTTCTACCTTGCATTATGTGTATATGATGTGTTTTGGTCCATATTTCGTGTATATATTGAGATTTTGGTGTGATTTGGAGTGTTGGGGAAATTTGAAAATCGCGTAGAAATCTACAGATCACTTAGTGGCGTTCAGACGTCAGGAGACCTGGGTGTCCGTACAGCTGGCCCAGGAGTTTTGGCAGAGAGGTGGTATTTTGGGCGTCCAGACGGGACAACCTAGCGTCCGGATGGGACCGGACGGGTCCGGACGAGAATGTCAAACTCTCTTTTGACTGCGTAGTTATCTCGTATTATACCATGAATCATCTTTTATTTGATATTTGACATGATCGCGGGTTACTAGTATGTTTATTTGAATGGAACATAGTTGATATTATTTGAACGTAGTATGGATAAGCATAACATATGTGCATGTTGATATTGACCAATAAGAATATAATGCTAGCCTCCACCGCGAGTGGTGCTAGGAAAACTATGAATCTATTTTCCTTTGGGAAAAGTGCTAGGAAATGCCATGAATTGACCTAGCTAGCATCCGTTGGGAGAAGTGCTAGGGTATTACCTATCTTAATATCACTTGATCCTATTTGATGAGCATCTCTTTTTTGGCGATGAGTTGGTAGTAGGACTTGGTTGTAATACATGTATTGGTGAACTATGGATGTTGTGGAAAATTCCTCATGTGTGTTTTCTTATTCACGTTATTGTGCTTACACATTAAAGTATTGCATTACCATATAATGTTCATAGTGCATGCCATTTCATTTCATATGCACATAGCCTTGGGATAGATTTTCCTATTGGGCTTGTAGATTAACCCTTCCATCTTTCAGGTGTCGTACAGGAGGAATAGCATGGAGTGAGTGGTGTGCATAGTGTAACATCTTTTGGAAAGCAAATTGAAGAAGTTATTTAACATTTTTATGAACTCATTTTTGAAAGATGTACTGTAACTCCTACTTGTATTTTTGGTTGATGATGAATGAGACCTTCTACCCTTTTGAGGTCATGAGTAATGTAGTTTGGGCCGATAGAACCCCTTCCTTTGGAAAAATGTTGGGTACTTACTGTTTTGGGATACCACATCTGGAGAATATTTGGATTATTAAATGATGTTTAATGGGAATTGTGAAAGATAAATCGTGTTTAATAATATTGAGAAATCAGGGTGTGACAGACAATATGCATCATCGACTAAACATTCACAACACTATTATGCTCTCATGAGACTCATGCATAATTTTAATGGTTTTGCACCACGGGCTGCCCACATCGAGGACCCTATTATAGAGTTTACAAGCTGCTCTGACCGTCGGGCCACTGCTTTACCTAGTTGTTTTGCGGTCTTTCACCAGAGGAATTGCAAAGACTCTCATGTAGAGTTTACAGGCTATCATACCGACGGGCCATCTCCTGCCCGATATCCAATGTCCATGCATGCTCATATGTACCATTACCAGTCAAAACTAGACTCAAATAGTAACCTCACGTGGACCGAAAGGCAAGAAACAAGCCGAAAGTATAAAAATCCAAATTTTGTTTTTTAGTAGGCCGCTCGAGTGGAAAAAGCTATATAGTTAGGTTCAATCTTAAAATTTCTAAATCATTATAATTTATAAGTAGAGGTATTAGGTCCAGTTTCAATAGAAATTACAGTTACAAGCTTTCAAACGATAGGTAATAGGTTAGAAACAGAGTTCGGATGACACCATAGTGTCAGTTCTAAGTTTTGGATACCGTATTTTGAAACACCAAAATTGTTTCGTCAAATTCAATCCAAATATTAATTTTTCTCTGGTAAAAATAAGATGCAAAATATATGTTTTTTAAAACTCCATGCTTCTAGTTTCAAAGAAATAAACAGTGCGCAATTTCGATACTCGTACTAAAAGTTATGCTCATTCTACCAATTTGTGTTAGTGCAGTCAGAATGGATGCGAATCTACTGCAGCTCAGTCATGGATTTTTGTAGAATTATGTACATTGAATTGGGTTTTGAAATTTTAACTCAACACAGTAGACACATAAATCAACGCTCAATAAAATGTTCAGAAATTGTAGAGTTTTAGAACCACCCTAATAAATTTTTTTTAAATCAGATTATCGCCATGTTTTGTTTTGTTTCAGATTCTATTCTTCACAAATAACTTTATTTTGTCCTTTGTTTCTACAACCTAATTGTCCAAATCATTCCAAAATTCCCACAAAATATGCATGACTCAATCACACATAAAAAATAACATATATATATATATCATCGAGTTAAACATGATCTATGTAATATTTCAATGTAAATCAATATGAAATCATACCTTATGTGATAAAAATGCAAAACAAGCTGTTATGAACGAAAATCTCTTGAACACTCCTTGTACTTGGTTGATCTAGAGCTCTATGCAAAGCTCTCAACGTCCTTTAAACTTTCGAGTTGATGACTTGATCGGCCTCGAAATATGTCGTTGTTTAGGCCGTATCAGAGTATTTTAAACTACTTGTGCTGTGATTTGATTTGAGCAAAAAGTGTATAGCAGCAAGTTGAGTATCGATCCACAGAGACAGGGTGAATTGGTTATTACTTTTAATTGAATTATACTCTTAATTTGTGAAGAAACGTAGGTTGTTTTGTTGTGTGATTTTGAAGCTAGAAATGAAAATACGAGTAATAAATTGATTCAAGAAGTTTTTTGGGAAGAAGTAGCTAAGGCTTGAATCCACTCTAATCTTTTGTAATGATATGAATGTTTCAATTTATGAATGTTCATTATTCGAATCCGTTGAGCACTGTGTAGATAGTTAATCTGCACTATACTCGCTTAAGATATTCGTGTATACTAACTAGCATAGATTATCTTTGCTTAGCACGAATTGTCTTACCAGTATAACCCGTCTCTAAGGCACGGATTATCTGATAGCACAACGCGTCTTACGAGGCATAATCTATCTTAGTTGAGTTGCACGAATCAACGAGCCCTTGGTTGTATGTCGTAAAAATACGATAACATATAATGAAAGAGGAAGATCTTTTAGTTCTATATCATACAACATGGATTCGAATAATGAAAGCAGAGAGTTCTAATGAAACATATTCATTACATTAGATTAGAGTTTCATCATCACCTTAGACAGAAGATTAGCCGGCCATAGAAGTAGATTCCATTGATTCAGAAGCATAAACCGTCATTACAACGACCTGAATATAGCGCTCACCTCCTATCCTTCCCTCTTTCTCTCCTATCTAACCCTGAATTCCTTCCCCAGGCGAAGGATATTCTATTACAAGTGGTCTTCCAGAGAGAAAACTAAAAGAAAATCTGATCTCCCTTTTATAAAATCGGGCTGGGCTATTTATAGACGTTTCCACCGCCCTAAGCCGTCCGGACGCTGAAGCGGTCCGTCCGGACGCGGGTGTGACAGCCGTGTGATAGCTGGTGACAGCTGGTGACAGCTGGGTGACAGATATTCAAAACTTGGTCCGTCCGGACGCCGGAGTGGTCCCGTCCGGACGCTTGCGCCGCCTGAAGTGTAGGGCTGACGTCACCGTAGCGATGTTGGGGCAGTGGTTCCGTCCGGATGCAGGTTAGGGCGGTTGAGGGATTGGTGAGGTGGCGTCCGGTGATTGGAGGAGTGTCTGTCCGGATGCGGTTGAGGTCCGTCCGGATGCCTGTGCTAGGATTTCCGGCAGAGGGTATGTAAAGCCATGCCCGGACGGGGATCAGTGCCGTCCGGACGCCTGTCCATGTTTTTGCCACTTTTTCTCCTCATTCTTTGGTTATTAGCTCGGGCTCCTGAAATCATGGAAAACAAACCAAATTAGTAATAACAAGGCTCGTAAGACGATAACAAAGGTACATTAGGCGATGGTAATAGTACATAATTATGTACTTATCATGACTTCACGTAAATCCTTCATCTGTCTATTTTTATAAAAAAAAAATTGATTTTTAGGAGTTCCTAATCCTTTTATACTCATAATTAGGTCAATTAGATTAACCCCCTCGAGCTACAAACACCCACACATCAAGCCCTAACATTCTAAACCATTACGACCGAACGACAATTAAACATTAAACTTAAATTCACTAAAGCTCTATAGTAAACTATAAATATAAAATAATAAATATCAAAACTCGGGTCCTCGCAACATTCTCTTCTTAAAAAATTTCGTCTTCAAAATTTGCTCTCCAATCTAAGAATGACTCTTAATGTACATTCTTACGGTCTCCCGCAAACGAAAACACCATCAATGCTCCATACCTCCAAATACCAACTCTATCATCTCACATCACCAAGTCAAAGGCTTAGTTATGATTGTCCATGCCACCCTCAAGCGACCTACAACAGTATAAAAGGTCATCTCACTATCAATAGGTGTCACTACCTATCTGACACAATCTGACAACTCTAATTCTAAATCTCAAATAAATACAAACTAATATCCCAAAAGAGTACAACACAACTATATCAAGATGCTAGTATGTATGCAATATCATGAAATATACATCGGTCTCCTAACATCTCGAATACAACAAATAAGTTCAGTCTTGCTTCTTCCCAAATAACCTTTTTCCATCCTATGATGACATCATAAAACTTAGGCTAATAGAATCGTCTTCCCAAGCAAAATTTATTCCCTAATATCCAAAATATTCACTGGTAATTCGTCACACGAATATTATCTTCCCCACTTATTCTCGTACCTCTCCACCAATGTTATTGTCTCAAGTCTTGACATATCTTTGTTTCACCCGTTTGCACAACTAGACAAGAATGAGAGAATTCATGGAGTGCATACTCGCAGCATGTCGCCAAAATAAGGACTCCACTCGCAAATCTCAATATTCAGTTAGTCTGGAGATCCCATCTATAAATACTTGTAGATGACAGCATAATGTAAATAATAACTAATTTTGCATCACTAACTGCATAACCTTTTAACAACAATGTTACATAATCAATGACCATGCAATGCCAAAGCTAATGCCAATTCAGTGTGTTAAACCATATATCTAACCTTTTTTATTTATTTATGAAACATGTTCAGCCTAATATTGTCAATTTTTGTTACTTTACGAGTCTAACGAAAGGACATATCAATATTTACCATAATTAGGATAAAAATACCAAATAAAATAAGTTATCTAGTCTACCACAGTTTACTAAGCTTGCGATATCTATCTGTTACAATTTTGTTTGTTCAAGTGTCCAAATTTAACTAAGACCTTAAGCTACGTCACTGTAAAATTTGGTGTCAATCTAAGTTCTCAAAAATTCTCGACAAGCTCGAGAATAAGGCTGCCAGAAATAGTCCCGAAATGAAACTCGCGTTTTGCTTGGTTCTAGATAGCCTTGGTATTTTGGCCATAACATTTTACTCTGGATTTCAATTGAGGCGTATTTTAAATTTTCAATCTCGAGAGCTACAACTTTGTAATTTTAAAGTTTTTGAATTCGGCCTTGACATGGCTCAAAATCAAGAACAAAATAGGACCAAAAGTAAAAAAATTTTATTTTTATTTTTCTTGGTGTTCTTGGTGAAACTTATCCAAAATTTTCTAAGAAAACAAAAAAAAAAAATTTTCAAATTTTAGACAACCAACATACTACGCTTAAACAAAAACATAATCAAAATACATTATCAAAGTTAGTTCTAATCAACATAATATCCAACATATACATGAAATCTTACCACTCGTGAACAACACTACTTATATTGCCACCGTCACCCTAGAATTGAAAACAATGGCCACCTATAGTACAAACAGTCACTCTACCTCAATAGCAATACTAGCTCGATAACTTACTAACCAATCCATACTCAAAATGATCTCGTGATGTGGCTCATGTTTGTGTTTGCATTAATACCCATAGTTTACAGGATCCAACTCTAAAGAAAAGAGCAACTTGCTCTGATACCAATCGAAAAATGGTACTAACATAAATACACAATAGTCACAAGCATATAAAAGAAATAGCGTAAAAGTAGAACATGCAATATACGTGGAAACCCCCTAAATGGGTAAAAATCACGTGAATGAATCAAATCACTATAATAACCATTGTACGATTACAAATCAACTATATTCATAACTACAGCTCTTTACAGTTGATCCAACATTGATTTGTCGAACTCTCGTTTACCATACCAAGTGACTAATTGTCTGCGCCTTGAATCCACAAGCCTTTCGAAACTCAAAGATAAAGATTGATGTGGAATAAAACCGTTGACGACAATGATAGCATCACAAGAAATATCTTGATCTGTATGAAATGTCAAAGGGCATGATCAAAGAAACGCCAGGGTTGATTGATGCTCTTAATCTGTGCCTCCCTAAACTCAGTTGCACAGTGCATAATAGTCCAGAAACCCTGATTGATAGTTATATGATCTCGACCTGGTCGTTGGAGCAATTCTAAAGTCTTTGGAGCGACTTGATTTATTCTAAAAACATATTAGAATCGATAATTCCTTCCATTTTCTAAATAGATGCTCTAGAATAGGAAAAAGAATTACAACTTGATAACTGGATGAATACATTTGAATGATCATGGTTTTGTCCTGGAATTGCCGACCGTGGCGGAGCGAAACCTATGGAGCATATAGGCATCAAGTAACCTATTCAATTGTCACGTAGGATTTAATAATACTTTTGATATTTTTGTTGGACTTAGTTTTGATGCCATTCATTACTGTTTGAACTGTCACATTGGATTTGACATCTTCGTCGGAGATGCTCTTACAGTGCCACCAATTTTTTTGGAATTCTTCTGCATCTGCTTGTGGCTTTCAAGTTCAACATGTACATTCAGATAAATGATCCTCTTGTCCTATTAAAACAATTTGAATTACTGTACAGTTTTACTAATTTTATATTACGCGCGACAATTGTTATTTTCCCAAAGTCTCATATTCAAAACCATGCATGCTCATCATAATTAGATTTACAAGCAAATCAATTAGCCTTAAATAAGGGTAAAATTCTTTAATGTCACTTCGTGTGTCACTACTCTTTTTTAGTTCGAATAATCTTCTGTTGCAAAATGTATTACCATAATAATGTGGAGACGACATTTATTAATACTCAAGTACTCTTTTGGTTACAATTTTGTTCTTATTTTCATGAAAGAACACTTATATAGTTAACAATTTTCCAAACTTATTTTTAGAAGAATGTTTTTAATATACTCTAGTTCTCAAAAATATCTAACTTATATTTTCAAAATTTAAAAGAGTATTTTTTTTCTTGGAATGTATACGATGTGGAACAATTGCTATTTTTAGTTACAAAAGCAACTTATAAGGCGTCTTGTATAATAGTTTCAGAAAATGCAAGCAAACTGTTTCGAATTAACTTTGCTCATATGTACTTTATATATATTTCTCCACTAAGAAAACATTTTACATTCTAATCACAATCTTTTACTGCACCAAATATTTTGAGGGAATTTGGAGACGAATTCTTGGAGGAATAATCTTAAAAGCCTGCATTATGTCTTGGATTATGTACATAGC